>CM039132.1:14930057-15383067 GCA_022036555.1 Microstegium vimineum
TAAATCCAAACCCAAATTTCCAGAGGGGGTGGATTAAACCCTAAGCATGATTTTCAAAATCTAAAAAGAATTTGCATATGGTTGTTTAAGCAATGTGGTAGAGCTCAGTTTGAATTGCATTTGTTGTGTTTACAGTTTTTCAAGTGTTATTCAAGTTTTTAGAGTATTTCAAAAGGGGGTAAATCTTTTTTAAAAGGGTTTCAAATTTCAAAAATGCATTTTCATTTCTAGGCCGAATTTGAAAAAATGCATATTTTCAAAGTTGTATATCATGAAATTTTGAGCAACTTTGGTATTCAAAGTTTTTCATGAAAATCCTTGGAAGCTTGAGCAATTTGCAAATCAATCCCAGGGGCAGTTTAGGCATTTCATCGAACACCTACATGGCGGCGTAGTGCTCATGGCGCCGACACTTGGCCGGCCACCTGCCGACGCCACCGTTCGCCTTCTGGCCGCAACGCATGTCCCGTCGTGTGTGTGGCATCACCACGGCTCCGTTGCCGTCTTCAAAACAGGACGCCATCCACCCCTTGCCTCTCTTTCCATGCTCGCGCGCAGCTCTGCTCACGCCGCCGCGTGAGCTCTCCGCGTCGTCGAGATCGAACACGCTTTCCAGTCGCTGCCAATCCACCAAATCACCTCTGACGGGTTTTCCTTGACCTCGCGCATCTCCTGCGCGAGTTGGTTGAAGCCGCTGAGCCTCCATTCTCTCGGCGCGACTCCGTCTTCCTCGACTCCGGCGAGAGCGCCGCCGCTCTGGTTCGCTGTCGTCCCGGCTATGCAGGAGCCGCATTGATCTTTTATCTTTTGTTTCATGTTCCTTGTTCATCGCTAATCCTCGTCGGCCTCGCCGTTTCTTCTTTGGTGAACCACAGCCCCGGGAACGACGACATTGCCACTCTGTTCACCATTTCCACCGGCACGGTCTTGGTCGACTGGTCGTTCTGCTTCATCTCCGGCCACGTTTGCGAGCGCATCGTAACCGGGGTGAGCACCTCGAACTCTCCGCGCGCTTAGTTGATCTTGTTTCGAGCCGTTGTGCTCTATCCGCGAGCTCCGCCGCAGTTCATGGTTGTCGCGGCGGTGCGCTCGTCAGTAGGACTCGATAGTCCATCTTTTTCACGTCTGAGTCTTGCGCTAGCTTCGCCTAACCGTCGTGAGTTCGTTCGCGTTGTTGGTTGTTCAAGCGCGTGCGCAGTTTCGCCGGCGCACGTCGCGCAGATCTCCGTCGTCCGCCATGGCCGTCGGCGAGGTCGTTTCGTTAAGCTTTCAGTTCCTTTTGCGTGCGCTTCGTGTTGTTTGGGGGCCGCTGAGTCTGCTAGGGTGCTTGGTTGAGCCGATTATGGCTTGTACTCGCCGGCGTATGTGCGGCCGCGCGAGGGGTGCCGCCATTACCGTCGGTGAGGTCATCGTGGTAGGTTTTAGCCTCGTTTTGGTTGTGCGTTATGTTCGCGTTTGCTTCCTGAGTCAGTTGTGGAACTTAGTTAAGCCGGTGGTGGCCTGTGCTTACCGGCGCACGAGCGATCGAACTCGGGCCGCCGTGAATGTCGCCGACGAGAGTGCTGTGAGGGTTGAAAGTAGCTCTATCATACCTCGTTGTGTTCAGGATGAAGTGAGGAGTCCAGCGCAAGAGTCGGTTCACCGTTTGGTTCACCGCCGGCGACGCGCCGCCGTGTTTTGTGGTCATCGGCGCCGCTGCTCTGCTCTGTGTCGCTGACACGCGGGACCCAACTGTCAGCTGCTGTTTCATAGGGTTTTTCTTAATTTTCTGTTTTGCACAGTAATATTTTTTGTTATTTTCATATGTTTATTTATGTGCATGTATAAATTCTGTAAAAATTTGTGTATGCTCTCTGTGATGTGTAGTATTTAAGAAAAATATAACATGTGCTTGTTCAGTATGTTTTTAATACTGTAAAAATGCTTAAAGTAATTGAAAAATGACTTTTCCATGATTTTTCATGCTCTGTATGTTGTTCCAAAAATTATAAAAAATTTTGTGTAACCTTTCTACACTGGTATCTTGTTGTACAAAAAGTTTGAGAATTTTTGGATGAACTGTTAAACATGGCTTTTTGTTTAATTAATAATAAAATGATTAGTAACCCTAATGACTTTAGGTTTGGTGTGATTTTGGGTTGCTTGATTGAAAGGTCTAGGAATGGCTAGAGGGGATGAATAGCCTAATTAAAATTTTACAACAACACTTAGACAAACTTGTTAGAATAAAACACGGCGTAAAGCAAGTTTGAACTAGCACTACGGTTAGGCAAGCCACCTACCAATTCTAGTCACTAGCAAGATAGCCTATGTCACACACAAGAGCTAGAGAACTAGAGCTAAGAGACTAAGCTACACAAGCCAAGCTAGAATCTCTACTTTGCAAGAATGTAAATAATGTAAGTGCAAAGCTAGAGTAGGAAGGTTATATCATCGCGGAGAGAATACCAATCAATCAATAGATAGACAAAGAGAATCCTCGGTAGAGAGACAATGAGACACAATATTTTTTACCGAGGTTCACTTGTTTGCCAACAAGCTACTCCTCGTTGTAACGATTCACCTACTTGGAGGTTCACGAGCTAATTGGCATCACACGCCAAACCCGCTACTGGGTGCCACACAACCAACACAAGATAGGGATCCACAAGCTACGAGCAATCCACTAGAGATGTCTTTCGCGAACTTCCGCGGGGAAGACTCAAGAACCCCTCACAATCCACTGATCGGAGCCGGAGACAATCACCTTCCTCCGCTCAACGATCCTCGTCGCTCCAAGCCATCTAGGAGGTGGCAACCTCCAAGAATAATAAGAACTCCCGCGACGACGACGATCACCAAGTGCCACTAGTACGCAATCAAAAAGCAATGCACTTGGATTCACTCAATCTCTCATGTATATGTCAAATATGCTTAGAGGGATGAGTGGTGGAGCTTCTCAAGCAAGCAAAAGTGTATGAGTGAAGTAGGAGTGCAAGAGAGAGCCCCAAGGGCCGGCCATACCACCTTATATAGCCCTCACTCAAACACTAGCCGTTTGCCCCTCAAAACAGAGATTCTACGCGCCCTCCGGACGCTATCAACAGTTGGGGTCCGGACTAAAACCAGCGTCCGGACGCCCCTCTGCAGCACAGAAAACTCCCTGCTCGAACACTCCGGACGCGACCTCTGATCGCTCGCAACGGGGTGTCCGGACCAAGCGCACGCGTCCGGTCACCTACCGTTCAAACGGCTTTGTTTCCCGCTCTCGCCACAGCCTGCCACGCGTCACCGGACGCTCCTATTCATAGGGTCCGGACTCCACGCCTCCTGCGTCCGGACCCCAGCAGAGAGCTCCCGAGAGCCTCAAAACCATCCGGACACCGTCCGGACTCCACTGTCCGGACACCAAACGCCGCCCGGACTACACTCCCAGAACGACACAGAAAGCAACAGAGAGCAACTAGGCTCCGGACGCGCGTCCGGAGTCTAGCGTCCAGACCACGAACCGCGTCCGGACTCTCCTTCTCAGTCGAGCCACCTAGGGTCTGCTTCCGGACGCACACTACCGTCCGGACAGCACATGCCCTAGCGTCCGGACCCAGCGTCCGGACTGCTTTTCTTCGCCAAACTCAGCCACCAACTTCTCCCAAGCTTCCAAGGGCTAACACTAAGTGATCTCAACACTTGTGCACGTGTGTTAGCTTTTAGTTCACAATTATCTTGGAATTAGTTGGTTGATTCACTTGGTTCAATTGATTTTAAATGCAATGCAAAGAACCTAGTGGCACATGATAACCGTAATCAAACACGAGATACGGCTATCTATCCTAAATGTGATCACACCCTCTATGGTGTCTTGATCACCAAACCGAAAATGGTTCCTAGCTTTCATCTTTGCCTTCACACCATTTTCCTTTCCACCACCATGCTAGAGTTTGTGCCATCCTCACTTGATCCACCTTGCTACATCACATGGCATGTACCAACCTATCTCATGATTCACACTTAGAGATCAAGGTTAGTATTTAGGTGGGTTTCATCAATTACTCAAAACCAAAACACAAAGGAACTCTCATTGATGTTAATGGTCATTTGTCCAGTGACAACCACAGGTTGGACATGCTTGATGTAATCTTGTTTGCTCAGTTCTCTTGGATATAATTATTAACCTAGATAAACAAGTTAAATAGGGTTAATTAATTTGCTTTATGCTATAGTTTAACTTTCTTTCATGAAGGTAAGTTGTAATCAAGGTTACAATCTGTTTTGTTCATCTCTTTAGTACATGTTTGTGTGTTGCAAAGCATTATGTCTATCCTTTCAAGCATCATCTAAGCATGTCATTATATCGTGTAGATTGTTCGTTGGTTGGGTTGGATAATCCCTCTAGTGAAGGGGTTTTCTCTCTTGTTGAATCTGAGCCAGAGTTTGTGTATCCCTCCAACCAAGGCAAGCCCCGGTGCATTCAAACCTTTCCTTGTATTTAAAATGATTGCTTTAAATACACTTATGGTTCTATTATTGCATTATCGTACTTTATTAAATTCCTACTTGATGCATAGCATTATCCTTGTGTTATTGTACCTACACCTTGACAATTGTTTTAAGATGCAAACTTTTGGCTAAAAGTGCTTAGTATGCTTAGAACTTTTATAGTAGGTGATTTCCGGTCACTTACACATAGCATATTGCTTCGGCAAATGGTTATGCTCTTTTGAAAGGGATGTTGTTGGAAGTAATAATCGGGACCGGACGGACACGGTGTTTGGGAGCCATCAGTGGTGACTGGTGAGCGGGTTCTTTCCGCCTGTGTCATTAGGAACCGTCCGGTGTGGGTGTCCAAGAGCCGTGACTTTGGAGTACTTATCATATACCTTTGGGGAAGCTGGACTCTGGCTAATCCAGTCTAAAGGACGGTTAACCCGCACTGTGAGTGGAGAGATGGCGAGAGTAGTGTGTACCCTCCAAGTTCGTGGAACTGGATGGAGGCGTACTGTGCTCTCGGGTGGCGGCCCCCCGTTCTCGGATGGAGGATCCATGGAAAAGTAGTCATATGCGTGCTTTAGTGTTGTATATGTCGTGTGATAGGGAAGTCCCAGCTGGGTTTAATCGATTCGAATCGTCATGTTTCTCGGGTATGGAAACACGACTCTGACTATCACATCGTAGTAAAACTTAAATTGGATAGTTGTTGATTCCTTTCATGGATGGCTTATTACCTTGTTATCGATCATACATCTAGATCGGTTCTTGAGTAATCTTATGAACGAATTAAATGAATTTCAATTGTTTTACCAAATGCTCATTTATGCAAAATACTTGATTCTTACAAAACCCCACCTTGAATCCTATGACTTGCATACCTTTTGTCCACCAAATATTTTATTTTGTCGGATAAGTCTTGTTGAGTACTCCTATACTCAGGGTTTGTTAACCCCTATTGCAGATGAGGGTCTCAATCCGGTCTGTGTAGCTTCGTGCTGCATGACCGTTGTTTCAGTGGAGGATGATGAGGATTAGTTGTCTTTGCTTGACTGTTGGGCAAGAGTACTACGGTTGTTTTGTCTATACTCTATCAGCAGCTTGATGTATTAATATCGTATGACACTTAAGTTATGTTTAAAAAACTTATGGTTTGTAATATGACTTTAAATTTCCGCTACTTTGATGTAAATTAAATTATTGTATTACTTCTGCAACGTTTGTAATGAGGAGATCCTGTTCGGAAAGAGGTGAATGACCCACTGCAAAGTGGTGACACCTGACGGACTAATTAAGACTTGGATCATTTATCTTGGATTAAGTCGGATGGATATTAATCCTGGTAAGTGGACCCTGTTCTTAAGAGGTTCTGTCACACATAGAATCTACTCATGCATATAAACTGATTGGCCCAAATATATACCACCATGCGTGTGTGGTTGCCCTAAAGAATGATAGAGACAGCAGACCCAAACCTTGAAGTTTTGTCAAATAAGTCAACACCCTCAGCTTTCGTACGATACACGGGTTTGGACTTTGGACCAGTCGAGTCGACATCCTGCCTGGCCTTGCATCGTAGCGTGTAGAACCTCCTCAACGGACCAGATGATTAGAACAAGTATACTAAAAATCGGCAAGTCCCCACTTTACGATGATGTGGAGAAGAAGAGATTGGAGGCCGGGTAAACAAGATCAAATGTACAGCTGCATTATTTTCTTGGCAGAGGCAGGGCAGGGTCAATAGTTATCAATCTATGAATGTCGTCAAGCCCGTACTCTCGTAACAGGGTCACCACCTGTTCGGCGGATAGTTTCTATGTCTAATAAGTCGGCTGATGTTGTTTTGTTATGAGATAAAAATATTTTATCATATCTGATAAGATTGTTGATAAATTCAAATGAACAAGACGACGATCCATAAGTATTTTTCATCTCGACGAGAAATAGAGCGCAATGTTGGGCGTTTGCGTCTATACAGTCCTAGATGGGAGTGCGTTTGAGGTTTGGCACGAAACCGGAACGTACATACAGTACTACAATGCAGTGTAGCAGCGGGAACGCGCCCAACAAAACGTGGCAACGACCAACCCACCAATTCACTCGTAGGTCATGCACGCCGTGGCCCGTGGCAGCAAGCAAAGCATCGGGGAATGAGGAATCCGGCACGACGGCCCCAGTCCACGCCGCGCACCGTAGATGCAAGCACGGCGCGGCTGGCATATATGGCAGGTCGGCATTCGGCAACGCGCCCGCCAATCAACCCGGCGCCGCAGCCGCCCGCATGCACCACGTACGCGGTACTATTCACGCACGCGCTGGCAGGTCGCAGGGCCGCGCATCTAATTCGGTCGAGCCGATGCAACGGAACCCGACTGGGAGGGAGGGCGAGCAGGCAGCAGGGCTGGCCGGCCGTCTCCCAACCCCCCGCGCTCCCCTTCGCCACCAACGTCTTTAATGGTAGCTCCGGTGGTTGCACCCGCCCCGGCGCCCCCACTAGCTACCCAGTCTCTCTCTGTTCCGGTCTCTAGTCTTCCTCTTCCCCATCCATTCTCCCCGGCCGGCGACTCCTATATATACGCGCCCAACCTCTCCACCACACCTTCCAAACTCCCTCCCTCAGCTCCCTCTCTCTCTCTCCCTCCGGCCACAGCTAGCGCCCAGGCTAGCTAGCTCGCCTTCCCACCACGCCATCCGCTAGCCATGAGCAGCCAGCAGCCAGAAACCACGGCCCCCGCCGCCGCCCCCAGCGGCGGCAGCAGCACGATCAACAACGCGCGGCACAAGACGAGCACCCTAAAGCAAAGCTACCACCTAGCAATCTCCAACGCGCTCTACCTCCTCCTATCCCCCGTCATCGCCTACACAGCGCACCGTCTCTCCACCCACACTCCCTCCGACCTCGCGGCGTTGGCGCGGACAGCCTTCACCGCCAACCCACCGCTCACCACAACCCTCCTCGTCCTCACCGCCGCCCTATCCACGGCGTACCTGATGCGGCGCCCACGCTCCGTCTACCTGCTCGACTTCGCGTGCTACAAGCCCGGACCCGAGCACGTGGTGACAAGAGAGACGTTCATGAAGCAGTCAGAGGCAGCGGGGGTGTTCACGGGCGACAACCTGGCGTTCCAGCGGAAGATCCTGGAGAGGTCAGGGCTAGGGCAAGGGACGTTCTTCCCGCGCGCCGTGCTCAACTCGCCGCCGAACCCGTGTATGGCGGAGGCGCGCGCGGAGGCGGAGGCTGTCATGTTTGGCGCCATTGATCAGGTGCTTAAGAAGACTGGAGTTCGTGCGAGGGATATTGGGGTCGTGGTGGTCAACTGTAGCTTGTTTAATCCTACCCCGTCGCTCTCTGCTATGGTTGTTAACCATTATAAGCTTCGTGGGAATGTTGCGAGTTATAACCTTGGTGGTATGGGCTGTAGCGCTGGACTCATCTCCATCGACCTCGCCAAGCAGCTGCTCCAGGTACGTATCGGATCTTTCTTGCTTGCTTTTCTTCCTCCTCTCTTCTCTATTAGGCTGTACATCAGCGACTGCGATTCTATCGAGAGTTGAGGCTGAGCGAGTAGTGTGACGAACTGACGACTGACGAGCGTTCGGGGGTGGTAGTTCAGCCACTGCACCGCAGCTAGCTAGCTGCTGGTTGCGTGGCGGCGTTGACGCCGGCCGGCCGGCCGGTGATGCGTGAATCGATGGTCGAGATCTATACGTGTAGGTGTAGAGTAGTGCAGTGGTTGGAAGTTTTGGTACGGAAAATTTGGTCCATGCATGGTGTTTCAGATGAACTTTACTGATTATATAGGTTAGAAATTGATACATCATCGACAGAAATGGACTAAGTAGCAATTCATTAACTCGTCTAAAATTGGACTTACTGCTCATTAATCGTCTGGCTTATCTTTATGATTGCACGACCTAATACGTACGTAGTTGAGCTACTAGTTAGTTGACAGTTGTGAGAAATTCCAGTGTAGGTTTATTTACTAATATATAAATTAATTATGACAACTACTCGATCGATATCATTATGTTTTGCAAATATCTTTACGAACTAGAGAGTTTATGCATATATGTCTTGCTTCAAATTAAATCTAGCTAGCTGTATTGGATGATCAAAGTGATTATCCAAATTTGGCCGGCCAGCTTTGTATACAAGTTTTGATTTTAGAAAAAAATTGGAGAAGTTGGCAAGTTTATGAACGCGTACAATATCATGTGACCATGTCATACTACATATTTGAATTTGCTACTAGTGTCAAAATTTAGTACACGTTGTGCGGAGAACTATAGATCGAGTTTGCTTTATGCACATATGTTTTGCATCAAAACTTGCTGTAGACGATCAAAGTAATAATTAGCAAAAACTATGTGTATCATCGAAGTATAATAGAGTTTAACAAATATTTAGAGCACTTAACTTGAAAGTTTCCAAAGGCTAGAATTTCGGTGAAGTTTAATTAGCAAACTTTAGCTGGGTAAGTAACTTGAAACTTTAGCTGGATATATTTACATCGGCACCATCTGCATATTGATGTCGTAAATAGAATGATCGATGAGTTTCCGATCAACTGGCCTGGGAATCGTTTTTGTGGGTTAGATTAGAAAAAGAGTTGCCGTAACCAACCCCATTCATTTGCCATGACAGGGAAACCTGCCTCTGTTTAGTGGCAAAAAATCTGCCGGTTTCTGAAGATTGCCAAATTGCCAAATTGATCATGCATGCATGGTTCCACATCACCCTGTGTGTAGCAGCCAACCATACCAAGAGCTATCAGCTCATTCACCTGTACCTTGCACATTCAATTCGCGCGCATCGATCTCGTTACGCGCGTTCAT
Organism: Microstegium vimineum; assembly: GCA_022036555.1. Lineage (NCBI taxonomy): Eukaryota > Viridiplantae > Streptophyta > Magnoliopsida > Poales > Poaceae > Microstegium > Microstegium vimineum. The sequence goes on from CM039132.1 coordinate 14,939,358, forward strand.
ACTACAGTAGTACTACTCCTATGCATCATCAATTTATAAGTGCAGCCACCACCCAATCGCCATCACTCAATGACTGCCACGTACGAGCATCTAGAACGCCGCCGCTGGCGTGGCATAGTAGTACGTGTGCGATCAAGCCGACAAGCAGCGAGCTGCTGCTGTTCGACCACTGCACCAGTCCACACCAACCAACACGAACTGTGCTGCTGCCGCTGCTTCCTCCCGTCCCGTCCGATCTGTTGCTCGCCCCTTTCTCTCATTTCTCGTTAATGGCGACCGGCCGGTCGGTCGGCCGTCCACGTCAATGCGGTTCAGTCTACTGTAGTTTAAGTAGCTCGCTGAATGAACTAGCTAGCTGCAGCTCCGCAAGTATCGGCATCGATCGCGTGCAAGTGCACCCAAAAGGGTGGTGGTGGTCTCCGGATGGGCATCAGCCATCAGCCCGTCAGGGCATGGGCAGCGCTAGCTAGCTGTGCATTCAGTTCAGTCGACCTCGTCCCTGCAGCTATCTCTCGCCATTAATGGCGTACAGCTAGCTGGCAGAAAGGTCGCGCGCGCGAGGAGTAGATTAAATGCGAGTAGTTGGGAGATCCATGGGCGATGGCGTCGCGAAACTTCTCGCGCCAATGCCAATGCCAATGCCAATGCCAATGCGCACGGGCCTGCAGGGCCGACGACGACGACGACCGGTGAATCGTGTGGTCGGTCAGAATCAGATGAGAAATAATAGTAGTGGTGGCTGACTGAACCTGAACGACGATGGCTGCTGCTTGCATTGCAGGTGCACCGGAACACGTACGCGCTGGTGGTGAGCATGGAGAACATAACGCTAAACTGGTACTGGGGAAACAACCGCTCAATGCTAATGTCAAACTGCCTCTTCCGAATGGGCGGAGCAGCAGTCCTCCTAACAAACCGCAGCACCGACAAATCCATCGCCAAGTACCAGCTACTCCACACAGTCCGCACCCACCACGGCACGGACGACCGCGCGTACAGGTGCGTGTTCCAGGAGGAGGACGACGTCTCCACAAGCCGTCGCGTGGGGGTCTCCCTCTCCAAGGACCTGATGGCGGTGGCAGGCGAGGCGCTACGGACCAACATAACAACGCTGGGTCCACTCGCGCTTCCCATGTCGGAGCAGATCCTGTTCCTGGCGTCGTTGGTTGCGCGGAAAGTGTTCGGCGTCCGGGGGCTCCGGCCTTACATCCCTGACTTCAAGATGGCGTTCGAGCACTTCTGCATCCACGCTGGTGGACGGGCGGTGTTGGATACCATTGAGAAGAACCTTGAGCTTAGTCCCTGGCATATGGAGCCGTCAAGGATGACGCTGTACCGGTGGGGGAACACCTCTAGTAGCTCGCTCTGGTATGAGCTCGCCTACACCGAGGCGAAGGGACGCGTCCGGCGTGGGCACCGCGCGTGGCAGATCGCGTTTGGGTCTGGGTTTAAGTGTAATAGCGCTGTGTGGAGAGCGCTGAGGAATATTGATCCGGCGAAGGAGAAGGACGGTGGGAATCCTTGGGTGGATGAGATCCATAGGTTCCCTGTCGAGGTGCCCAAGGTGGAGAGCGTCGTCGTGTCCTGACGTCGCTGACGACGGACGATGAGGACTCTGATCTGGTTCAACAAATGATGCAGGGGACCAACCAACCAACCAACCAACTACTAGTCCACTACAAGATTGCTACTACTACTGCTGCAGTAGTTCTCTTTCTTTTTCCCCTATACTAGTTGTTCTTCTTCTTCGTTCTGAAAATTCTTTATTAAATACGTACTATATATAAGTATGTGGACAAAAGTGCGTGCTGATGGAGTGTGGCGCCGTAATTTGATACAGGGAAGCTCTGTAACTGCTGTAACAATACTACCTTACATACATACATACATACAACAAAGTGTGATGATTGGATGAGATTTACTGTAGCTGACATGGTTTGCAGCTTCGATCGGAAGCAAAAAAAACCTGATGTGGATTCTTTGGGTTTGTCACGGGAATAATAAGGACTGAAAACTGTACATGTATACATACTTCAAACCAGCCCAATCGGGTGGCTGAGAAACTCAGTTCCATCTGAAAAATGTACCCAAAAAAACATAGCAATGTAAGTACTGTACTTCATTGGACTGGGCCTTATTGGATACCCTTGTCTTGTGTAATATTCAATCGGCCCAGTTATTGGAATGGGCCCTATTTGTTTGCCTCTCTTCTTCTTCACCATCAAAACTGGGCCCAATAAGTTTTTTTAAAAAAAAAAACTGGGCCGAGTGAATACTTTGGGCTCCAGCCTCCAGGTGTTCGTTATGCACGTGGATGAGTGAATAGGTTTTTTTTTCCGACGAAAGAAGAATTATATTATATGAAACCTGGCTACATCAACATATTAAGTGATGATTTCCTTTTCCTGGTGCAGTATCAGTGAGTTACAGTCCATGCAACTATTGACGCCGTACTGGGTAGTACATCAGGGAATTAAGAGTGAGACTTTGAGCCTCTCACGCTCTAGGTGCAGGCAGTGACTTCAGGTTTGGGGCGCAAATTAAACACGGTGGAGAATTAGTGCTAATAACTTAATTCCGTTTTTTCTCTGGCTGCGACGACTTGTGCGGACCTAATCTGCCGCCGTCCTTAGCAGGTAGGTGAGTAAAGACTAAAGAGACAGGGAGTTACTCCCTCCGTTCTTGAAAGAATAGATTTCTGGGTTTGTCCTAAGTCAAATTTTTAAATTTTGACCAAATTTTTAGAAGAAACCATTAAAAATTATGATATCAAACTAGTATCATTAGATTTATCTAAGAACATATTTTTACATGGTACTCATTTTAAGTCATAAATGTTGTTACATTTCTCTATAAAGTTAGTCAAAGTTAAAAAATTTTGACTGGCGGCACGGATTATAGGAATTGATTCTTTCAAGGACGGAGGGAGTATTTATCAAAAAAAAGAACTAAGGGGTAGAATAACAAGAACGTTAGGATTCCCAATGAAAAAGTAGGAGAGACAAGAAAAAAAATATAAGGAGGGCTTGATTAATTTAGAAACATTATAGGGTTCTCAATACAAAACTGATAGATTTTCCTTTATCGTATCCTTTTTACTCACCTACCAGGAGTGAATAACAGCAAAATTACAAAATCGTTATAAAACTCAAATGAATTCTAAAAACTGGAAAATAATTTATTTACATTCCTTTCATAGAGATCTATCGTCTAAGGCGTGGAAAATCACTAATGGCTTGAATTATAAATTATATTTTCTCAAGAATTGTTTGTATTATATGTAATATATTTTCATAGAAAAATGTTGCCTTTATTTGTCCTCTAATTACTCAAGAAAAAACCATCACATGTCAAGTGCACTTTAGTTCATTTAGTCAATTCAACCGTATTCTTTTCTTTTCAGAATCTAAATCCAGGCATATAGCCAAACAATTTCAGCAAGTGGTTATGTTTCTCACACAAATCTAAAGAATCTGAAAACGTTTGTACGAGGGAATCTTAAATCTAAAGAATCTGAAAACGTTTGTACGAGGGAATCTTAAATCTAAAGAATCTGAAAACGTTTCTAGGATAATCCCGATCTCTAGCAAACAAGCCATCCTATCGCTGCCTGTAGAGTAGTACGTAGCTCTGAGTAGTGGACTGCTGTATAAGCACGTGACTCTGTGCAGGTTCCGAGGTGGGAAGCCTCGTTGATGTTGACCTGGCTACTCGTTGATTTTGCGTGGAAAGGCAGAGTCAAGTTGCATCCTTGGGCCTTGACCTTTGAGTGTTTCTGGAGTCGATTACGTTTTCATCAAAGGAACGTGTATCGATCGGGTCCTACGAGCGTGTGCTGTTTTTGTCTTTTTTTTTTACTCTCTTTTTTTTACGAATATATATACGTAGGATCATGAAGAGTTCTTCCATCGAGATGGCAAAAAAAATCGATCCAAACACCACCCTAACTAGATAACTCCTACGCATAAACTAACAAATTCCTCCTCATTTAACTGCTCCAACTATTTAAATATACGTACTTCCTCTGTTTTGAAAATAGTGTGTTTTATTTTAGTCCTTCCTAAGCTAAAATTTTCTTATTCTAATTAAGGTTAAAAAAATTACACTGACCCTACGTATACGGGACATAAGATTAATTCCAATAAATCCGCATGTTAATATATTTTTGTGTAAACTTTTTTTTCTATAAAAATCAGCGCAAAACAAATACTTAAACAGTTGTCACACTTCTTGCCTAAGCCGGTGAATAATAATTTGCTCCCTCCCCGGAGCTTAGGTGTTAAAGTTTGGCAGGAATGCATATAGATTGATATGACATGTGAGACAAAGATTAGAATATTAAGGACTGTTTGGTATAGCTCCCGGGTCAGCTTCTGGAGCTGTTTGGCAGCTCCACCAACCAAACGGGTATGGCAAACCATATTATGGAATGTGTAGGTTAGATATGATTACATGAGTATTTTGCGGGTCAGGCCAAGTCGGAAAAAATTCATTTATTTCGGACCAAAAAAGTCTTGCCATGGCAATTTATTGGGCAAGACAGGTCTATTTTTCAGGCCGGGCTCAGACTTAGGCGGGCCGCCCGCTCATTTTGTATAGTATAAAATAGCTAAAATAGTATTTCAAGTCAGACTTCATCCAAGAAAAAAAAATATTCTAGGTTACGAGATATATGTCCAGACCCTATCCACTAAGGTTCATGGATGACCAAAACCCCTCGTGCTCGGGCAGGGCCCATGGGCCAGGCTCGATTTGCTGAAGTCTGTTGGAAGTAAATCGAAAAAATCACTACAAAATTCATTGTAAAGTGTGGCTGCAAACTAAATAAGCATGTCCTACATTTTGTAAAGGGGTATATATTGTGATATAAACTGCTACTCCCTGCATCTCATAATATATAAGTTTTTGAAAATTTTCAAATAGATTAAGAATGCACGGAAAAGACACATGCATCCTTATCTCCTTTCCTGTTTCGAAGGATATATCTCTTGAATCTGTCGGTTATCGTTTGCATGCACTTATGATTAGCTTCCAAGTTAGGAGTTAAATGTTCTATGTTTGTGTAAAATGTCAATTTTTAGGACAAGTTTAAGATCTTAGAAAGTTATTTAGAGACCCTTTAGGACGACACAAGAATTTCACAAGAGTTACCTAAAAAATTCACAAAAATAAATTTATTTTTAAAATAAAAACAGAAGATACCAGAAAGGGCCCTTATATTATGGGCTAGGGAGGGATGATGCTTTAACTCTTTGATTTGAGATATGGAAGTTTATGAGGCACGTGTACTTGAATCAGTAAGGGTGTCCCAATAACCAGCTATGTAGCTAGTTGACTGCATATTCATCTAACATGAAAGGTGAACAAGGGGAGGAGAAAGGACTCGCTAGCGCCGAACAAATCGTAGACGATTTCACGTAGGTCAAGAAACTACGAGGAGAGTAGATAGGCCAGAGACGTGTCTGGGTAGTAAAACGAGAGTAAAATATTTGTACTTTCATTCTCTTACCTTCAGCTCATCCGCTACATCGCTAATGTCGCTTTGGACCACTGACAGAACCAGCAAAACAGGAAAGGGGGCAGTGTGGCCATATAAAATACAAATTCTAGCAAAATTCATATATATAATATAAATATCAATATATTCTTAGTTTTTTTTATTGTGACAACACGACTTTTTTGAAAAGGGATAAAAGAAATTTACATTTTTTTTCTTTATTTGAGCCTCATTTTGAATAGGAGATTTAAAAAATTTTGGGACATAGGGGGGCCGTGGCCCCTGCTGCCCCCCCCCCTAGTTTCGTCTCTTCTTTGGACGCTCTAAGAGCAAGGCTAATAATACAACCACCTGCTGGCGCTGTAAGATTTTCTTACAGCCTGCTCTCAGCCCACCCATATAATAGTTAAGTCATCAGCATTAATATTGAGTCCACCTGTTACTCTCATAGACTTTTTTGGTTCTTGTGCCTGAGCCAGTTGTAAGCTTACAGCTTGTTTTGCTTCTCTCTCTTCTCTTCTCTTCTCTCCTCCACGTCATCATTTAGCCGACTTACAGCCTGCTACTATACTTGCTCTAAGGGTCCACCCAACCGTGCAAGGCAAACGTCGTGAAGCTATTATTAGTTTCTGGTGGCGGGCTAATTAAACCGGTGGCGTACTGGCGTGCACATACATGCATGCATGCTGCTTGGAGTTAGAGTTTTCTGTTGGATCTACTCTTAGTTAAGTTTTAGTTTAAGAGCGAGGCTAATAGTTATAGTCGGCTGCTGGCTAGCTATAAGGTTTTTTATAGTTTTGTCTTAGTCTACTTATATATATGGTTCACTTGTCTTTCTCATAAGTTTTTTAGCTTTTGTACCTAAGCTAACTGTAAACATACACCTACTTCTCTTCTCTATCTCAATATTTAACCAGTTTACAACCTTTTATTATTATACTCACTCTAAACAAAGCAGTGATCCCCTAGCTTAGCTATCGTCCTAGCTAGACTAAGGTCAAGCACAGCTGCATCAAGGGACTCAGTAATTTCAGTAGTATAGGTGATGCCTGCTTCGATCAACCATAGAGTCCACTCTTCCATTAGTCATGTAGTCAACGATCTTTTCATGGCCCAGGGCAAGCTGCTAGTTCCAAGATGTGTTGTGTGTGTGGCAATGATTCACGCCGCATTGTGCGGATTGATTTCTCCACCACGAATTTCTTCCCCTCGTTTCGTTTCTTCAGTTTTACTACACCATGTGTTGGTTTTATGCATCCCTTTTCGATTAAGTAAAGTGTACAAACAAACTCCATGTGGACGTCGTCTCGTCTCTCTGTTTCAGTAGTAGTACAGTACAGGCACGTCAAGGCCTAACTCAAGTGTGTAGCACTTTCTCGTTCAGAAGTGGCCTAGTTTTAACGTAAAGATACAGATCACTGACATGCAAAATATTCAATGTGCCAATGTACAAATAGAGGAGAATAGAAAGAACAGTGGAGATATTAAATCTACGAATGTACATCGTTGTGAAAATGTACAAATCATTCATGTGCCAAGGTTCTTGCAATGTAGAGGAACTGATCCGTACACTGATTCGTGCTAGCAGCTTCGTCACAAACGACAATGGCCTCCCCAAACCAAACTAGAGATCTGAAATTTGCGGCCAGACGGCTGAAAATGGCACACGCAATTGTAGACTTAGTGACGGACTGACGGTACATGATGAGCAAACTAAAATCACATACTCTCAGTGGTGCATACGCAAATGTCGACCTAATAATCTGAGGTCTTATGATTGACCTCGTTTCTTTGACAAATTCGAATCTTATTTTAGTTGCTAACTACACTTAGGACCTATTTGGATCCCTACTTTAGAGCACTTTAGTTTATTTTTTATCTCTAAAACTCTAATGTGAGGTGGACTAAAATTTAGAGCTAATTTTAGACCATCTATTTAGAGCTTTAGCTCTAAAGCTTAGAGCTCTAAAGTTTAAAGAGGAGGATCCAAACAAGACCTTATGATTAACAATATCATGACTGGTAATTTTAAATGAATGAGACAAAAATCTATTGTACGAACCAGGGATTGAACCTAGGCGCCCCCAACTCTCACGTTTGGGGCTTAATTACATGCTCTATGAGTAGATCCTTTATTGATCATAACCTTCGGTCCTGTTCAGCTGCTTCATAAAATACAATGATGTGGACCAATTCAGTGTCAAAATTGAAATTAAAATACTACAGGTCCAAAAATAAATCTATTTTCTATATCTAGATAAATATTCTCTTCCATACCTTTTGTTTTTGTGATTTGTGGATATTCTCTTCTATACCTTGTTTCATCTTGCTTCGATGGAGTTCGACTGGTACTCCCTCCGTCCAAAAAAGGAGGGATACGTGCCAGTCAAACTTTCTCAACTTCGACTAAATTTATAGTAAATATGTGCAACATTTATACCTCCAAATAAATTTGTTAAAAAATAGACTTAAAGATCTTTTCAATGATACTAGTAATTACTTAGCATAATTAATTATTTATTTATTTATTTTAATACATAATTGCCGGCATTTTGTAAACGCAAACTTCTCGGGAAGCGAGAATGACATCTATTTAGGGACGGAGGGAGTAGGTTGCTTTTTTTGTTTGCTACCCATCCCAACTTCTTCACTCAAATTAAGGGTCTATTTGGTACAACTCTGTTTCACTAGTGAAGCTGTTTTTTTAGAAAATAGCTTCATTAGCAACTCTTTAGATGAAGCTGAACTATTTTAAAAAAAGTGTTTGACAAATCAGCTTTACCAATAACTTTATGTGTGAATATGAGAGAGGTTATGATAAGCTACTATTTTCAGTTTCACACTTCGTATATTTGTGAGAGGGAGGAAAAACAACTTCATGAGTGAAGCTATTTTGAAAAGAGGTATTTGACAACAGCTCACAACATCTTCCCGTACCAAACAGGCCATAAATAAAGCGAATAAAAGTAAACAAAAATCCAATTTGAAATTTAGAAGCACGTCACGACTTTCCAAAATCATCATGATCAGGTGTGTGCACAGGAAAACTGAAAAAATGAGGTCTAATTTGCAAGAAAGAGATACAGTACTCTCCTCCCTACGCTCTCCATCTCCACCTCCACAAGAGACAAGACGAGGTCGTCTCGTCTCGCCTCGCCATCGCTGCTACTCCTTCCTATTTAAGAGCTGCCGGAGGTGGGAGGAGAGATCCGGCGAGCCGTTTCCCCATTCAGGCACCAGACTCCTCCGGTCATCCCCTGCCGTCTCGCTCCAGCCGCCGTGCCACCGTTTGCCATTGCCAGGTATACAGTCTGCCCCTTCTCACCTTGGGGGAAAATTTTTCCGCCGGCGCTCCCCGGGGTCTGGACTCTGGAGCACCATTTCTAGGGTCGCGCGCTCGTGCCTGCGCGTTTGTTTCCTCGCTTGCGCGCCGTCGCCGGGGGCACCCTCACCGGCGCCGCGCCCTCTTCTTGTTTTGTTTTGGGTGGCTGACCTGGTTGAATGGGGATCCCATTGCTGTAGGGTTTAATTCATTCGCCGAAACCAATCAGATCCGAATCTTTATTCCTGTATACTTATTACGCAAGATAGCCTGCCTGGTTGTATGAATTCCACTGCCGTAGTGCCGTAGGACGTATAATCGTATATATAACTTATTTGGTGGTGTTTTACTTGTTGTGAAATATGAAACGTGAACTAGTGCAGACGCAGCACTACTCATCCAACAGGGGCACTACTGAGTGTTGGTTAATCCTGTTAATAGAGTCAACTATGCAAGTTCAAAATCGCCGTGTGGGTGCTTGCTCTTCACCCTTTGTTTTGCTTTATCGAAAACAGAGGAGGGAAAGCTTTTGCCCTGTATTCCCAAACATTCAAGTTTGTTTTCCTGGAAAGATTGGGGTTTCATTTTCATGGTCGATGAGCTATAGAAATAGAAGATCTGTGTTGACTCTATTTCAGTACTTGTCATCCTAAACCTCGAGCTTTCGCTTGTGCAGAATGGCACTCAACAAGGAGTACACATACGCGGAGCTGGAGAAGGAGCCATACTGGCCGTTCGAGAAGCTGAGGATCTCCATCACTGGGGCTGGCGGGTTCATTGCCTCCCACATCGCGCGCCGCCTCAAGAGCGAGGGCCACTACATCATCGCCTCTGACTGGAAGAAGAATGAGCACATGTCCGAGGACATGTTCTGCCACGAGTTCCACCTCGTCGACCTGAGGGTGATGGACAACTGCCTCAAGGTCACCACTGGGGTTGACCATGTGTTCAACCTCGCGGCTGACATGGGTGGGATGGGGTTCATCCAGTCCAACCACTCTGTGATCATGTACAACAACACCATGATCAGCTTTAACATGCTTGAGGCTGCTAGAATTAACGGCGTGAAGAGGTAATATCTCGGCTGAAGGTAGCTCTTTGTTTATCATGGTTTTACCCCTGATGAGCTAATCTTATTTTCTCCAGTGATAAAATTGTCCATTGAGAAAATCTTGAATTGCAAACAAACTGTGAAAATAATACTTTTGTCCATGAAAACTTTGCTGGTTCTCTACATCTGAAGAATTATTAAATGGTCCACATTAATTACTATATTCTGTAAAGTTATTATGGTTGATATGTTTGTATGTGCACCGGCACCACTTAGTAGATTCTGTTTTGGGGTTGAATTGGCCCGCAAGGAGGAAGTATTCATTGGTGTCTTAGGCCCATTGGATTGATGGCAGACGACACTAAGCGACAAAATGGAAAAGTATTGTGTTAAGATTTGTTATCCGGTTCCCATGTTGCCCATAGCATATTCATGTGTAAACATAAATAGCTGATTGCGAAATATGCATTGGCGGGCTTTTCCACTTGTTGAGTTGGTGATGCTGGACAAGTATATATGTGGCTTTGTCTCTTGGCTGTGTGACGTGGAGGTACTGGTGCAGTTACAAAATTAAATGTTAAATTTGGAAAACCTGCAAAATGTTAGGAAATTGTCGCATTTGTTTGAAGGCACTAAAACAAACTACTTTATGGTAGCATTACTATCAAATGCAACTGAGGTTAATTTAATTCTAATTTCTTGAAACAAAGTTTTAAGTTTCTGTCTGTTTCCGTGGCAGGTTCTTTTATGCATCAAGTGCCTGTATCTACCCTGAATTTAAGCAGTTGGAAACTGTAGTTAGCTTAAAGGAGTCAGATGCTTGGCCTGCTGAGGTTTCTAAACTTTCACATTTCTTTATGCTTGTGTTAATTGTCTCTTACTTGAGCTGTGACTTGTGATAGCGAAATGGTTTTAACTGAAGTGATGCCTAATTTTCAGCCTCAAGATGCCTATGGCTTGGAAAAACTTGCTACCGAGGAACTCTGCAAACACTATACAAAGGATTTTGGCATTGAGTGCCGGGTTGGTCGCTTTCACAACATATATGGTCCCTTTGGAACATGGAAAGGTAAGTTGCTATCTGGTAACTAGTAATATTTTGCCAGTTTTTGGTGGTGCTCTCAATTTTCTAAATGATGTTCTCCTATGTTTCTTACTTGGCAATATAGGTGGAAGGGAGAAGGCACCTGCTGCTTTCTGCAGAAAGGCTTTAACATCCATTGGGCGCTTTGAGATGTGGGGCGATGGCCTGCAAACCAGATCCTTCACATTTATTGATGAATGTGTTGAAGGTGTCCTTAGGTAAGCAAAATTTCATCTCAACTTTGTTTGTTACATTATAATACTTTTGTTTTCTTTCATATGTCTTAGGTTAAGATCATACTAGTTAACATCAACCTAATCTTGCTACTATGTCCGAAGAGAAAGGTTTAGTTGTCTCTGACATGTAGTTTTCTAGGGGTGTGTGGAAAAAAAGGCATGCTTTGGTAAACACGTTTTATATGGGCCTTAGTTTTTTGTATAAGGCCTTTCCTAAAACATTAATGTAGTCCCTACAGATCGATAAGGGCACTACTAATTTGCTTGTGGCTCTTTAGAAATTCACACTTACTGCAAATTCTACAAAGATGCAATGACAGGGTAGCTCTTCACTTCTAAAACAGACATGCTCCTTCTGAAACCGACAAAATGTCCTGTAATTCCTGTGGTTTATGTCACTATTTAGCTTGGATGCTATGGCCATATTTGCATAAGTTCAACCTTAAACTGCAACCTAACAGTGCAATCTGCTAAAGGTACTATTTTGCCATTTTTTTCTCAACTAATAGTAATGACTAACGAAGCATTGGAGAAAGCAAAAAAAACTATGAAATTTTCCTTCCATTTCTGAGCTTTGAATAAGTATCCTTGAAGCTTTGACATGTGCGGCAAGGATCTTCCAAAGCTCATAAAGTCTGTGTTGTCATCACCTTTGTCTCTGCTTGAGCATCAGAGATCTGAGTTGAAAAACAACACAACATTTGGTAGAAAACCGTGTTGTCATCACCTTGTCTTTGCTTGAATATGAGATCGGAGTTGAAAAATGACACAACATTGGGTAGAAAAAAAAAGGTGAATTTATCTTTCTTTGCTTCTGAGCTCTGAATCAGTATTCTTGAAGCCATATACATCTGCAGCAAGGATCTTCCAAAGCTCAGACAGTCTGTGCTGTCATCACCTTTGTCTTTGCTTGAATATCAGAGATCGAAGTTGAAAAACAGCACAACATATATTATAAATTAGAAAACATATGAATGTGGCCTTCTACTTTTGAGCTTTGAATAACTATTCTTAAAGCCATATACATCTGTGGCAAGGACCTTCCAAAGCTCATAAAATCTGTTGCTGTCATCACCTTTGTCTCTGCTTGTACATCAGAGATTGGAGTTGAAAAACAGCACAACATGTAACCGTAAGCTAGTAAATTAATGAGTAGCTCCTTATTTTATAGTAACAGTCAAGTAAATCTTGTTCCCTTGACATTACTACATGTTCTACAAAAAGGCCCTGAGTAATTCTTGTTTTGGTTAAAATGAAATTGAAAAGCCTTTCAGAATAAGGAAACAACTATAGTGATGCAGAAGTTCCAAGGGAAATCATTTTATGGTGAACTAAGCTGTTACTTTGTCAAATGCATCAGGTTAACAAAGTCTGATTTCCGTGAGCCTGTAAACATTGGAAGTGACGAAATGGTCAGCATGAACGAGATGGCGGAAATAGTCCTGAGCTTTGAGAACAAGGAGATGTCCATCCACCACATTCCTGGGCCGGAGGGTGTGCGTGGGCGCAACTCAGACAACACACTCATTAAGGAGAAGCTTGGCTGGGCTCCAACTATGAGGCTGAAGGTACTCTACCAAATCTCACACATACCATCGCTTCAGATCTCTGAATTCACACCTACATAATCTGATCACACTGAACTCAATTTGGCTTGCAGGATGGGCTGAGGATCACGTACTTCTGGATCAAGGAGCAGCTTGAGAAGGAGAAGGCTGAGGGCATGGATCTGTCAGTCTACGGATCATCCAAGGTGGTGCAGACACAGGCCCCGGTTCAGCTCGGCTCACTCCGCGCCGCTGATGGCAAGGAGTGAACTTTGGCTGTGCCTGTCAGTCGCCCGAGACCTGGGCAGAGAGCATGATATACCAGTATACACAGTGGTTTCAGCTTCTATGATTTGTAGTCACCACCTATACACCATTTCTTGATTCACTTTTGACTCCCCCAAGAGGATGATTTGGATGATGGATATTTTGTTGGCAGCTATCAGATTTAGTTCAAATTTGAACTAAATACAAAAGATTCTGACAAAATACCCATCGTCCAAACACTTATAATAATTTCCATGGTTTTTTTTTTCTCTTCTGTGTCTGTACAATAGCATATTACAGAGGTACAACATTTCTGTAAACTGGTGTCACTTTATTTCAATAGCAATGAATAAAATAAGGTTCAGCATTTGCATCTTATTATATTTTGTGAAATGCCCCCAAAGCAGTCTTGAAATCATGCTTCATAGGATCACCAGGTGACACAGCATGGTACTGAGAGAGTTTGATTCAGGTAACTTATCAGTAGAAAAATTTGTCGGCCGACCAGTTTGATTTTGTCGGGCTGACAACAGGCCTGATCGGAACCAATTGGGCATGCTAATAGCTTTTCGTGACAGATTTTTGGGGTCGGGACCAATTGGGCCTGCTATTTATAGCCCAGTAAAAGCCCACACCGCAAATCCACAGACACGAAGCCCCATTCGTCGTCTCCTCGTATAAACCCTTGCCGGGACCCGACCCGGGAGGCGAAAACCCCAACGCCGGCAAGAACCGCCCTTGCAATCGCTTGCTCGGCTCGCTCGAATCCGCAGCCACATTCTCCAAATCGTAAGCCCGTATCCCAATTCCAACCGGAATCCGCGCGTCTCTGTTCTTCCGCACGGTTTCTCGCAAAATTCCGGTCGTTTCCATTGCTGGTTTTCCTGAAACCGTTGGGGTTTTCGTTTCGTTTTTCCAGTTGCGTTTCGCGGGAGCGAGGAGGAGGAGGAGGAGGAAGAAGAGCATGGCCGGGCAGGGAGGGAAGGGCAAGAGCCTGGCCACCGCGAAGCTAGTGGCCGGCTTGGATATGGAGAAGAAGCCGCAGTTCACCCGCTCCGCGCGCGCCGGCCTCCAGGTCCGTCCCCTTTCTGCGCTCGCTTGTTCTTGTTCCGCTGGTGCCTCTGCTTCGTCCCTTGCGCTCGCTTGTTCTTGGTCCGATGATCGCTCTGCTTGGTCCCTTGCGCTCGCTTTTTCTTGGTCCGCTGGTCGCTCTGCTTGGTCCCATGCGCTAGCTTGTTCTTGGTCCGCTTGTCGCTCTGCTCGGTCCCATGCGCTAGCTTGTTCTTGGTCCGCTTGTCGCTCTGCTCGGTCCCCTGCGCGATGAGGGCTCGTTCTTGTGCGTAACACCTGCTCTGCTTTCCGTGCGTTCTTAGCATACGGGGTGTGGATTATTTTTGCGGTGGCCTTCCATGTCCGCTTGGAGTAAACAAGAACGTTGTTCTTGGCCTCTTGTTACGATTAGCGCGAAAGATTTGACGTATTGGTTGGGGAATTTCTTGTGTTAGTTTGCGTAGTCGGGCGTTGGCCTGGAACTCTTGGAGTAGAGCTTTCACGTGCGATGCTTATTGGCCAGTTTGCTTGTTTGATCATGTATGTTCTTGTCTTTGTTGTTTGATCACGGGCGTTGGCCTCTGGTTTATTCGTTGGCCTGCTGGTTTGATCAACAGGCGTTGGCCTGGAACACCAGTAGGCAGCAGGAATGACTGGAAATTAAGAATGTTGAATTGCTGGTTTGCTTGCTTGAATTGCATGTGTGGGTGCAATACTGCATTCCAGGATCGCCAATAAGGTGCATGGTATTCTTCTAATTGCTTGTGATGGTTCTTTTCTTCTGGGGTCTACATTTAGGAATGCTGTGCAATGTTTGTTTTCTTTGAGTCTTTGATTCAGGGGCTTAACTGTTCTGAATGATATCATCTTTTGTGATGTTTATAGCCATATGCATGAATTGGGACCATCTAGAGTTTAAACTAAACATAAACAACAATTTTGTGTTGGGATTACCTTACCCGATCTGACATTGAACTTCAACTTTCATGTTTTGCATCATGTGTATTCTAGTGCCAACTGACAAGCTGTCCCTGAGGACTGGGCATATTGACCCAGATAAAATGCAAACAAGCTAGTTGGAGTAGCTATGCAGCTATGAAAGTAATGAAATTCTTATAAATCTGTGTTCATCTTTTGAGCATGTTTATCTATTATTAGACACCATCCAAAGAAATGAAATTGGTACATGAGCTTTGGGTCTGGGTGGTTTACATGAAGTCTTACAAGTTTTCTGCGTCGGTAACCTTGCTTGGCGTTGCCCCATTGTGGCAAGCAGATAATTCTCAGCGATGATGCTAAATCCTGACAGTTGGTGCTTATTTAGTTTTCTATTCAAATTATATGCTACAGAATATGCACAAGTCATATCTTGGTCTCAAATATAAATCTACGTTAACTTGATCCAGAGTTGGATAATGCCATTTCATAAGTGAAGTTGCACACTAGTATGAACTTATTTTCCTTTTAGCTTCTATCTGCACCATTATCTTTTTTAATTAGTTCAGTTTGTTAGAAAATCCAATCCCTAGTTGCTTTATCTGCAGTGTGCAGTATCATTTATTTATTGTCCTTTGGATTTGGGAAAACTAAGATTTGCTTTTCTTGTCCAAGACATGTCAGTATACCCCCTTTATATATCTAAAAAAAATTCAATACAGCCACAACTGCTTCTGTGTATGCCCTATTTCTGCTTGGAACGTATAGCCCAGGGCATGGTAGAACTGTTCCAAGATGAAACTGCCCATTACATGTTTTCTGTATCCTGAGCTTTTCAGCGTGGCCTTCCCACATAGTGGAAATCATATATTAGTCCTAATCTTTTCAGTTTTCACTGATCAAAATCAGATCAGGTGTCACCATTGCCTATTAAAATGTGGATTGTTCCACTGAGGCCTCTAGGGTCTTGGACCCTTGGATCCATTGACCTTTGAAGGAACAATGACTCATAGTTGCAGAGATGAAGTGTTCTTAGTAAGGCTGTGCATTTCAGAAATCAAAACATTGGAAAAGCATGCAAGTCTGCCCTTATGTAGCAGTAGCCTCTGTTTAGACCGACTTTGGCTTCTGTCCTCTGTTTGTTGTTGTGTGGTTGATAGTATTCTTAGGTGTTGATTTGCCACGTCCACAAAAGTTTCTGCAATCCCCTGTTGTGTGGGCAGTTTCTCTCTGGTCAGGGCATCAGACATTTAGCATGTTTTTATTGTTGAGCTTACACTGCATGTTTTATTGAAGTACCTTTTCCTCTTGTTTCAGAAGAACATGAAACAGTAGATGAACAAGTAAACCACTGATTACATAAGTGATTCCTTACTACAAGCTGATTGACCATCATGTGTAATTTTTCAGTTCCCTGTCGGACGTATCCACCGCAAGCTGAAAGAAAGGTCACAGGCGGGCGGCCGGGTAGCAGCAACGGCGGCCGTGTACACAGCAGCTATCCTCGAGTACCTGACAGCAGAGATCATGGAGCTGGCTGGGAACGCGAGCAAAGACCTCAAGACGAAGCGCATCACCCCCCGGCACCTGCAGCTGGCGATCCGCGGGGACGAGGAGCTGGACACCTTGATCAAAGGCACCATCGCCGGCGGCGGCGTCATCCCCCACATCCACAAGTCCCTCATCAACAAGGGTGGCAACGAATAGAATGAGTAAGTTCGGAGGACCCTGTTCGGTGGCTCGGTCGGCACTGTCATCATGTCAGTGGTTCTTGTCTTGATAACCCCTGAGAAAAACCTGGTAACCTGAGAAGATTGCCCTGCTGCTGTCAGACCTATGGCTGCTGATACTTCGTAGTGTACAGTACATTGTGATCTGTGTCCGTGAGATGTCTCGGCTACAGAACCTGAACTTCTTCGGGCTTGGCTCTTGTTCCCTTGTCTGGTCATATACTGTATGTTTTCTTGTTCTTGCAGGAATGGAATGGAAGGGTTGGCTGATGCTGATTTTAATAGACATTGGTGAAATTGGTGACATTGGCTCTTTGGTCATCCTCGTACAACTTATTGGGCTGTTACTGTGCTTCTTAGGCCTCAGCTCTACAAATGAATCTATCCATGTAGCTAATAGAGCCCAACTGCTGGAGTATTTTGTGGCATGGGCTGAATTTTGCACAGAACCCGGATGTTTCTTAAAAAAAATCTTTGAATTGTTTGATGACGAAGCAATTCGCTGTAGTACGGCAAGGCCAGAGGGAATTTCCGGGGAAAAGAAATGTACTGAACTTTTGGGACCAAGAATTGTTTTGTTTCAGTTCAAGTGTATCATATTCCTAGATCATGTAATAGGAGTGCTCATGAACTCGCTCACCTGAATGTCAATTGGGACTTGGATCATCTTCATGTTTAGCTTGATCCCCTCCCTAACTTTGTATCTAATATCTTGGTTCGCTACTTTGTTGAACCTCGTGTGAATAAATAAATATGCTTGAGCGATGATAACAAAAAAGAACTGCCCAAGGCCAGAGGCACGCTCTCCTCCGAGCTACCACCACCTTAAGGCTTAATGTATCTAAGTGTAACTACGTGTATTGGAGTGGATCTGTTATAGTAATAGGTAGAGCCTAAACTTTCTAAAAAACAAAGATAGAGCCCAAATGCTAGAGTATTTTGGTCTTATTTGGTTCGTGCAGCAATAGAACTTGACTCGTATATGAGAGCTAGACTCACATGGGACATAAGTACATGCAACATTGTCCTGTTTGGTTGCAAGTATCTACTTAGCTTGGCTAAGAAGAGATATTGTTTAGTTATAAAGATAGTTGCATGAGATAAAAAAATAAGATTATGATTATGATTTTTATTTTATACAAATACACTCTTAAAGTTCTTATTTTATCTATATGTTTTAAACATATTTAAAATACATTAATATCACTTGATATTTATTAATCATACACTAATATTCCCTCCATACTCGTATTAGATTTTGTTTTGGATAAGGTTTGAATCAAACATTAGAAATATAAATCATGAATAATTTTTAAATTGTTGAGTTTGAAAAAATAAAAATCATCTAATTAGATTTGTCTTGAAAAATACTTTCATAAAAATATACATATATTATATTTCAATAAATATTTTTCAAAAAATAAGCAGTCCAAATTACGCTTTGGAGACCGTATCGCTGTCCAAAACGACATCTTCCACAAGTACGAAGAGAATACATCATTACTCGAGTAAACAGCTGCACCGGGCCAGCTGGCCCAATACAAACGGTTAATTCAAACGTATCCCCAAAGCATTGCTACAGCGTGCTTGATGCATGGTCAGAGCCTGACCGACACTCTGAGTAGGCAACCAAACAAGGCCACCTCTATCCTACCAGGCTGCTTCGGGGTTACGCAGGAAACCAAACAAGTCTTTTGTAGGCCTGTTTGGTTGGTGCCGAAATTTGTCACGCCAAACATTCGGCAAATTGTGGTTCTCATAAAAAGTTTGACAAGCAAAATTGAAGCACAATTTTGGTAAAGTTTGGCAAGAAAATGAGTCTATAACGTGAGGGGTAGAGTGTTAAGAAAGTGTATCACGCCGTAATTCTAACAGCGAACGAAATAGCTCCTAAAAAAACTATGACATGACTAAATTGTGGCATGGCACATTCTTGTGAGGAACCATCACTTGGCCTTGTTTAGATGTAAATTTTTTTGAAAAACGATGCTATAACATTTTTGTTTGTATTTGACAATTATTGTCCAGGCATATAGTAACTAGAATCAAAAGACTCGTCTAGCAAATTACAAGTAAACTATGTAATTAGTTAGTTTTTTTATCTATATTTAATGTTCCATGCATACGTCTAAAAAATTGATGTGATGGAAAATCTTATAAAGTTTTGAAATTTTGAAGGGAAGTAAAGACCTGGCATGAGAAAGGAACGCAAGATCTGTGTCCGGGGCTGAATTTGGCCCAGAACCTGGATAGCCAGGATGGCAGCGGATCGGGTTCGGGGTGGATATCCACGGGTTTCGGTTCTAGCGGGTTTGAGTTCGGTTTTGATTTTTTACCCACGGTTTTCGGGTTCGGATACCCAAAACTTATCAGGTTTCGGTTAACCGCGGATACCCAATGGATAATATGAAATATAACATTTTGAATAAAACCTTATGTATTTTCATTAATAAATTATTTATGTAAGCGATTAAATTTGTTCCAAGTTGAGTAATGAAATTGTGCGTTGTTTATTGTCTAATATTTACACATTTAAATATGTAATATATATCATACATATGTTGCTAAACATTTCTTATTATATTTGATATTACTATATAGTGGTGGTTTTCGGGTTTCGGTTAACCGTTCGGGTTTCGGGTATCCGTCGGGTTAGGTTTTAGAGTTGGATTTTCACCCGAAATGATTTTAGGTGCGGTTTTGAGTTTTGAGTTCGGGTTTCAGGTTTGGATCCGCGAAGCCTCCACCCAATCCGAACCCGTTGTCATCCCTTAGTATAGACAACTCAGATCGGACGACGAGCCTTGTTGTGCTGGGATCTTGGCTGTGCTCGTTTCTTGCAGGAATGGAAGGGGTTGGCTGATGCTGATGTTCTCTTGTGCTTTTTGGGCCGTTACTGTGCTTCTTGGGCCTCAGCTCTACAAATGAATCTGTCATAGTAGCTAATAGAGCCCAACTTTGCTAAAAAAAAAAAGTAGATAGAGCCCAACTGCTGGAGTATTTTGTGTTTTGCTCTTTTGTGGCATGGGCTAAATTTTGCACAGAACCTGGATAGACAGCTCAGATCGAACAACGAGATCCACTAAAAAAAAAGGATCGAACGAACGACGAGACTTGCTAAAAAAACGAACGGCAAGCCAGCTCTTTTTTTTTTAATTCTTTGATTTGAATTGATTTGATTGATGGCGAAGCATTTCACCGTAGTACGGCAAGTCCAGAGGGAATTTCCAGGGAAAAGAAATGTACTGAACTTTTGGGTAACCTTAGGACCAAGAATTGCCCAAAGGCAGGCACGATCCCCTCCCCTGCTTTCGGAGCCACCACCACCACCACGACACCACCGGAGCATGGATTCCATCCTAACACGCCAAGCAATCTAGCATTGCGTAGCAATGGAGTCCAAGAACCTTTTCGTTCATCCCTGTCACGTGGCAACGCTACTCCAGGCATTGGCACGCGCTGACTGCATCGTGCCATGGAAACTTTCTGCGTCACGATCCGGCACGTACGTGACGTTCCATGGCCACATCGAGAAAGAGGACCAATCATGCCCTATTTGGTGACAGACAAATCCTAGGACTTGCAAACACTGCACTTTCATCTGACTCGATACAAATTATTTCTTTCAATTCAGCTCAGAGGACATTGTGTATTCCTGGTTGTTTCATCTTGAGCTGCCATGCTGGGATCACTAATCCATCTTGTGTTTTCCACACAAAAGATGATCGGAGCCGGTACTGATGTAGCACGCAAAAATCTACTCCAAATCCTACCATCGTGAGCCTGTAGGTAGCGTCTGCGAATAAAGAGCTAGCCAGTTTCCTTCAATTCTCCCGGCAAAGGCCGTCACATCACATGCATGTGCTTTGTTTGGGCCTTCAGCAAGGTTGGGTTGGGGAGAAACATATATAGTGGAAAGTGGAAGATGGCAGGAGCATAATTGCTGCTGCTGCTGTGTAGGGTTCGCATTGTAGAGGATGTGGAGAAGATAGGACGAGATAGAGATGGATCGATCGATCGCACACAACACAATCCATGTGAGGCTGTGCCCCATGCTGCATGTTAGTTGATACTTGCTGGGGCAGGCAGGCAGGCACCCTCACACCTCCTATCGGATCATTGTTCAGTGTCTCATCTCTCATGCATGGTTGGATGAGATGAATAATGCCTTTGCCTTTCTCTCAAGTCACTGTCATGCTGGCCCAAAAGAAACATAAGTAGTATTCTGCTCTTACACTCTTCTTCTCAGAACTTTTTTCTTTTTTTCATTCTTTCCTTCATGGATAAGGAGGTGGGACCGATTGTCAGATGGATAGCTGTTAGAGGAATAGAGGTTGAGTGGGAACCGTTACTACTGAGGTTAGACCTTCCAGTGGATTGGCTGGTGCATGAAGAAACCAACGAAAAGACGTACTGCCCGGCCGGCAAAAGAGAAAGAACACATCATCTGCCATCTTTGAACCGGCAGTAGTGGCATTTTTTCTCTTATGAAGTGGTGACATGCATTATATATTCCTTGTTGTGGGTAAAAATACATTGATGCTAAAATGATTATATATGAAGCCTTGCTCTGCCTGTTGTTATGTCGAGTATGTCATTGTCATGTGTTCCATCCTGGTTCATGCGGGCTTGTTAAGTTTCAGTAAAGCTCACGCAAATGAAGTGTCATAGGCATGTAAGAAGCAAGGCACTCCTACCTACTTTTGATGGTAGACCAAACGAGGACTTTGTGTGTGTACATATTGCAGTATGCCTGTGGGTAAAATGGTAAATAACACTGCTGTAGTGACTAGTGAGAACTTCAGTTCGGTGATCCTTTAGGCGCAGATCAGTTGAGATATTAGATGAAACCAAATAAAATTAGTTCATGAATTGGATATATATAGGGATGAAAACGGAACGGATCGGAATGGATAATAGTAGATTCGGAGCGGGTCGGATATTATGCAGTTTTATATATAAAAGCGGATTTTTTTAGATGTCGAAACTGGTATGGATTTGAACCGGTTTTGGAGTGAAAGTGGACTTTTCTATGTCAAATAATAGGTGCTTACATGTTATTTTTTTTATGATAAGAAACAACTCATTAGATGTCATTTATGTTTAAAAAACAATAAAAAAAATCAATAACTATGTGTATGTACTATAATATAATAATGCTAGTATCATGGATTGGACCGACTTATACTCTTGTGCTTAGGCTCCTTAAAATATTCGGATTATCGTATTAGAAGCATCGGATAATTCATGTTTAATTATCGGATAATCCATATCCACCGGATTTCATCAATCTCATATCTTATACCATATCCACATATAAACAAATTCGGATTATTCGTATCCGCACGAATATGAAAAACACTTCTCCATATACTTAAAATTCGGATTTGTAGCGGATCGGAACGGAGAATTATCTACACCACTTTCACCCCTAATTGGATATCCTGAAACCCTTTCAAGGTAGACTTTTCTTTATGCCACTTCGATTTCAATGTTTCCGTTCCCTGTTTTGCTGGTAAATTCTTATTGCTCCACAACACACGTGATTGTAAATTGAAATATTGTTACCTTTTCTAGTCTTGCAGGCTCTACCTGGCATATTTGAGAAAACTGAAGTCTATAGGTGGTCTGGTCCGCCGCCATGTAGCTCTCAAGTGCCGGCTAGATGATGCATAGTGACTATATGGATGTCAATATGATCCTCTATGATTATATGGCATCGATAGTAAGGTATTTGATTTACTAAACATATAAAACAACATGGAGCTAAAGAAGGTAATTGTTTATGGGCTAAAAAATGTCTGTGGTGGAAATGAGAGGGAGATGATTATCGATCATATTTCTCTCCATTAGGTATTCTTGCTTTTCGTTGAGCAATGGACGAGTATCTCTATTTATATTGATCGATCGATCATGGAATGATTTCATGAATAAGGTTTTATCAAACTAAGACAGTCTTACCATGTTTTTTTTGACATGACAACAGGAGCTCTGCCCTTCGATTAAGTTACGTACTACGGAGTACCAGGTAGAGGCATGCATGCCCAGCGAGCCAGGCGGGACTGACCAGCCCAGCGACCCAAACAAAGACCACCAAAGGCCACAGGGGCAAAAGTGTGTTGTAAGTGCCAAAAACATGTATTTGGAATAAAAAAAGGTATGATATACATCTAATGGCAACAAAATGAAGTGTTCAATGTTTGGAGACCCATTTTTGCGAAGTCGATGTTTGGAGTATCAAATTTGCGAAGCACATTGTTTGAAGTCCCAAATATACAATTTTTTAGTACATGCTTATTCACATATATACATGTTTGTGCTTACATGTACATGGCTTGAGTCATGGCCTGTAAACTCTGGGCGAATAATTGTCTCCATGCGAACAAGGAGAAGAATAGACAATTAGTATCACCACTACCGATAATCTCAACAATAAAGTATGATATGACGATGTTTGCTCATAAGTCAGCAAAAGGGCGCAACTACTAAGTAGGACAATATCACGATGTTTACAAAGTCAAGGCGTGCAGACTGCACGCATTGTTATGATCGACAATAGTCGATATTATTGGCAGCAAAAGGCAATATGACTGTGTTTCCTAATTACCTGTGGACAAAATGGTTATATTGTTTGCACCGACAGCAAGTTATGATACTAATGTTAGTGTGTGTATATATACACACATATACTTAGGGCACATAGCATTGCCATAAGCTGTTGTGTTCTTCTTCTCCAAAGGTTGTCATGTATTTCTTTATTAGTTATTGTATTAAAAGTTTTTACTTTTAACATTTTAGTAGATTTTTTGCTGCTAGGTTGTTATGTAGTGCATTCAATTAATATATATGCATAGTATGAAAGTATGATAACATTAGCTCGAAACATGTTATATTTCTATTGATTATGTCAATGTTGTTCGATTATTGATTCTTATTGGTATTATAACAACTTCAAAATAGAAAAAAGCTAAGGATAGTACGTGGTCATGGCTGTCCTTGCTCCTGGCCCCGCTGCCCTGAAGACAAGGTGGCCCGAGCTGGTTGGCAAAGACCTTCTAGTTGCACTGGCCACTATCATGTCAGATCGGCCTGATGTACAATATATAGTGTCCATACCTATGGGTGGCCAGGTACCAGAAGACGATTCAGGAGTTGTACATGCAATTCTCTTCTTCGGCTTAGATGAAGAAAATGCGCAATTCGTTCTTGGTGATGATCCTGAGGGCCCTCCGCGTATTGCCTAGGTTGCCTAACAATGGCTACCTTTATACTTTTTCAAGCCTTGATATATGAAAGGCAAGCATCAATTAAATAAGACGAGAGAGTGTGACATCTGAAGTTCCTTTTATGGTTGATTTCATATGTGTATGTGTGAATCTATTGAGTAGTGTCCTACTCAATATATATAATAATAAACAGTGAGATGTCTTGTGTTGATGTGTAATGTATGTCCAGTGAAGTATTTATATATAGTCCTTTAGACACAATTATGTCATGAGAAATTGGCGAGCAATACATGACACAATTGTGGACGGTTCACAATAATATTGACATCGAGCATTCTGATTATGGATTAATGTTGCCACAACTTTTGATCCAGTTCTCCTAGTGATGGACACCAATTCTAAGATATGAGTAACAAAAAATGAACGAGGTGCATATAATAGTATATATGAAACACTGGTTATAGCCATTACTTGTGGTTGTCCATGCTTGGTGCCTACTTACATGCCCTCCACTTCTAATAAATTAAAGACCATTAGTCATGCATATATATTAGACATCTCCAAGAACTGCTTCAAACCACTCATAAAATTATTTTTTGTCCAAAGTGTCAAAAATCAATATAGTCTGATAGTTTTGCATCCATGCATGGTGGCACACTTGCACTCCAACTCATCCTTGTAAGTCGCTAGGTATTGGTGGTACATACGTCGACTGGCTGCAAGCCGGCCTGGCACCAAGGTGATGTTGTGATCACGGGTATAAGGAGGCGGCAGGCCATGTGGCTCGGTGAAGATGGTGGAGAACTTGGCAAGCAGGGCCTCCAGGTGGTTATCGCTAGGGCATGCCTCACTTTTAGGAGCAGGAGCCAATGTGGTCATGTCATTAAGGTTCGTCTCCATTGCCCCACAATTTTTATATGATTCATTCACTAGCTTTGGGTCTTGCCAAGCCAGATAAGTCCTTCATTGCTTTCTCTCTAGATCGAGTATTTCGAGTACCTTGACCTTTGTGTCAATTTCATAGAGGGGCTGACTAAACAAGTAAATAGAATGTCCAAGAGCTCTAGGCTTCTTGCCCTCTATGAAGAATTTGAGACATCTATCTCAGCTCTACCTCTGACATTATTTTCTCCGGCACACAATGTCATATCTGCTCTCCAACCTTACAATGCTGTCCGGCAAACAATGGCACTAGGATCGGATCTCATCAATGACATCGAACAACAATTTTTGCTTCTCTAAAAGTATATGTTATATGGACAACTACTCCTACATACCTACCCACAGAAGATGAAAAAATAAGTATCATCCTTAATTTCTCTCCCACTTTATAGTAGTTTGCTATATGAACTTCCTAAAAAAAAAAAGAAAAGGCCCATATATTATTTTGTCGGCAATTTCAGGTACCCCTGCACCCACGCCGGTCCATATCGAGCCTCTTGTGAGCAGGCATTGCTGACCGATGACTGCCCTAGCAGCCGTCCACCCCTCTCCCTGCCGGGATTTTTTTTTTATTATTTTATTATTTTTTATTAAATATTTTTAAAATAACTGTTTAAAAATTCAAATCTAACTCTTTTGGCTGCGTTAGTCCCGCTGGCGCGACCAAATAACATTGTCGCGCCAACATATGTGACACAACAAAATCTGTTACGTTAACGTTAGACAACGTTTTTGACATGAAAAAGTTCGTCGCCGCGCCACTCCCGTTGACGTGACAATATTGTTTTGTCACACCACCGGAAGTGACGTGACAATCTAAACTTTCAAAAAATGATAACTCTTCAATATCATGTTGGATGAAGATTATTTTGTAAGAGATCTACAAGTTACAACTTTTTAGTTTTGAGTTTTTTTTGTTTGAGGATGTTAAGATGCTCAAAAAAAAATATAAAAAAATCAGGACTATAATAACCACGTATTAGTGTTTACCGCATTAGAAAATCTTTTTTGTATGGAGTCAAATAAAGATAAGTTTTATACCAAAGTAATCGCTCTTAATGAGATCTATAACTTTGTAGCTTTGAGTTTTTACATTTGAGGTCGTTAAGATGCTCGAGAAAATAATATAAAATTTCAGCAGCATATTGACCGTGCACCAGCATAAAAGTTTTTTGTGCGTCTTATAACTATCTTAAATGTAAAAACTTAAAACTGCAAAGTAGTAGATCTCATTGAGTGTGACAACTTTGGTATAAAACATATATTCATTTCGTTCCATACAAAAAAGATATTATTTTTCTAATGTGACAAGCAATAATACGGGATTATTATGATGCAGAAATTTTATATAACTGTTTTGGACATCTTAACGCCCTCAAATGAAAAATCTCAAAACTACAGAGTTATAGATCTTCAACTTTCATATAAAAATTATCTTCATCCGATGTCGTATTGAAGAGTTATGATTTTTGAAATTTCAATTTTGCCACGTCATCCTGGTCGCGCGACAAAACAATAATATCACGTCCACGAAAGTGGCACGCCACAAGCTTTTTCACGTCGAAAACGCTGTCTAACGTGCCAGTTTTAGCCGTGCCACATGCATTAGCG
Source organism: Microstegium vimineum (assembly GCA_022036555.1). Lineage (NCBI taxonomy): Eukaryota > Viridiplantae > Streptophyta > Magnoliopsida > Poales > Poaceae > Microstegium > Microstegium vimineum. The sequence goes on from CM039132.1 coordinate 14,965,857, forward strand.
TGACAACGATGTGTGGTCACGCTAGCCCCACTGGTACGACCAAAAGATCAAATATGAAATTGTATTTTAAGTAGTTATTATTAAGATAATAAATACAAATGTTAGAAATAATAAAAACGCCCCGGCCCAGCCATTAGGCTTCGCTGCCTCTTGCTGCCCAGAACTTGTTTACATCTTCAAGAATAGTCAATAAAACTCTCGGTGCGTTCTGATACAAATGTCCTGTTTGAGTATATTGGCGGAGCCAACTATTTGGCTTGGTTTGGCAGCCGCCGTACCTAAATCATATAAAAAACAAACATATGTAGTATATATATATATGTGTATACGTGAGTGATCTCCAGAAACACTCTTTCTTATACATTTTTTCGGTTGACTGAGTGCATTTACTAGCATTTTCTTATCCTTTGAGATAGGAATCCATCAATAAAATCAAGCTGGAAGGTCTATCTTGAGTTCAGTTTCTGTCAACGATGAAAGAAAGTAAATGAAGTATAGTGCGTACGTGATCCGGCTGTACTTCTGTCCTAGCCTTGCCCACTTGATGGGCCATATGCCCAGTTGCCCAGAAGGCTAGAACAGAGGGAATAGGGATCGACATCGAGTCATTGACTCATCTGGATTGCCTCTCTGTGAGTCCGTCTCTTCCTATTCTAAATCTAAATCTGATCAGGGAGTAGACGTCATGGAGTGTGGACTGTGGCCGGCGGACGACAGACGTCGGCGCGAGTGCGACGACACAACGAGACGCGGTGGCTGGTGCCAGGCGGACAGCGGCACAACTGGTCCTCTGCACGAGCGAAGCCGCGGAGGAGTCCTGATCGGCGATTCCTTGCAATTGCATGTTGCATCGGCAAGTGCAACATTGCACCAAAGAAAGAAGAGTAGATATGTGATACAATGTATTTTTTATTCAAGGGACTCGATCTTGTTAAAATTAGAAATAATTTTAAAAAGAAAAATAGAAGAATGCATGACTTTGCCAAGGTCTGTATCCAAACAAAGCTTTATTATAGGTATGTATTTGTTCCAAAAACCCTCATTTAGTGAGGTATTTTAAGTACAAGTGCTTTATATTTATGTTATATTTGTTCATTAAAATAATATATATATTTAGATAATATTCTGTTGCGTCTTTACATAATTGATAGTTATATTATATATGTTTAACCAATTAACCTTGCAAACCTGCAACATCTAAAAATTATTCCTGTCTCCGCCATATTGTAGTGCTTAACACAAACATAAACAAGTGATTGTGCATACAAGAGTATTAATACTGCTTGCATACCTTCACCAATTTATTACTTTCATTGGACGTACAGGTACACGAACATAGACGGATCACCACGCAGACAAACTCAAAACTACTCCCTTCGTATTCAATTATAAGTACTCTAAAAATCTTGGAGACTTAGAGTATTTCCTAGTTTAACCAAATTTATATGATAATATAATAATATTTATGATGTCAATTAAGTATCATTTAATTCTTCATCAATTATGTCTATGTGGACATATAAGTATTAGGTATTTCTAGTCCATCAATCCGTGCTAGGGTTAAAATCTTAGGAGTAAATATTTATACTAATATTTACTTTTAAGTATCATGATGGCATAAATAATCATTAATTATTAAGCCTAACACCATGTCACTTAAGATTAGTGACAAAATTTTATGTTATATTGACAATGGGAAGACGAAGACACCTATGGTATATACTAACCTCCTCATTTTCTCAAGATGTTTGATTTTTTATCAATAAATATTTTATGTAGAAATGTTTATGTTATCAATGTAGATATGTCAAGCATTTTAGTTAAAATATATAAAAATATAAATATCTTAAGTATGTGTGTGTGCGTGATTTGCATGTTGGTACAACATGTATGTTTACTTTAATCATTTTTTATTGTAAAGTGAGCAATGTAGAAACATATTTGTGTTTTTTTGTTATTTAAATTCTTTTGATAATCTATTAAAATAATATTATGAAATAGATAATTTAGATATAAACTTAAATATGTTACTTATATTATCTTTCATAATGGCATATTATATCATAATTTTCTAGAAAATTACAAATATTTATATATGGAAAAATTATTATGTTACAAATATTTCTAGAATATGTTACAAATAATTATCTTTAGTCAAAATGTGGACTTTTATCCTTAATACCAATTTGCAAAACTATGTGATTTATTAAAGGAATAATTTTTCACGCGTGATAATTTGTTAAAATAAATAGTTAATCTAATGGATACATGTTTAGTTGGTCTATATGGTGGTGCATACCATTATGCTTATATTTCACTTAATCGTTATAGGAGTATTACTATGTCATTTATTAAAGAAATAAATTTCCGCACGCGTTAAATTGTTAAAATATATAGTTATTCTAATGTATACATGTTTAGTTGGTCTATACGGTGTCGAATAACATTATTCTTATATTTAACTGGACAACTATAGAAGTATATAGTTCAGAAATATATTTAGCTACTTTATAGATATTTTGTGATAGTTTATATTAGTAGTTATACGTTGCATGGGCTCTTTATTTTAGTTTTACTATATGTATACTTTATTAATTAAGGAATTAATATGTAGTCATTGCTAGACCGGCTCAAACTGACTGAATGGTATATGGTTGTAGATAAATACAGAATGGTATATGGTTGTAGATAAATACATAGGACTAATATGAATGCAAATCAGATCTCAATAATGTATTAAAAAGCAGTGAAATGGATTCATAATTATATTTGTCATGAACCAAAATTGACATTTGTTTATGTGCATTGTTTGAAGACAAAGAATATGTTGCACAATATTAATTTCTTATTCTCCTTTGGAGGTTTGTTGAAAGGCTAATATTACTGAATTATTGATATTTAACTTTTTGGCCACCATAATTTCTTTGCGCTCTCTCTCTCTCTCTCTCTCTCTCTCTCTCTCTCTGGCAAGAGAGTCATTTTGCATCACTCACTTTGTCTTGTTTTTTTATTTCTACCAGTAAATACATAAAAGTTTTGTGTCTCTTTTGTGAAAGAAAAAATAGCTTACTCGATTAGGAGTACAATGTCATGGATTTTTTTACTCCAAAGTTTCTTCTTATTTCTTCTATTGGTCCAATATGTGTTGGAACTCCATAATATCTATGAAATATAAGTATGAGTTCTTATCCAAAGTTGTCAAATGAGAGGAGTAACATAAAAGTTATAATGTTAGTCACAGTTTACCTATGAGGTACATGTCGATATTAGAAACAATGTCTAAACTGAAGAACTATATACTATACTTTGGAATGTCTTGTGTATCTTTGATCTTCTTTACGGTAGTTGTGGGTAAGAAAATTGAGTACCTTATCATTCTCTATTGGTTGATATTTCTATGCAGTCGTCATGAATTTGATATTTGTAGTAATGTAAATTTTACCTTATCATGAGTGATTCAAATTTTTTATATAGGCCTTATTAATAACACCATGCATCATGGTCCTCCTTTTTTTATCACCATTAGCATGTAAACTAGAAGTAATTGAGACTCATTTGTTCGCCAATGCGAAGAAAGATTGCATCCCATACTCTAGCGGCATTTGCTTTCATTTTTCATAATTTCTTTACGGACCTAATCTACTTGTATTTTTCGGTGAAAATTAGAGACCCCATCTGTTGGGGATATTACCTCGGCATATCCCCAGGGACCTATATGGGCCTACCGACCAGAAGACGACCCAGCACGCGAGGCCCTACGGAACGCGACCAACCCATCATGCTCGCCAGGGACTCCGGAGAGCCTTGCTCGCCAAGGAAGATCCAAGTAGATAGGCTTGGATCCCTTACCTTAGGGGATCCGAGTGTAATCTGTTAGGATATGAAAATTGTAACCCTGCTCCCCGGTTATATAAGGCGAGCAGGGACCCCCTCGAAAACGGATCATGAGTAACTAGAATTGAAAAATGGTAAACTTGAAAATGTTTTATCAAAAGCTCATTTCTGCAAAAACGCTTTGGCTTTGATTAAACATCCCTTGAATCCCAAGTACCTAGCATATCGCTAAGACTTATTGTCGGATAAGTCTTGTTGACTACCTTTGTACTCAGGGTTGTAACCCTTGCTGCAGGTGAGGAAAATATTTGTATGGACTCCTGCTGCATGACCGTGGTGGAAGAAGATGAGTGAGAAACCCTGGGCAGGGTTTCATGTTTTGTAATATATACTCCTGAACTTTGGTAATGTAATAACTTATGTTTAAAGTTTGGAACTCTGTTTTGTAAATTAATGTTATGTAATACTTCCGTGCTTTTACGCTGGTAATTTTTGTAATAAATATGTGATGTTGCAATGTCTATAAAGTGATCCTGCTCGAAAAAGGTGAACCTAGATGTTGAGGTCACCTGGCGATTCTATTGAGTTGTGGAGTGTACTCTTACCGCTGCAAGAGGTCTTTAAGAACATGACAGGTATGAGTGGGCCTGACAACTTGGGAGATTCCGTCACACTAACCCGACACTGCGAGTAGGCAACCAAAGGAGGCCACCTGTATCCTACCAGGTTGCTTCGGGGTTATGCAGGAAACCAAACAGGTATTTTGTAGGCCTGTTTGGTTGGCGCCAAATTTGCCACGCCAAACATTCGGCAAACTGTGGTTGTCATAAAAAGTTTGATGAGCAAAATTGAAGCACAATTCTGGTAAAGTTTGGTAAGAAAATGAGTCTATGACGTGTGAGGTAGAGTGCTAAGAAAGTGTATCATGCCGTAATTCTAACAGCGAACCAAATAGCTGCTAGAAAAACTATGACATGACTAACCTGTGGCATGGCACATTTTGGTGAGGAACCATCACTTGGCCATGTTTAGATGCAAAAACTTTTGAAAAATGATACGATAACACTTTCGGTTGTATTTGACAATTATTGTCCAGACATGGAGTAACTAGACTCAAAAGACCCGTCTCGCAAATTACATGTAAACTATGCAATTAGTTAGTTTTTTTATCTATATTTAATGTTCCATGCAAATGTACAAAAATTTGATATGATGGAAAATCTTATAAAGTTTTGAAATTTTGAAGGGAACTAAAGATCTGGCATGAGAAAGGAACACCCAGATCTATGTCCGGGTTTGAATTTTGCCTAGAACCTGGATAGCCAGGATGGCAACGGATTGGGTTCGGGCGGATATCCACGGGTTTCGGGTCCAGCGGGTTTGGGTTCGGTTTTGATTTTTCACCCACGGTTTTTGGTTTCAGATACCCGAAACTTATCTGGTTTCGGTTTTTATCCGTAGATACCCAATGTATAATCGGAAATATAACATTTTGAATAAAAACTTATGTATTTTTATTAATAAATTGTTTATGTAAACGATTAATTTTTTCCAAGTTGAGTAATGAAATTGTGTGTTGTTTATTGCCTAATATTTATACATTTGAATATGTAATATATATCATACATATGTTGCTAAATATTTCTTATTATTTTTCATATTGCTATATAGTGGTGGTTTTCGGGTTTCGGGTATCCGTCGGATTTGGTTTCGGGTTTGGATTTTCACCCGAAACGGTTTTAAGTGCGGTTTCTGGTTTTGAGTTCGGGTTTCGGGTTTGGATCCACGAAACCTCCACCCAATCCGAACCTGCCCAATCGCCATCCCTTAGTATAGACAACTCAGATTGGACGACGATCCTTGTTCCGCTGGGGCTGTGCTCGTTTCTTGCAGGAATGGAAGGGTTGGCTGATGCTATTGTTCTCTTGTGCTTTTTGGGCCGTTACTATGCTTCTTGGGCCTCGGCTCTACAAATGAATCTGTCATAGTAGCTAATAGAGCCCAACTTTGCTAAAAAAAAAAGTAGATAGAGCCCAACTACTGGAGTATTTTGTGTTTGAAAAAAGTCCAATTTTCCTCCCTCAACTTTGATCCGCGTCCGTTTTTCCTCACTCAACTATACTATGAAATCAGAAATCTTTCCTCCTTCAACTCTGAAAACCATTCGTTTTAACTCCCCGAGGTTTTGGACAGTGGTTGTCTTTTTTCTTTTTTTATTTATTTTGACTAAATATTTGGAAAATCGTATTAAATCATAAAAAAATCATAAAATAGAAAATCAAATACTGTTAGACTCCACCTGAGTAGATCTATACAACGAACATATAATATTGTATACTTTAGTACAAATTTTTTAAATTAATTATAGAAAAATATAGATTTAAAGATACAATAAAAACTTTATACTAAAACATACCATATTATATATTCACTATATAGATCTACTCATGTAGAGTCTAAGAAAATTGGATTTTCTATTTTATGATTTTTTCTGTGGTATACTATGATTTTTCAAAGATTCAGTTGAAATAAATAAAAAAGACAAAAGACAAAACCATTGTCCAAAATCACTCAGGGAGGTAAATGAACGGTTTTCAGAGTTGAAGGAGCAAAGATTTCTGGTTTCATAGTTCAGGGAGAAAAAATGGACACGGACCAAAGTTCAGGGAGGAAAATTGGACTTTTTCCTTTGTGTTTTGCTCTCTTGTGGCGTGGGCTAAATTTTGCACAGAACAGAACCTGAAGATCCACTAAAAAAAAGATCAAACAATCGAGGAGACTTCTAAAAAAAGAACGAACGGCAAGCCACCGCTCTTTTTTTTAATTCTTTGATTTTAATTGATTTGATTGAAGGCGAAGCATTTCGCCGTACTACGGCAAGTCCAGAGGGAATTTCCGGAGAAAAGAAATGTACTGAACTTTTGGGTAGCCTTAGGACCAAGAATTGCACAAAGGCAGAGGCACGCTACCCTCCCCTGCTTTCGGAGCCACCACCACCACCACCACCGGAGGATGGATTCCGTCCTAACACGCCAAGCAATCTAGCATTGCGTAGCAACGGAGTCCTAGAACCTTTTCCGTTCATCCCTGTCACGTGGCAACGCTACTCCAGGCATTTGCACGCGCTGCATCGTGCCATGGAAACTTTCTGCGTCACGATCAGGCACGTGCCGCTCCATGGTCACATCGAGAAAGAGCGTCACGGCGACCTGTATCTGTCTTGTGCAAAACTTTCAGCGTCACGGTCCGGCACGTGACGTTCCATGGCCACATCGAGAAAGAGGACCATCATGCCCTGTTTTTGTGACAGACAAATCCTAGGACTAGCAAACACTGCACTTTGATCTGACTTGATACAAATTCTTTCTTTCATTCAGCTCAGACGACATTGTGTATTCCTGGCTGTTTCATCTTGAGCTGCCATGCTATGCTGTGGTCGGTCACCAACAATCCATCGAAGCCTTCACTTGTGTTTTCCACACAAAAGATGAACGGAGCCGGTACTGTAGCACGCGAAAATCTACTCCAAATCCTACCACCATTGTGAGCTTGTAATAAAGAGCTAGCTAGTTTCCTTCTCCCGGCAAAGGTCATCACTTTGTTTGGGCCTTCAGCAAGGTTGGGAGAAACATATATAGTGGAAAGTGTAAGATGGCAGGAGCATTGTGTAGGGTTCGCATTGTAGGATGTGGAGAAGGTAGGGCGCGAGATTGAGACGATGGATCGATCGCACACAACACAATCCATGTGAGGCTGCCCCCATGCTGCATGTTAGCTGATGCTTGCTGGGGCAGGCAGGCAGGCAGCTTCACACCTCCCATCAGATCATTGTTCAGTGTCTCATCTCTCATGCATGGTTGGATGAGATGAATAATGTCTTTGCCCTTCTCTCAAGTCACTGTCATGCTGGCCCAAAAGAGACATACGTAGTACTCCCTCCGTTCCAAATTATAAGACATCCCAAGAATTTTGGAGAGTTAAACTATCTCAAGTTTGACCAAACTTATATAACAATATAATAATATTTATGATGTCAACTAAGTATCGTTAGATTCGTTATCAATTATATTTTTATAGTATGTCTATTTAATATCATAAATCTTGATAGTTTTCTCTATAATTATTGGTCAAACTTTAGATGTTTTGACTCTCCAATATTCTTGGAAAGTCTTATAATTTGAGACGGAGTGAGTAGTAGGCAGTAAGTAGTATCCTACTCTTACACTCTTCTCAAAACTTTTTTTTTGGCTCATTCTTTCCTTCATGGATAAGGTGGTGGGACCCATTGTCAGATGGATGGCTGTTAGATTGTGAATCCAATGTGTGATGAGTGGAACCGTTGCTGCTCAGGTTAGACCTTCCAGTGGATTGGCTGGTGCATGAATCGAAGAAACCAACGAAAAGACTGCCATGGCAAAAGAGAAAGAACACATCATCTGCCATCTTTGAACCGGCAGTGGCATTTATATGAAGTGGTGACATGCATTATTGCTTGTTAATTGTGGGTAAAAATATATTCATGCTAAAATGATTATGAACCCTTGCTCTGCATGTTGTGTCGAGTACACTACTCCAGAACATGATATTAGTGGCGGTTCAAAACCCCCCGCCACAACCAAATGGGTAGTGATGAGCTCATCACATCACTGCCGGTTATGCCAAACCGGCAATGATGGCTCAAGCATCACTGCCGGCACTGCCGGTTCCTTTAACCAACCGACAATGTATTTATATCACTGCCGGTTTTAGTTGATCCGACAGTGATATAATTTTTACAATTTGCAGTAATATAAACGAACCATTTGATATCGATGTGAAGGTGTCAATCTTATTACGAAAACCATCAACATTTATATTACAAAAACCATCAATATTTATATTACAGAAATTCATAGAAGTGTCAATCTTATTGTACAATAGTTCAACGTACTATCAATTCGGTGAAGTGCAAGTCACCTATCTTGTAACCAAAAACCTCATCGATGAACAACAACGTATTAAATAGTACACTCTCCGTTGCTTCACACCTACGAGCACATGGTGTACTAACAACGGTTAACGGTGGTCGAGTAGTTGGTGGGTCTCCCTTCTTAGTCGCAACCAACTTTGCTTGAAATCCTGCAGTAGTTAGTGTTGGTTCTTTATCAGCATATTGTTAGTCATAACCCAATGTATCCATTACTTCATTCAGAATGGCTTCAAAACTACACCCTACGTAGGTCATGTCATACTTCTCTAGCTATAAGTATTGGCACAAGGTAGTGTTAATTATAAGAGTAATATTGACAACATACAACAACAAATCTAGGTATAAGCTATGAGTTTTAGACTTACCTTCGGTGAGTTCTAAGCCATTCGTGCATTGAACCCCCGAAGATCATGATACATGTTTTGCTTAATAGCTTGAATCTTCACTGAGGACAGAGTAGGAAGTGTGGTCTCATTTCTTGAGAGCATGAGAGCACAAGAAAAGACAACATACTACCGCGACCGCCAACACCACCGCGGCCACAACCACTACCACGACCACGACCACTACCACGACCACTACCACTACCCATCCTAATGGCAATTGAAAATGAAATACGACATTGGAATTCTAGACCATTATCTACACGATAAAACTGAACATCCACATTGTCAACCCCAAAATAGGCGAGAGTTCCTTTCAGCCAAACAATTGGATCAATCATCTACAGTACATATAAGACATGTTAATTAACTTGGATGATCTAGTTTCATACATATGAAACATATATTGATTAACTTACTATGCTTGGATGATTCCGCCGTACTACCGGCAATACCGGATCAAAACCCATCCAAGTACAATAACCATTCCAACCAATTTCTTCCGGTGGTGGGAGATTACGACGTCCAGCCATCTATATATTAAATCACATATACTCAGATTATATTTCATGGAGCATCTATGTTAAATTTCATATCACATATTAAATAACATATACTAAGATTATATATACCTCTCTATCTATCTCTTTATCTATCTATCTCTCTATCTATCTTTCTCTACCTATCTATCTATCAAATCTATATATTATCCATATTAAATTTCATATCACATATCAAATAACATATACTAAGATTATCTATCCCTCTCTATCTATCTATCTTTCTGTACCTATCTATTTATCCCTCCATATTAAATTTCATATCACATATCAAATAACATCTCAAATAGGCATTTCGTCGAACACCATAGTACCGTGGAGGGAGGTGGACGGAGGTCCGCAGTACTTGGCGTCGTGGAGGGAGGTCCGCGGTGTGCTTGGTACCGTGGCGAGGACGCTGGCGTGGAGCGCCGTCCTCCTGCGGCCTTCACGCGGCGGCGGTGTGGAGCGGTGGCGGCGGCGTGCTACGGCGCGCGTGGGCGCCGGCGACTGAGTGGACACTGGCGCGCGTCTGAACATTTCGGGGAGCGCCAGTTGAAAGGTTCTATGTGATGGCTAGAGGGGGGTGCATCAACTCATGTTGGAGAAATCCAATATATTCAACTCATTCCTTAACTTGCAAAACCTCTTATCATCGAGTGGCTTGGTGAATATGTCAGCTAATTGATCATCGGTGCCCACATTGTCAATGTAAATGTCACCCTTTTGTTGATGATCTCTTATGAAATGGTGTCTCACATCTATGTGCTTTGTTCTCGAGTGTTGGATGGGATTGCTTGTAAGCTTCACCGCACTTTCATTGTCACATAGCAAAGGAACCTTCTTGAAAGTGATTCCATAATCCTTCAATGTGGCTTTCATCCATAATAGTTATGCACAACAACTCCACGCACTAATGTATTCGGCTTCGGCGGTAGAGAGTGCCACACTATTTTGCTTCTTGGATGACCATGAGACTAGTGATCTTCCTAATAGTTGACATGTTCCACTAGTGCTCTTTCTATCAACCTTGCAACCCGCATAGTCGGAGTCCGAATATCCCACCAATTCAAATCTTGACCCCTTTGGAAACCATAATCCAACATCTTGTGTATGCTTCAAATATCTCAATATTCTTTTTGTGGCCTTCAAATGACTCTCTCTAGGAGATGCTTGAAATCTTGCACACATGCATACACTAAACATGACATCCGGTCTTGATGCGGTCACATAGAGTAGACTTCCAATCATTGACCGATATAGTGTTTGCTCAACCATCATGCCACTTGAGTCACTATCTAAATGTCCATTAGTCCCCATAGGAGTACTAATGCCTTTTGCATCTTCTAATCCAAACTTCTTGATCATATCCTTGATGTACTTGCCTTGACTCACAAATGTGCCATTCTTCATTTGTTTGATTTGAAGTCTAAGGAAATAACTAAGTTCACCAATCATTGAAATTTCAAATTCATTTGCCATCATTTCCCCAAACTCTTCACAAAAGTCTTGATTTGTAGACCCAAAGATAATGTCATCAACATAGATTTGCAAGACAAACAAGTCACTTCCAATCTTCTTTGTGAATAGGGTGGTGTCAACCAAACCAATCTTGAACCCCCTTAGAGAGGAGAAAGCTTCTCAATATCTCATACCATGCTCTAGGTGCTTGCTTCAATCCATAGAGAACCTTTTTGAGCTTGTAAACATGGTTGGGCTTCTTTATATCTTCAAATCCGGGTGGTTGCTCAACATATACTTCCTCATTGATGTACCCATTGAGAAAAGCACTCTTCACATCCATTTGATAGAGCTTGATGTTGTGAGCACAAGAATAGACCAATAAGATTCTAATTGCCTCTAGTCTTGCCACCGGTGCATAGGTTTCTCCAAAGTCAAGACCCTCTACTTGAGTGTACCCTTGTGCTACTATTCTTGCTTTGTTTCTCACCACTATTCCATCTTGATCTTGCTTGTTCTTGAATACCCATTTGGTTCCAATCACATTATGATTCTTTGGTCTATCTACTAATTCCCAAACTTGATTTCTTGTGAAATTATTGAGTTCTTCATGCATAGCATTTATCCAATCTACATCCTTCAAAGCTTCATCAATCTTGGTTGGCTCAAATGATGAGACAAAAGAGTAATGCTCACAAAATGAAGCCAATCTTGATATTGTTTGAACACCACTTTGAATGCCTCCAATAACTTGATCTAGAGGATGATCTCTTGCAATGTTGGTAGGTTGGAGCACTTGCATGTGGGATTCTTGAGCTTGCGGTTGAGATGATGATGGACTAGCTTGATCTTGATCTTGAACTTGAGCTTCACTAGCACTTACTTGATCTTGAGTTGAAGAGCCACTAGCTTCTTCTTGTATGGGAATGGTCACTTGATCTTCATCTTCATCTTACACTTGTCTTGGTCTAATATCACCAATATCCATATCTTTCAATGCATTGACTAAATTGTCACCTCTCACATCATCCAAGTTTTCTTGTTCATCTTGAGAGCCTTGTGTTTCATCAAATTCCACATCATGCACTTCCTCAAGAATTCCACTAGATAAGTTCCAAACTCTATAAGCCTTGCTTGATGTAGAGTAACCAAGTAGAAAGCCCTCATCACATTTCTTCTCAAACTTGCTTAGTCTTGTGCCTTTCTTCAATATATAGCATTTGCACCCAAATACCTGAAAGTAAGCAATGTTTGGCTTTCTTCCATTCAATAGCTCATATGGAGTCTTTTCAAGCATCCCATGACAATAGAGACGGTTGTTAGAGTAGTAAGCCGTGTTGATAGCTTCAGCCCAAAAGGAATGACTAACATTGTATTCACTCAACATTGATCTTGTCATGTCAATCAAGGTTCTATTCTTTCTTTCATCTATCCCATTGGATTGAGGAGTGTACTTTGGAGAGAATTGATGGTTGATTCCAAAGTCATCACAAAGTTCATCAACTCTTGTATTCTTGAACTCACTCCCATTGTCACTTCTAACTCTCTTGATAGTTGTTTCAAACTCATTTTGGCACCTCTTGACAAATGACTTAAAGATTTCAAATGTGTCACTCTTGTCACTCAAGAAGAATACCCATGTGTATCTTGTGAAGTCATCAACAATCACAAATTCATACTTGTTTCCACCAATGCTTGCATATGTAGTTGGCCCAAAAAGATCCATGTGCAATAACTCAAAAGCTTTTCTTGTACTCATAATGCTCTTCTTTGGATGAGTGTTGCCAACTTGCTTTCCGGCTTGACATGAGCTACATAGCTTGTCCTTCTCGAATGTGACATCTTTTAAGCCTCTCACTAGATCATGCTTGACTAGCTTGTTTAATTGTTTCATGCCAACATATCCAAGCCTTCTATGCCATAGCCAACCCATGCTAGATTTGGTGATGAGACAAGTTGAGAGTTGAGTCTCACTAGCATTGAAATCTACTAGATATAGGTTCTCATACCGAAATCCCTTGAATACCATGTTAGACCCATCCACACTTATGATTTCCACATCCTCCACTCCAAAGATGCACTTGAAACCAATATCACACAATTGGGCAACCGACAATAGATTGAATTCAAGCCTTTCCACTAGAAGCACATTGCTAATGCTAAAATAATTGGAGATAGCAATCTTTCCAAGCCCTTTCACCTTGCCTTTGCCATTGTCACCGAAAGTGATACTATCAAATCCATGGTCACTATCTTGGTTGATTGAGTTGAACATCCTTCCATCACCGGTCATGTGTTGAGTGCACCCACTATCAAGCACTCAATGCCTCCCTCCGGCTTTGTAATTGACCTACAAGAGAGATCAATTCTTTTTAGGTACCCAAACTTGCTTGGGTCCTCCAAGGTTAGTTACCAAGTATTTTGGTACCCAAATGGACTTCTTAGTAGTCATCCATGGTGCACCAACAAACTTGGCATGAACACCATTTGCACCCTTTGAAAGGACATAGAGTGAATCAACTCTAATGGAGGATACATCTTCCTTGGGCTTGTTGTTCTTGCATTGTTGCTCTAGGTGACCAACTTGCTTGCAACTTTTGCAATACCTACTAGTGTACTTCACAAAACGAGTCTTGTGAGGGGCAAAAGCGGCTTTGCCTTTCTTGGGGGTATAGCCCAATCCCTCTTTGTAGATAGATGCCCTTTGGCTACCCAAGCACATAAGCAAGCGGTCCTGACCTCCATAAGCCTTAGCTAAGGAGTGATTGAGCTTTGTAACCTCCTTCTTGAGTGTTTCATTCTCAACCATTAGTGAGGCATCACAAGTAGAGCCATCACTAGTAGATGAAGTAGAAGTGGTAGTGCTACAAGAGGGGTTAGTGGGAGCAACAACAATAGGAGTATAGAATGATTCATCAAGAATATCACACGTCACTCCTATGTCACATGTTTGAACAATCTCCTTCTTACTTTGGTCAAGGAGGGAGGAATGAGCTCTTTCAAGCTTAGTGTGATACTTCACTAGCTTCTCATGGGCTTCCATTACCCTCTCATGAAATGCTATGACCTCATCAAGGTTTTGCTCAAGAGCCTCATTGCCCTTGCGCAATTCCTTGCATTCCTTCCTCTTCTTGTCAATGTATTCCTTGGCTTGTTCAAGCATGTCCATGAGTTCCTCCTTGGAGGGCTCCTCATCCTCACTCTCTCTCACTCTCACTCTCATCATGAGAAAGTACCTTAGTGGACTTATCCATGAAGCATGATGATGGAGTGTCAAATAGAGAGATCTTGTCCCTCATAGCAATGCTAGCAAACACCTTCTTCTTGGTAGATGTCTTCTTTTCTTGATCATCATCTTCACCACAAGAAGAGTCACTATCCCCTGTCACAATGTGAGAATACCCTTTCTTCTTCTTCTTCTTCTTGTCAAAGGTGGGCTTCTTCTATTTCTTGCCTCTCTTCTTGTGATCATCATCATCCTTGTCACTATTGTATGGACAATGAGAAATGAGATGATCAAAGCTTCCACACTTGAAGCTCTTCCTTGGCTCATCATGATTCTTGAAAGAAGTCTTCTTTTTTCTTGCACCATAGCCCTTCTTCTTCATGAACTTGTCAAATTTCCTCACAAAGAGAGTCATTTCTTCTTCATCAAGATCACTTGTACTTTGGTCTTCACTTTCACTAGACTCTTCAATCTTGCTCTTGCCCTTGGATGATGAAGTGGCTTTGAATGCCAAGCTCTTCTTCTTCTCATCTTTCTTGTCTTCCTTCTTCACATATTCTTCCTTGTTGTCCCGGTAAGCATCTTGTGTCATCACATCTCCCAATACTTGATTTGGAGTCACGGTGTCCAATCCACCTCTCACAATCAAGGTCACAAGAGTCTCAAACCGAGATGGAAGACTTCTCAAGAATTTGTGGGAGAAGTCCTTGTCCTCAACCTTCTCCCCAAGAGCTGTGAGATTATTGACTAGTACTTGTAGCCTATGAAACATCTCCGGCACATTTTCATCATCCTTCATCTTGAAGCTTGCAAACTTTTCTTTGAGGATGTATGCCTTGGCACTCTTGACGGCTTGAGTGCCTTCAAATGATTCTTCAAGCTTCTTCCAAGCCTCATGAGCACTCTCTAGATTCTTGATTTGCTCAAAGACCTTCTCATCAAGAGCCTCATGAATGGCACTAAGAGCAATATCATTGTGTTGAAGCTTCTCTTCTTCGGCCGCGGTGGGAGCTTCCTCATTTGCAACCTCAAACTTCTTGTCCACCACAAGCCACACCTTCTGGCTAATTGACTTGATGTGAGCGGTCATCTTGACTTTCCAATAGCCATAGTTGGTGCCATCGAACTTGGATGTCTTCTTCATGTTGTTGATATGAGCCATGATTACACCGTAGGTTGTTAAGCCTCAAATCAATGGTGTCCAAGCTCCGATACCACTTGTTCATTCTCACTTTACCTTAGTGTACTAAACCTACTCAACCACTTAGAGCTAGGTTAGTACTTAGGTTCCATCAATTACCAAAATCACTTATGGAGTTTTCACCGGTGCCTGCTTAAATAAAAACCTAGGCACATCACTGCCGGTTAAAGCCACGAACCGGCAGTGAATCTCCTTATCACAGCCAGTTCGTGGCTTGAACCGGCAGAGAGGTATCACTGCCAGTTCTTCCCCTGCCCCCAATCATTTGGGGCATGTCAGAGCTTGAACCGGCAGTGAAGCGGCATCACCGCCGGCCCAAAGAAAACCGACAGTGATGGGCCGACAGTGATGCCTGATTCTGTAGTAGTGGTATGTCATTGTCATGTGTTCCATCCTGGTTCATGCGGGCTTCATGTTAAGTTTCAGTAAGGCTCACGCAAAAGAAGTCTCACAAACATGTAAGAAGCAAGTCACTCCTAGCTTGACCATAGAACGAACGAGGAGTTTGTATATTGCAGTTTGGTCGTGGATATATAACACTGTTGTATCAACTGATTGCTTCAGTTCAATGATTCTTTTGGGCGCAAATATTAGTCAATTGAGATATTAGAAGAAACCAAATCAAATTAGTTTATGAATTGGATATTCTAAACCCCTCTCAAGGTAGATAATTTTTTATGCCACCTCAATTTTGATGTCTCCGTTTCCCCGTTTTCTCGTCTTGTGTATATATATTATTGTGCCAAGTCTATAAGGGGTCTGATCCACTGCCGTGTAGACGTGCAATACTGGATGGATGATGGATAGTGACTTTGTGGATGCTGCTCTGTAATTATCGATGCCCACCTCATCAAGGTATTAGATTTACTAAATACATAGAAAACAACACTGAGCTAAAAAAAGGATGGTCATTATTTATGGGTTAAAAAAATTGCCTATGGTGAAATTAAGAGAAATATGACTATCGATCATATTTGCTAAATTCTTGATTCCCATTGAGCAATAGATGTGTATCTCTATTTATTATTCTATATATAAAGATTGAATAGATCTATCAATCATACAATGATTTCATGGATAAGGTTCCATCAAATTAGGAAGGCAGTCTTAGCAGGAGTTTTAAACATAAGGATATAGGCTCTGTCCATAAATTAAGTTAGAGAAGCAAAAAAACATTGTCAGTGTGTGGAGCGACAACTTGACATAGCTCTATGTGATGACCATGAGAAGGTGCTTTATGCTTCTGGTCAACTTCAAGGAGCTGCTTTAGACTGGTGGGAATCATTGCAAACTAGTCAACCAGATATAAATCAGGTTGGTTGGGAAAAGTTCAAGAATGCTTTTAGATCTTACCATGTTCCAGCTAGTTTGGTGATGATCAAGCATGAGGAGTTCCTCAACTTGAAGCAAGGATCAATGTCAGTGTGTGAGTATCGTGATAGGTTCACTCAGTTGTCACGCTATGCTCCAAGAGAGGTGGATAGTGATGCTAAGAAACAGAAATGCTTTCTAAAAGGATTGAATGATGGTTTGAAACTGCAACTGATGACTGTTGTGTATGCTGACTATCATGTGTTGCTGGATAGAGCAATTGCAATTGAGAACAAGCGACAAGATAAGAAGAGAAAGTGTGATTTCCAGCGCCAGCTAAGAAACACTCATCCCCGTTTATCTACACAAATGGAAAATCAGTCATACCCAAATGTACTTGGGAGTACAGATCAAGATCAGTATCACAAATCTAATGATGAAGTGCAACATTTCAACTCTCAAGAGACAAGTTTGCCATCGCCTACCCTCTTCACGATGAAGGC
This sequence comes from Microstegium vimineum, assembly GCA_022036555.1. Taxonomy (NCBI): domain Eukaryota; kingdom Viridiplantae; phylum Streptophyta; class Magnoliopsida; order Poales; family Poaceae; genus Microstegium; species Microstegium vimineum. The sequence continues at coordinate 14,983,284 of CM039132.1, forward strand.
CAAAACTCCTACTGATGAGGAACCTTATGATTGTGGTGAGACTGAATCTGATGAAAATGATTGTCCTAAGAAGTTTGTCGAGAGCAATCAATGTCAGGATCAACAACAACAGAACCTAGAATCTAGTGTCCAGAAGAAGCAGAAGCAAAGAAGTAAAGTAAAGAAAAAGTACATCCAAGGAAGGTTGAACAATATGACTACTACTCCTGGAACTAAGGAGGTCGTGTATGGTTACATTTCAGTAAACTCATCCCCTGCCATAGTGTTGTTTGATCCCAAAGTTTCACACTCATTTATCTCTAGCACGTTTGTTGAAGACCAAAAGATGTTAAAGCTTCCAATAAGGAAACCAGTGATAGTTATTACCCTTGGAGGTGAAGTAAAGGCAACCTGCATATGCCCAAAAGTTAGTCTTCAGATAAATGGGGTAAACTTCAAGACAAACCTTATTGTTTTGGACTTCATGACCAATGATGCTATCCTTGGAATGGGATGGTTCTATGCTTGTAAAGGATTGATTAATTTTGCTCAGCATTCGGTGTCCTTAACAACACCATCAGGAGAAAGAATTGAGTATCATGGTATTCAACCTGCACTTGAGGAGTATGAGGACGAACTACTAGAAGGTGTGAATACAGAAAATGGTAAAGTGGAATGCGAGTTCTCGGATGTCCATGTGGAGGAAATGGTGCCTTTGGAAGAGCATGATACAATGTATGATCATGGTTATGCAGAATATCCATCGGAGGATCATAACACTCAAGATGTTATATAAAGTTTAGTTGTGCTTTCTAGCCCAAGGCTTTTGTTTCCAAATCAGTTGTGATCTTGTTTCCTAGTGAACACCTTTATCTTTCTCAGCAGTCTCTTCGAATCTTGAGGACGAGATTCATCTTAAGGGGGGTAGATTTGTAACACCCTAAAATTTGCTCATTTCGAAATAGAGTTAAAATGCTTTAATTATGAATTATTTGCTCATGAAAATATAGGAAAAACAAAAGTCTTCATTAAATTAAAATATATCATAGAATCTAGAAACATGTTTGTAATTCATGCCTTTGCGTTTGCCTATGTTTTGGTTGAGTGCCTTTTCTCAAAACTTAAATGAATTCAAATTGTTTTGGAAATGGCTTGGAAAATTAAAAGGAAATCAAAATAAAAAGGGAAACCCTTCTCCCTCCTATCTGGCCCAAAGGCCCAGCTCGGTCTCCCCTTTTTCCTCTCCATCCTGCAGGCCCAGCCAGCTTTCCTTCCCCCTCTCTCCCGCGCAGCCCAACCAGGAGGCCGGCCCAGAGAGCCCGCGCGTGTGCATCCCTCCCTCCTTCTCTCGCTGACGACTCGGACCCACCGGTCAGTTCTATCTCCCCCAACCTCCCCTGCCTCTTGTGACACAGAGCGCTTCGCAACCGCGCGCGGACGCGCCGAGCGTCCCGAAAACCGCCGCTCGCTCACCCCGCTCCCACGTCACCCCGCTCCTACTCTCTCTTGACTGCGACCACATCTCCCACTCCTCGGAAACTCCCTCTCCATCTCCAGCGCTTCAAATAGAAGCGACGCCCCCTGATTCCCCCTTTCGCCCATCTCTGTTTCCCCCCGTAAGCGCGCCGACGAGCTCCGCTGTGACGCCACCGTTCGGAGCCGCTAGCAGCATCCCTGATCGCCCCTTGTCGCGACGTTGCCATGCTCGAACGCCGCCGTCCACCATTGCTGCGACGACGTGGTCCTCGAGCCGTCTACGTTCCATACCCTACACTCGCTGGCGTGGACGCGAAGCTCACCAGCCGCTGCAGCAAGCCGACCGCCTCCCTCGAGCCACCACTGCCCTCCGCATCGCCTCGGTAAGAACCGCGGTTCCCCTAATACTTTTCTGTGCTTCAATTTTGCCGATTGGTGGCCTCTAGGGCCCTTCCCGCGAGCACCCCGCGCCGTCGGCCATGGCACACCGTCACGCCGCTCTCTGTGTTCCGCCTCCCACTCCGGTGTCGCCGGCTACTCCCAACTGCGACATGCCGAACCCACCGACGAGACGATCGCACAGCTCTCCATGCATTCCCTCTGCAGTCTGCACGCAGACGCAAGAAAACGCTGCCGCGTTGATGCACCGGCAGTGCGTGCTCTACAGTCTCCACCGCTCCAATTTGATCCTACCTTGATGACATCATGTGATGACATGGATCTGTTTTCTTGCCGTTTTCCTTTACAAAATCAATTCCAAAAATACAATGGAAATACGCAATCATCCTGAGGCATCCACGGTGTTGGATCCATGGCCTATATTTGTTGAACCTACCTTTTCCAGCAATAAGCCTTCCTCCGTGTACCAATATGTTTCCAACTTATAAATATTTTTCTTAAATATCATAAACAACATTTTTAGAACTCAAATAATTTTAATAAACATTTCATAGTTGTTTATAAAATAAATATTTATTGTTTTTCCAAACCATAGTTCTATTTAGACCCATTCAAGTTGCGATAGAACCGTAATGACATAATCTAACCTAATTTATCATGTTTTATGCTTCCAAATAAAATGATAATTCTATAAAACTATATGCAATGGTTTTCTAATTAAAAGTAATGCAGATCATTATACCTAGTTTCACCTTGTTTTCTAAACAAAGTTTAGATAGACTTAATTTAATTAAGATATTTCACTGAAGTACCTTATTCATATTTTATAATAGTTAAAATAAACAAAGCCAATAGTTTTCTAATGGTAGATGTATCTTTCACACCGTAGCTCCGTTTAGAGTGATTTTCGCGTCGATGTGATCCTAGTGATGCGCAGGTTCTTTTTATAAACCTTTTAATTTGTTTTATCACCGCTGGTGTACTGTTCTCATCATTGTTCATGTTTGCTCGTGTATGAATGCGTGGATGCTTGTGTGGTGCTCTATGGTTATGTCCAATCGGTGAGTTTTGCGTGGTGTTCAAGAAGAAATCTTTTGGAGCTGTGAGTCAACAAAAGAGCTACGAGTCAACAGAAGAAGGATCTAAGTGAAAGGCAAGTATAGCATGGGACCTACCTTGTTATCCTATTCACCATAATCATGATTTCATATGCATGTGTTAATTTGATACCCGTAGAATATTTCCATAGAATTAAAATCCTTTACCTTGACTCCTATGGTTTATGCATATGGGTAGATGGCTAGTGCAACATGAAATGATACATGATCCCAAATGTTTAATGTTTTGAATGAATTGGTGAACCTGATTATGGCAATTGGAACATAACCTCTATAACAACTCACTGTTGACAAAAGCTGGGACTGATAGTGCAACCGTGAGAGCTACATGGCTCTGGCTTTAACTCAGTAATAGGCTCTTTTCTAGCTCGTTAGCGGTTACCCGAAAGGGCGCATAAGGCTCTTGCCGAGCTAGTTATAGTGCGGCCTCTGTCCGGGTTTGAGCATAGGCTGCGGTCTTTATGCTACTCGGAAGGGGGGCTCTATCGCCCCTTGCCAATCCTAGCGGCCCTAATCTTGTTAGACGAGATACTATGAAAGGTTTCATAGTGAACCCTGCCGACCTTCCTTGGAAGAGGGTCAAGAGGCTGATCCCCTCGGGCGAAAGGGTAAATCACGACTCACAGGTAAAGATGCACAACCTCTGCAGAGTGTTAAAAACTGATATATCAGTCGTGCTCACGGTTACGAGCGGCCCGGAAAACTGACGGTTTAATTATAATTAACTTGACCATCCTTTATGTTCCTATTGCCACTATAATGATGATGTTTATGTTCCTTTAAACTTTGGCAAGGTTATAAGTGGGATCATTTGGGGCTTAAGCAAAACTTGATGTTACTTAATAAATAAAACTTTGATTAACTAAAAGTGCTAAACGCAGTAAGCTAGTGTCAACCTTTTGAGCTTCATAACCCCATGTTATACTGCTGAGTACGAATGTGCTCACACTTGCTTTACTTTTCAATATTTGGATAAAAATCCCGGATGGGTACCAGTTTGCAAGAGTTTGGAGAAGATAGGCTTGTGATCAACCAGTCAGTTGGTCCCTGTGGACTTGGAGTCTTCACCCGAAGATCGAAGTGGTCGTTCCGTTATTTGTTGCTTTAAAGTTATCCTTTGACCTTATATGTTATATATTTTAGGTATTGTCTTTTGATATTACCTTGTTCTGTGGCTATATGTGAGATTTGACTTTCTGGGTTCACATATAGGGTACATCTGGTTTTGGTCTTAAAAACCGGGTGTGACACTACCTGTAATTTCGGGTACCCGATAATTTGGGTTCGGGTATTACCCAATATACCCGAATTTACAAAAATCAACAAACTTGATAAAAATTTAGTAGTAATTTATACATAATTTCAGCACTAAATATATAGAATTTCAACAACAATTTGAAGAGAATAATATATTATAGTCATTTGTTTAAGAAGAGAGAATTATATTTTAATAAAGTGATAAGTATAAGTGTTCAACTAACAATATATGATAAATATAAAGACACGTATAAAACTTTGGGTAGTTCAGGTACCGGGAGATATTACCCGAATTACCCAAACTAATTTCGGGTAATCAAAATCACTATCGAAATTAGGAACGGGTAACTCAGGTTCGGGCAATTCGGGTCCGGGTTCGGGTAATTTGGGTTTGGGTAATGGGTATTGGGTATTTTGCCCAGGCTGAGGTAAAAGTTATTTAGTTAAACAAGTATAAAATATAGCTCGTATCTTTATTTTGAAATAACTATGAAAGAGTTTTTTATTCCAACAATTTAGAAAAGCAGAAAGTCAAAAACAACTTTGAAAATTGTACTAGTTGCTTCTGGAAAAGCGGACTTCAAAAACAACCCCGACGGTTAGGCTTTTGGTTTTTGAGACCAAAATCCAAAGGCTCAACCAAACCAACACTTTGGCTCTATCCTCGGCCTGTTCTGGCCCTCTTATATTGCCAGATGTATTCCCTAACTCTAGAAGCAACCTATATTGTCGACTATGTAGTGTTGTTGAAGATTCGTCTGTTTCTCTCCTTCCATATGTTCGGTAAGGTGTAGATCACCACACTACTATAAAAAAACTTAATGGAGGTGGTCATAAATGATTAACCGAGGTGGGCAAACGCAACCGCCTCCAATGAAAGATCACGGTTAATGTGGCCTTTACAGTGGTTGTCCAACCGTCTTAGTTAATAGTATTAATCGAGGCAGTTACCCTAACACGGCCACCTCGGTTTATCGTTGGAAAATTTGCCGAATCCGGCCGAAAAAATAGCAATAGTATTAATCGAGGCAGTTACCCTAACACGGCCGCCTCGGTTTATCGTTGGAAAAAATTGCCGAATTCGGCCGAAAAAATAGCAATTTTTTTTTAAAAAAAATCTAGAGAGGCCCTGACTAGCCAGCCACACACTATGCGCACCCTCGACCTCACCTTCGCCTATAACTCCCTCTACCACTCCACACATTTGTCACTTGTGTCAATAACAAATATGTTTTCTCCTCGTATTATACTTAACCAAATTTGAATTGAGTGTTTAAACTCTTAACGAACTCAAATAAAAAAGTTGTCAACTACAAAGTTCTTTAACTTTTTGAGATCTATAACTTTTATTAATGTTATTTTTTCATCCGGTGTCATTTGCAAAATTTAAATTTCAAATATACCAACTTTACACGTAATTATCCTTACCTACATGATTTCAAATGAAATTTTTGTCAACTACAAAGTAGTTTAACTTTTTGAGATCTACAAGTTTTGTTTAGGTTGTTTTTCCATTTGAGGTCATTTGAAAAATTCAAATTTCAAATATGACAAATTCAAACGTAGTTTGCCTTCACAAAATGATTTTGAATGAAAAAGTTATCGAATATGAAGTTGTTTAACTTTTCGAGATCTACAAGTTTTATTTTGATCATTTCTTCATCAGAGAAAGTTTGAAAATTTTGAAATTTAGTATTTTATTTATTCTAGTCCTTAACAGAGGTGGGCATTAAAGGCAATCGCTTCGGTTAATCACACGTTATTCAAGGCGGTTGCGTTATAATGATCGCCTCCATTAATCTTTTTACTAAGGCGGTTGTGTTATAATGACCGCCTTCGTTAATTGTTTTACTGAGGCAGTTGCGTTAGGATGATCGTCTTGGTTTAAATGTCGCATTGGTTAATGGATTTACCGAGTCGGTTTCTTATAACCGCTTCGGTTAATAAAAAGCGATCGCCTCAGTTAATGGCAGACATTAACCGAGGTGGTTAATGTATGTCCTCGCCTCGGAGAGGATTTAGGAAACGTCGCGGTTAAGATTTTGTGTAGATCTTTTTTCGTCTCTGTTCACCTTGTGTGCAGTCGTCTCCCACTATGTGGCAATTGTGTGTAGGGCCTCATTGGGAGAGGATCTGATGTGCATCGAAATGTTCTCATGACAACACTTGTGTCCAGACCGCCTTAGCAAAGGGGCATAAGAGAACAGATGCATGCCGGTTTCTAGAGGTCCATCACACAGTACAGCACACTGTCCTCCTGGTGAGGCCATCCACGTTTAGCAGGTATCTTGTATGTGAGTTTTTTTTTAGTTTAATAATATACCTAATAATGTGTTAACTGGCAACGGCCAGCTAGTGAATCGCTAATTCTGTCATGTAGTAAAGCTACTAAGTTAATTAATGGCCAGTTTACTCGAAGGACAGAAACACTGCAGCTCTGCTTTCTCCCTGCAAGGACGACTCACAACTCACATGTGCTTTGTTAGGATGCCTCAGCAAGACTCATGAACAGAGCAAAGAGGTACGGTAGAGACTAGAGAGATCACCAGCACGTCCATGTGCTAGCTTAGAGGGTGAATCCAATGTGTGATGAGTGGAACCGTTGCTGCTGAGGTTTGACCTTCCAGTGGATTGGATGGTGCATGAAGAAGCCAACAAAAAGACTGCATGGCAAAAGAGAAAGAACACATCATCTGCCATCTTTGAACCGGCAGTTGGCATTTATATGAAGTGGTGACATGCATTATTACTTGTTGTGGGTAAAAAATATATTCATGCAAAAATGATTATGAACCCTTGCTCTGCATGTTGTGCCGAGTATGTCACTGTCATGTGTTCCACCCTGGTTCATGTGAGCTTCATGTTAAGTTTTGTAAGGCTCACGCAAAAGAAGTTTCATAAGCATGTAAGAAGCTGGTCACTCCTAGCTTCACCATAGACCAAACGAGGACTTTGTATATTGTACTCTGGCCGTGGATATATAACACTGTTGTACCGACTGATTGCTTCAGTTTAATGATCCTTTGGGCGCAAATATTGGTCAATTGAGATATTAGAAGAAATCAAATCAAATTAGTTTATGAATTGGATATTCTGAAACCCTTTCAAAGTAGATAATTTTTTATGCCACCTCACTTTGCATGTCTCCATTTCCCCGTTTCTCAGTCTTGTGTGTATATATTATTGCTCCAAGTCTATAAGTGGCCTCGTCCACCGCCGCTTAGACATCAAGTACTGGATGGACGATGGATAGTGACTTTGTGGATGTTGTTCTGGAATTATACGACGCCCAACACGCCAAGGTATTAGATTTACTAAATACACGGAAAACAACGCGGAGCAAAACAAGAGGATGGTCATGGTTTATGGGTTGTCTAGAAAATGAGAGAAATATTTATGGTTTATGGTTTACGGTGAGCTGTATGTATCAATGAAAACAGCATATCACGGATATAAAGCTACAAATAGCACACATGTTGTTCACATGGATGTAAACTAACATAACGGTTCGAAGGCTACCTTACCATACCACAATACATTTCTTATAAAAGCACCTAGCCCCCTTTAGGAAACTTAAGAGTCCGACAAGGAAAGCATAGTAAGATACAGATCTCATACTTTTCACTTCATAATGGTCAAATTGAATTATGACAAAAGAGCAAACCTTGCTAAGTGGATCAGGCTTTGGCTCGAGTCTGATGTGGACATTAGCAAGGAGGAGAATCAAATGCTCTCTTTGATTCCTGATGTTATCTCGCCGCACATAAGAAGAAAGATTCTATTAGAAGAAAATATAACAAAGCTTTACTAGGAATAGAATGAACCCATTTGCTTTCTTAATAAATCAGGACTGAAGTTCCGGTCTTTGGTATAAAGAATGGCCAAAATGAAATTAAACCAGCAGACCAGAAAGCCAAACATAGCTCTCAGCCAATCTAGAAAATCAAGCAAGAAGAATATCAATCTATCTCGTATTGCCCAATCTGGATGCTAAAGGCTCGTCACCCCCTCAAGGGGAACTCGCTGCCCATCACAACTACTATCACACCCAATTTTAAAGACAAAATGGGATGCAATAACCTTATGTGTGCCCAGAGATCAGTCACACACATAAGCCGACAAATTATCAAAATTGTATCATCACAAGTGTTTGTTACATAGCGAACAAGTATTTAAATAATGATTATTACATAACAGCGGAAATATAAGATAACTCTCGCGAAGCTCCATAGCACAGGGACGTCAGCTGGTTGACCCCAAACCTAGTAGTCCTCTGGATACTCCTCATAACTCTGATAATTTGGTACCCATCCGGGATTTTTATCCAAATATTGAAAAGAAAGGAAACAAGCGTAAGTACTTTCGTACTCAACAAGTATATATGGGGTTCATGAGGCTTAAAAAGGTATGACACTGGTTAAACTGCATTAGCTTTTAAGTTATCACAATTTTAGCATGTAGGTAGAATCAATAGAATCAACAGCCCATTAACCATATGATCAAGTAAACATGAATAATGAATAGCAAACTAGTAAATGATAGATTAAGGTCATTCTGTTCCATAAGAATTTCAGGCCGCTCGTATCCGTGAGCACGGCTAATATACCAGTTTTTAACACTCTGCAGAGGTTGTACACTTTACCCATGAGTCGTGTTTGCCCAAATGCCCCGGGATCATGACTCCCTTAACACTACCGAGGTGAGAGGGCAGGGTACACTATGAAGTCTTTCAAAGGGGCTCGCTGACATACCACAGACAATACGGATCCACGGGCAAGGGGTATACGGGAGCCCCGGGATGGTACACACACGCAACGGTAACCACTCCAGCCACAACCCGCAACCGCGCGTCAATGGCAACTTTCGTGAACTGCCGCATGCGAGAAAGTATCCCTAATACTGAACTAAAGCCAGAGCCATATAGCTCTCATGGTTGTACTGTAAATCCCGGGTGATCGCTTACAGAGGTTCTAGAGCATCTCAAAAACTGTGCTCTAGATCACCGTAATCCTTGTTGCTAAAAAGAAGATTTTACCGTTGTTGCATAAGTCATTAGTCAGGTTTACATGATCATAGTTATCTTTCAAGAGCGCTAGCTTGATCTACCCAATGCATAAATCCCCAAGGTTACAAGGTATAAGGTACAAGGCTATGGTGAAACTAAATAGGATATCAAGGAAACACATGCAATCATGAATTATTGATTTAAGTGATTAGGACAACAAGGATGATCCCATGTATACTTGCCTTGCTCAAAGGGCTCCTGCTGATCCTGCTCAAAGAGAAACTCCTGGTCACCCACGTACTGCTCACCGTCTGTACTCGATCACCACATCACATGCAATCATACAGAGGCATAACATGCAAGCAAACAAAGGCTATAGATTAGAACAGTAGACCAACCATAATAAAACAAGATTAAAAGTTTATAAAACAAATCTACGTCTCTCTACGATCACACTGACGTTTGAATCACGAAAAACGGAGCTATAACGAAGAAGATATGAATTAATCAAGTTTTATAGATTAAACTAAAGATTAAAAGAGATTAAACAATTAATTATATTTAATAGTTGTCTAACATGACCTATGAACTAACTAACACGTAGATTACGTCGATACGAATCTAACGCAATTTGAATGGATGAAAACAGAGTTAAAATAAGCATTTTAGAATCATTTGAAATTGAGTGGCAAATCTGTAAATAGGATTTTCTTTTTAATTTCGAATTAAAACAAATCCGAGAAGAATTACGCTTTGCAGAACAGAAAACGTAAAGGGGGAATACGCCTAGGACTGCGGGTTGATGCATAAAAACTGACAGGGTCTCTTTTGCAAAACCGACGGCCGAAAGGGTACGGGGTGTTGTAATCCTTCTGATTTAAAACGGACGACAGAGATTAGATCGAGGGCGAGGAAGGCGGCGCGCGGCGGCCGGGAACAGAGGCACGGTGGTGCCATGGCCGGCGTGCGGCGGCGCAATGCAATCCGAGGCATCGGTGCACCATTCTCTGCGCGACCGGGACGGGAAGAGAGAGGGAGGCACGGCGAAGACGGTGGTGGGGTTGGTCGACCCGATTGCGCGCGGGAACGAGGTGTTCACGCGGCACAGCGGCTCGGCATTGACGGGAAGTGCGGAGCATTGTACCAGGGAGGTCGAGGAGGGGAGAGCGAGCTTCTGAGGGCTTGCTTACCACCACACGAAGTTCGGGGGCGGTTGGAATGAAGCGGAGATGCTTGCCCACGGCGGATTCGATGGCGGCGGTGCGGGCTAGGACTGCGGCGGCGCTGGGTGCCTGTATTGCTCCGAGGGGTCGATGAAAGGACGGTGTGGCATCGGGCTTCGGCTTTTATAGCACGGAGGTGCTCCACAGAGAGGGAAAGGCACGGATTCGACGCGGATTCCGAGCACGGCCGGGAAGGAAGGCGGCGGCGCGCAGGGAAGGAAAGAGAGGGGAGGGAAGAAAGGAAAGGGAGGTGGGGCATGCGGCGCTCGGTTCGATGTGCCGCGGGGAAGGCAAGGGAAGGATTCCCTGCTCCACTTCGTTCTCGGCCAAGGAGATCGTCGGTGCGGGAGAACAGGGAAGGAAAGGGAGAGAAGAAAGGAAGGGGGAGGGGATGGATCTGCCATGCGGGGCCCTCATGTCAGCACAGAGAGAGAAGAGAGAGAGAGAGAGAGAGAGAGAGAGAGAGCTGAGCGTGTGGGCTGGTGTGTCAGGCAGAGAGGGCGCGTGCGTCCGCGCCTGGGCTGCCGGGAGAATTGGGCCGGTGCGGGATCCGGGCCCAAGGCGGAGAGAGAGAGAGGAGGGGGAGGGAACTGGGCTGGGGGGGGGGGAAGAGGCCTGCGGGCCAGAGTGGGGAGAAGGGAGAAAAGAGAAATGAAAATGTTTTTCCTTTTTATTTTCTGAATTTCCAAAACCCTTTTCAAAACTCAATTTGAATTCAAGTTTGAATTTTGCAAATTCCAATCAACACAAAATACTATGCATCAGCATGAATGCAACACTCATGTTCCTACTTGTGATAATTTTATTTTACGAAATCTTTAATTATTTTTCCTAGGTTTTTAATGCCCACCAAAAATGCATTTCAAATTTACTTTTAATCTATTTGGAAAAATGCAAGAATTTAGGGTGTTACAAATCTACCCCCCTTAAAGGAATCTCGTCCCGAGATTCAACTGGTACTCACTCAAACAACTGCGGGTATGCCCTTTTTAGATCCTCTTCTCTTTCCCAAGTTGCCTCATCCACTGAATACCGATTCCACTGAACTTTGCACATACGGATGACTCGGCTCCTTGTGACTCTTTCTGCCGTTTCCAAGATCTTTATCGGATATTCCTCATAGGTGAGATCCTCCTTAACTGCCAACTCTTCCAAGGGTATCTGCTCCTCTGGCACACGCAAACACTTCTTCAACTGTGACACGTGAAAAACATCGTGTACCCTGCTAGACTCTCAGGTAACTCCAGCTGATAAGCCACTTCACCACGTCATTCCACTATCTTGAAGGGACCGACATATCTTGGTGCTAACTTACCCTTCATATTGAACCTATTTACGCTTCTCATAGGTGACACCTTTAGATAGACATAGTCACCTACTTTGAAAGCCAAATCTCTTCTGCGAGTGTCAGCATAACTCTTTTGTCGGGATTGTGCAACTTTCAAGTTTTCTCGTATAGTCCGTACCTGTTCCTCTGCACTTTTCAACACATCTGGTCCAAACACTTGACTTTCTCCCGTCTGATTCCAGAACAAAGGGGTTCTGCACTTCCTTCCATATAAAGCCTCAAACGGTGTCATCTTTAGACTGTTCTGGTAACTATTGTTATACGAGAACTCAGCATACGACAAACTTTTATCCCAACTAGTCCCATTCTGTAATGCACAAGCTCTCAACATATCCTCCAATATCTGGTTGGTTCTTTCTGTCTGACCATCTGTCTGCGGGTGATATGTTGTACTGAAGTTCAACTTTGTCCCCAGAGCGGAATGTATCTGCTGCTAGAAGTGAGATGTGAACTGGGTACCCCTATCAGAGATAATCTTCTTAGGTACCCCATGCATGCACACGATTCTTTCCATGTACAACTCAGCCAATTTTGGCCCGTGGTAAGTGGTCTTCACTGGTAGGAAATGTGCAACTTTAGTCAACCTATCCACAATCACCCATATGGAATCATATCCTCTTGGAGTACGAGGTAAACCCACGATAAAATCCATACCAAATTCTTCCCATTTCCACTCGGGAACTCTCATCGGTTGCAACAATCCTGCTGGTCGCTGATGTTCTGCCTTAACCCTCTGACACGTATCACACAGTGCCACATACTCTGCAACATCTCTTTTCAATCCATACCACCAATACTTTTCCTTCAAGTCCAGATACATCTTGGTACTTCCGGGGTGTATAGAATAAGCTGAGTCATGAGCCTCTCGCAGAATTGTCTCACGGATCTCTTTCACTCTAGGTACACACAACCTCTTACCAAACCAAAGAGTACCATTGTCATCCAGACTGAAACCTGGTGCCTTGCCAATCACGATGTTCTCGGCAATCTCTTTCAGTTTCTCATCTTCCAACTGACCCTTGCGTATCTCCTGTTCCAGAGTTGGTTCCAAAACTAACTCCACAACATTAATAGCAAAACCCAAGTTGAGATGCGCTAACTGAGCACACAACTCTTTAGACTGTATCTCCAGGTGTACTTCATTGGCATAACTCTTCCTACTTAGAGCGTCTGCCACAACATTCGCCTTTCCAGGGTGATAGTGAACCTCCAAGTCATAGTCCTTGATCAATTCCAACCAACGGCGTTGCCTCAAGTTCAGATCGGACTGGGTGAATATGTACTTCAGACTCTTGTGATCCGTGTAAATATCACTCTTGTGACCAACCAAGTAGTGTCTCCAGATCTTTAGTGCATGAACCACAGCTGCTAACTCCAAGTCATGTGTAGGATAATTCAACTCGTGCTTCCTTAACTGCCTTGACGCATAAGCAACAACTCTGCCTTCTTGCATCAACACACAACCAAGACCCAGACGCGATGCATCACAATATATGGAGAAGCTCTTGTTCAGGTCAGGCAAGATCAACACTGGCGTTGTGGTCAACCGCTTCTTTAATTCTTCAAAGTTAGCTTGACACTTCTCAGACCATATAAACTTAGCATTCTTCTCTAACAATGCGGTCATTGGTTTAGCAAGCTTGGAGAAACCTTCAATGAATCTCCGGTAGTAACCAGCCAATCCAAGGAAACTACGAATCTCAGTCACACTGGTAGGTGGATTCCAATTCAACACATCTGCCACCTTGCTCGGATCCACTGCTATTCCTCAATTGGATATAACATGTCCTAGGAAAGACACTTCCTTCAACCAAAACTCACACTTGCTCCTCTTAGCATACAATTGGTGTTCTCTGAGCTTCTGCATGACCAACCTGAGATGTTCCGCATGTTCTTCCTCATTCTTGGAGTAGACCAAAATGTCATCGATGAACACTACCACAAACTTGTCCAAAAACTCCATGAACACCTTATTCATCAAGTACATGAAATAGGCAGGTGCATTGGTTAGCCCAAACGACATCACAGTGTACTCATATAACCCATATCTTGTGGTAAATGCAGTCTTAGGTATGTCAGAGGCACGTATCTTCAACTGGTGATATCCCGATCGAAGATCAATCTTAGAGAACACACAAGCTCCTTTCAACTGGTCAAACAGGTCATCAATCCTTGGTAGAGGGTACTTTTTCTTGATAGTTACCTCATTAAGCGAACGGTAATCCACACACATCCGTTGGGTACCATCTTTTTTGTCAACAAAAATCACCGGGGCTCCCCAAGGTGAAGAGCTAGGACGTATGAAACCCTTCTCTTGTAACTCCTGCAACTGTTTCTTAAGTTCTTATAACTCATTAACCCCCATCCTATATGGATGCTTAGCAATAGGTGCAGTACCAGGCAAAAGCTCAATAAGAAATTCAATGTCGCGGTCGGGTGGCATACCTGGCAAGTCATCGGGGAAAACATCCGGGAACTCATCCACAACTGATTCATATTCACGACCATCATCATCCAGTTGATTCACAGTAGCTGTAGGCGGAGCTTTCAAAACAACTTCCACATTGATTCTATCCCAATCCATTCCCAAAATGAGATCAATACCAATTGTACTTAGCAGAATAGGTTCAACCTCAAAGGCTACCCCCCTTAGAAGCACACTAACTGAAGGGCTATAGCAATTTGCAGTCAAAATCCCTCAAGGTGAACTTACTGTTATGGGAGTTTTCATGGTGCGCAACAAAAGGTCATGCATTCTAACAAAAGCTTGAGAAATGAAAGAATGCGAAGCTCCAGAATGAAAAAGTACAGTAGCGGGGATAGAGTTGATGCTGAACGTACCCATCATAACTTCAGGAGTCTCCTTTGCAGTATCTGCCGACACGTGGTTCACCCTTCCAGTGTTGGCGGGAGTCTGTTGCCTTGCCCTCTGCTGGTTGCTCTGGTTCTGGGGCGTCTGCTGGTTCTGCTTGTCAGGACAGTTGTAGGACATGTGCCCCTCCTTATTGCAACGGAAACACCTGTTGGGAGTGTTGGGAGCACTGTTCTTCATTGGCGTAGCATTGGGGTTCCCCTGACGTGGCGCCTGTAGCACAATCTGCTGCTGGTTCTGTGGACGTTGCGGGAACTGACTGCGCTGCGGGGTCTGACCACAATTCCACTGATTGTTCGGACCCTGGTACCTCTGCTGGAAGTTCTGTGGGGGGTTGGGACGCTGGCGGGTGTTGCTTCCCGATGCTGGTCCCTGAAGCCTCCTCTTCTTGGCTTCCATCTCCTTGCGCTTGTTAGCAATAACAATAGCGCGGTTCACAAGTGCTTGATAGTTAGGGTAGAGATTGGACATAAGTTGCAACTACAAACCATCATAGAGACCCTTCAGAAAGCGGCACTGCTTGTCAGCGTTGTTGGCAACCTCATGAGGAGCATATCGAGACAACTGTGCGAATTTGTCTCGGTACTCTGCCACTGTCATGGATCCTTGCCTCAGAGCTCTGAACTCCTCCTGCTTGAGCTCCACTATGCCTTCAGGAATATGGTAGGACCTGAAGCTATCAGTGAAATTCTGCCAAGACACCTCTGGTGCGTTGTTGGGACGTCCATACATGTATGAGTCCCACCAATCTTAAGCAGCACCCTGCAGCTGGTCAGATGCGTATAGCACCTTCTCACGCTCGTTGCATTGAGCGATATTTAGCTGCTTCTCCACAGCTCTCAACCAGTCGTCCGCCTTCAGTGGTTCAGAAGCATGGGTGAACACCGAGGGCGACCCTTCATAAACTCTCCACGCTTGTCCCGTGGCTGGACAGGTGGTGGTGGAGGTGGTGGTGGTACAGGTGGATTCTGGAGGTGTTGCATCATTGTCTGCATCAGCTGTGTTTGCACTATCATGAACTGCTCCATGGTCGGGGGTACTGGTGGTGGTGGCGGTGGTGGTACTGGTGGTACTGGTGGTGCACCCCTACCACGGACTCTACATCTACCACCTCTTGCGGCCATCTGTCATCCAAAACATATAGTATGACCTTTAGATTATTTGTTCATTGAAACACATAACTGAGCATAGCTTTCTGAAATCTGAACCTTACAAGCGGTACTTTAAAACAGTCATATCTCATGTTCCAAAAGTAAAACAAATGTGAAATTTACGTGGTTGGAAATCTTATGAAATTTCCTACAACTTTCATAATTCTCACTTTTTCAGATTCAGATGCAAAATTAGGTGAAAACAGCAATTTATCAAAACTGTTCCTGAGTTCCAAACTGCGCAGAAACCTCAACTTGTAACGGTCATATCTCCCAAACTAGAACAGGTATGAACGTAATTCAAGATGCATTGGAAAGGTACTGAAGTCTAGGTTGCCATAAAAATTTCATGATCATTGGACGAACCATCTTTGAGATACAACCGAAAGATTACTGACTGCTCCAGAAAAACAGCAAGATAGAAAACAGGATAACCCACCCGCTAGCACTTTTATTTATATCAAACCTATTTGTCTTTAACTAAGGAACTTGTGAACAGGCCCACAATGTTCCAGCACTCATAACAAAACTCCAAATCACTCATAATCATAATAACAAACCATATAATGAAACCAAGTTCACAAGACACGACAAGACTCGACTCAACTCTCGCTGCTACCGTTTATTACATCAGGGTGGTACTCATCCTATGGAAGGAAAATTGGGGGAAGCTTCTGATGGAACTTGGGCATCTTTAGGCGTCCTCTGAGCTCGTCATTCTCTACACGGGCTCTCTTGAGTAGCTTACGCTGGCCACCAAGCTCATCAGTCAGCACCTCGACCTGCTGCATCAACTCATGAGCAAAGTTGATCATCACCTTGGTGACGTCATCATATCCATCCTTCGCCTCGAACATGGACCATCCCTCACGAGTCTCAAAGGGAAGGTGCCGGTACTTGTCCTCCATCATGCGGTTACGACGATGAGCACGAAGATCAAAGAAGGTCATGCGAGCTGCATCCTCCATGCACTCCATCATGCTGGCACGGCTGATCTTGGGCTCATAGACGGCCTCCACTTGCCATGACTGTGTGGCGTCTTTCCGGATGCAGATGTAGAGGGCACACTTCCAGAAGGAGGGATCCTAGAAGTGCTTGTTCTCATAGCACATGTACTTCACCTCGGACTTCCAGTCGGAATAGTGGTTCTCCAAAGTCCACTTCAACAAGCCATGGTAGTAGTCCTCGTCGTCTCCCTCCTTGAAGTGGAAGTGCTTGGTCCACCCCAAGCGTTCTTCACCGGCTTTGGAACCACCAGAAGGAGTCTTGGAGCGGCTGTTCTCATCAGAGGGAGTCCTGGAGCGGCTGTTCTCAGAGCTCTCCTCTTGGGCTTCTTCTTCTTCATCCTCGCGGGGCTCCATTGGCACGAACTTTGGTGGGGGACGAGTGGACTTGCGAGCAGTTTGCTTGTTGCGGGCCATCTATAGAAAAGCAAAGTTGAGAACTAAGTTAGAATCAAGATAATATAATTTTGAGATGAGTAATAGTTTTATCAAATAATAGCAAGGTATAAAAGCATGAAAAGAGCATTCCTAAGAACCAATTCTATCTAGGTTTGCGTCCTACAGTCAACACGGCTTTGATATCAATCTGTCACACCCAGTTTTAAAGACAAAACGGGATGCAATAACCTTATGTGTGCCCAGAGATCAGTCACACACATAAGCCGACAAATTATCAAAATTGTATCATCACAAGTGTTTGTTACATAGCAAACAAGTATTTAAATAATGATTATTACATAACAGCGGAAATCTAAGATAACTCTCGCAAAGCTCCATAGCACAGGGACGTCAACTAGTTGACCCCAAACCTAGTAGTCCTCTGGATACTCCTCATAACTCTGATAATCTGGTACCCCTTCGGGATTTTTATCCAAATATTGAAAAGAAAGGAAACAAGCGTAAGTACTTTCGTACTCAACAAGTATATATGGGGTTCATGAGGCTCAAAAAGGTATGACACTGGTTAAACTGCATTAGCTTTTAAGTTATCACAATTTTAGCATGTAGGTAGAATCAATAGAATCAACAGCCCATTAACCATATGATCGAGTAAACATGAATAATGAATAGCAAACTAGTAAATGATAGATTAAGGTCATTCTGTTCCATAAGAATTTCAGGCCGCTCGTATCCGTGAGCACGGCTAATATACTAGTTTTTAACACTCTGCAGAGGTTGTACACTTTACCCATGAGTCGTGTTTGCCCAAATGCCCCGGGATCATGACTCCCTTAACACTACCGAGGTGAGCGGGCAGGGTACACTATGAAGTCTTTCAAAGGGGCTTGCAGACATACCACAGATAGTACGGATCCATGGGCAAGGGGTATATGGGAGCCCCGGGATGGTACACACACGCAGCGGTAACCACTCCAGCCACAACCCGCAACCGCGCGTCAATGGCAACTTTCGTGAACTACTGCATGCGAGAAAGTATCCCTAATACTGAACTAAAGCCAGAGCCATATAGCTCTCATGGTTGTACTGTAAATCCCGGGTGATCGCTTACAGAGGTTCTAGAGCATCTCAAAAACTGTGCTCTAGATCACCCTAATCCTTGTTGCTAAAAAGCAGATTTTACCGTTGTTGCATAAGTCATTAGTCAGGTTTACATGATCATAGTTATCTTTCAAGAGCGCTAGCTTGATCTACCCAATGCATAAATCCCCAAGGTTACAAGGTATAAGGTACAAGGCTATGGTGAAACTAAATAGGATATCAAGGAAACGCATGCAATCATGAATTAATGATTTAAGTGATTAGGACAACAAGGATGATCCTGCTCAAAGAGAAACTCCTGGTCACCCACGTACTGCTCACCGTCTGTACTCGATCACCACATCACATGCAATCATACAGAGGCATAACATGCAAGCAAACAAAGGCTATAGATTAGAACAGTACACCAACCATAATAAAACAAGATTAAAAGTTTATAAAACAAATCTACGTCTCGCTGCGATCACACTGACATTTGAATCACGAAAAAGGAGCTATAACGAAGAAGATATGAATTAATCAAGTTTTATAGATTAAACTAAAGATTAAAAGAGATTAAACAATTAATTATATTTAACAATTTTCTAACATGAACTATGAACTAACTAACACGTAGATTACGTCGATACGAATCTAACGCAATTTGAATGGATGAAAACGAAGTTAAAATAAGCATTTTAGAAGCATTTGAAATTGAGTGGCAAATCTATAAATAGGATTTTCTTTTTAATTTCGAATTAAAACAAATCCGAGAAGAATTACGCTTTGCAGAACATAAAACGTAAAGGGGGGATACGCCTAGGACTAAGGGTTGATGCATAAAAACTGACAGGGTCTCTTTTGCAAAACCGACGGCCGAAAGGGTACGGGTGTTGTAATCCGTCCGATTTAAAACGGAAGGCAGAGATTAGATCGGGGGGAGCAAGGCGGCGCGCGGCGGCCGGGAACAGAGGCGCGGTGGTGCCATGGCCGGCGTGCGGTGGCGCAATGCAATCTGAGGCATCGGTGCACCATTCTCTGCGCGACCGGGACGGGAAGAAAGAGGGAGGCACAGCGAAGACGTGGTGGGGTTGGTCGACCCGATTGTGCGCGGGAACGAGGTGTTCACGCGGCACAGTGGCTCGGCATTGACGGGAAGTGCGGAGCATTGTACCAGGGAGGTCGAGGAGGGGAGAGCGAGCTTCTGAGGGCTTGCTTACCACCATGCGAAGTTCGGGTGCAGTTGGAATGAAGCGGAGATGCTTGCCCACGGCGGATTCGACGGCGGCGGTGCGGGCTAGGACTGCGGCGGCGCTGGGTGCCTCTGTGTTGCTCCGAGGGGTCGATGAAAGGACGGTGTGGTGGCGTCGGGCTTCGGCTTTTATAGCACGGAGGTGCTCCACAGAGAGGGAAAGGCACGGATTCGACGCGGATTCCGAGCACGGCCGGGAAGGAAGGCGGCGGCGCGCAGGGAAGGAAAGAGAGGGGAGGGAAGAAAGGAAAGGGAGGTGGGGTGTGCGGCGCTCGGTTCGGTGTGCCACGGGGAAGGCAAGGGTAGGATTCCCTGCTCCACTTCGTTCTCGGCCGAGGAGATCGTCGGCGCGAGAGAACAGGGAAGGAAAGGGAGAGAAGAAAGGAAGGGGGAGGGGATGGATCTGCCATGCGGGGCCCTCATGTCAGCACAGAGAGAGAGAGAGAGAGAGAGAGAGAGCTGAGCGTGTGGGCCGGTGTGTCAGGCAGAGAGGGCGCGTGCGTCAGCGCCTGGGCTGCCAGGAGAATTGGGCCGGTGCGGGATCCGGGCCCAAGGCCGAGAGAGAGAGGGGGAGGGAACTGGGCTGGGGGGGAAGAGGCCTGCGGGCCAGAGTGGGGAGAAGGGAGAGAAGAGAAATGAAAATGTTTTTCCTTTTTATTTTCTGAATTTCCAAAACCCTTTTCAAAACTCAATTTGAATTCAAGTTTGAATTTTGCAAATTCCAATCAACACAAAATACTATGCATCAGCATGAATGCAACACTCATGTTCCTACTTGTGATAATTTTATTTTACGAAATCTTTAATTATTTTTCCTAGGTTTTTAATGCCCACCAAAAATGCATTTCAAATTTACTTTTAATCTATTTGGAAAAATGCAAGAATTTAGGGTGTTACAACTACTCATATTAGGAGCAATGGCCACTAGGAGGACTGAAACGAAGACTTCTATACAACATAGACTTATATACAACTGGTAAGAAAATACTTCAACGGAAAGTAAATCCCTGCCAACCGTAATGACTTACTTCTTCTGTGAGCTTCTTCATGTTCGGTCGGTAGAAAAAAGGCTTAAGAGCTAAATAGAGAAAGTAAGTTTGAAGTCTGGCTTGGGCTAGGTAAAGTAGTCAAAGTATCGGCTATTAAGTGGATGGAATTCTTGACTAGAGGATATTCGGAATCTCTGTCACTTCACTATCTTACCTCTGATAACTGGTATGTATGTGTATTGGATCCGCTCTTCTGTTAGCATGAATGAGATTCTATTCCTCTTCCTTATTCTTCAAAAATAGAACCCCCCACCCTCACCTCTCTTAGGACTATCAAGCCTTCTCGAATTAGGTCTATGGGTACGAAGGCCTCTCCTCGAATTTGATCTACGGTAGAAGCTTCTACCGTAGACCCGGATACAAATCTTTCACTCACTGAAAAGTGAAAACCTGTGATTATATCTTCCTGAAGACGGATGCGACGGGAAGAAGTGGCATTTAGAAGTGTTGCTGACTTTACATTTAGGTTTCGGCATAACAAAGCTTGCACTGTCTTTTCGCACTTAGGCGCACAGCGTGCCGTTGGTAATGATTCTACTACGGTGCTGCAAATTAGCAAGCTGACCCTAAGTAACCGTTGTTGTTCATTGGGTTCCTCCGGAATGACTTCGTTAGGATTGAAGAATTGCTGCAATTCTTCCTGAATAGACTCGATTCTCCCGTCGAGAGTTTCTTTGAAAGTCTTACCTAAACTCTTCCGACTGAATATGAGAAAGCCTATAAAACAACGAGCTACTATCATTTCTTCATTATAGATTGAGATCTTCTTCGGACTTGATGCACAAATAGATGGAATAATAGCAGAAAATAGCATATGAAGTGGAATTATTGGGTCAATCAAAAATTGATCCAATGGGCCGGTAATTAAGAGCTCGCCGGTCCTTTCCCACACATCGTACAGATCACGTATACCTTGCCCTAAATTAGTATTTTCAATCCCGTTCGAATTAATATCAGCGAGCATGCCGCTATAGCTTTCGCCATTCCGTAATCGGTGCAAGAGTACTTCACGTCGGAAAACCCGGTGAGCTTTGTAATCCGGCAGAATCCTCTGGGATTCGTTCAAATAACGACTAATTTTCAACAAAATTAGGACCCCACAATTCTCTTCATGAGTTGCTACCGGTTCTGGTTCCAGCGCCAGGAGCCGCGTGAAACTGAAACACCTACGAGTGGGTTTGATTTTCATATTAGCCAATATTCGATTTCTTCTCTTCATATCAATATCAGTGGAACTCAATCTAGTCATCATCATAGCGCAATACAGTAAGATTTGGAAGATCTGCTCCCAATCCCGAAAAGAGAAAGGGAGACTTTGAGATAGGATAGGGGTGGGCGTTGGTTTTTCCAACGAAAAACTAATTCGAACACGAACTTCCATGACAAAATGCTAGTGGCCCTGTCACGCATACACTAGAGCATTTGTCCCATCGACGAGGGCCAATGAGACTATTCTACGAGTTTTCAGAGGAGCAACATGATACTTTCTTTGCGATTTTTTATATTTTAGCATTCTCTTCAATTGGTTTGGTCTTAAGAGGTGGAACTTTACTCTCATCAATAAGAATGTCACCTTAATCTAACATAGCAAGATCACCCTTCGGCCTTTCTTGCTGCCTAAGTTTCTTAGATCACTTCATGAAACCTCCCTCCAGAATCCTTTTGTCCAGATAAACCTACAGGGGAATTCTTTTAACCACAGCTTGACGTGAATTATCGGACTTCATTCTCTGCTCCAACATTTGCAATAGAAAAGTCTTCTAAGATGGAAAAGGATTCCCATCTGCATCCATTAATTGAATAGCAGGACCTAAAGTGTAAGTAACTGGCTTAGGAAGAGAAGAAACCAGATCCCAAATCCTCTTTCTTATGTGGATTTCTAACTAAACAGCCAGGAGAAGGATGCTTTAATAATATATTTGTCTGGGATTGGGGCCGGCCTACCTAAACTCTAACCTAGTGAAAGCGCTTTAGACTTTCTTTATATATAGGTACTGCCTTTCGGTATAGAGAGTGCCAGAGGGTCTAGTGTTGGTGAATAGGGTGGAAAAGGGAGAACTTTGAATGAGCTTCCACTTTCAGTTCCTTATCTCAGGAGACCATGGACCTTACTAGGATGGTTTACCAAATAGATTTATCAGCTCATGGAAAAGCTATTAATACAAGTAGTGAAGCAATAGCATCTGGAACTGACCACTGCCCGCCGCCCTACTATCTATACTTACTACTAAGGCTCATAGCCAAAGGGCTCTGACTCACAAAGCACGGCTCTGACTCCAAAGGCAAGCAGGATTGAAAAAAGCAAGACCTGTCTCAACCGATTTTCTTTCTCCTGGAGGGAGTACTGATACAGATCATGAATTTGGAATATTCTTGCAACTTCTTATTCCAGATCGATGCCCTAGAAAAAAGACATAGGCGATGAAAGCTACAAATTCAAAAGTACGGGCAGGGCTTGAACGAACATTTAACCTCCTCATATTGCTTTGATAGATATCTAATAAGTGGAGCTGAGACCGACCTTCTTAACATCAATCAAAGTGTTAACTCTTCTGCTGCTACAATTCTGAATAATAGACTATCTATATAAATAATATAGTCTCACTCAGGGGGACTCACAGTGAGGTAGGACCTTGGTTGGCGGCTCACTCTTTTAGAAAGCTCCTTCATACACTACCTCCTCGCCTAATACCTTAGGCTGGCACACACAGTATTCCTTTCCTTAGGCTAAGGATTCCTTTCTCTGTTTACCAAAGTCTTTCTTTCTATCTAACTAGGTGGATGGATGGACTTTTCTTCTTAATATTATGTTGAACATCCGTGGCCGAGAAAAAAAAATACGTTTTTCAAGTCATAGGCACGCATGTTAGCATTAAGACTTTTTGGGGGGTACGTACGAATAGAATAATGCGAATAGCTTGCACCCGTAGTATAATGAAATAGGCGGTAGTATGTATAAGAGGTTAGGAAAGAAGAAGACGAATGATTGCTTTGCTGAATAGAGTGCACGCTGCCCAGACTCTTCTGTTCTATCTAAAGGAAGAAGAGATGTGCCGAGCGGAAACCAAAGATGGTTTCTCCCGGAGCATGTCTACCAAAGGGAAGGCAAATTTACCTGGGTGGGAGCATCAATCACTCTGCTATCGCTGTGCTCTCCCCTTAAACCCCTCCCTTGGGGCTGGACTACGAAGAAGAATAGGAAGGGAGAAGTTCACGGAAAGCAGGGGAAGGCGAAAAGGGATTACTTGCTAAAGGCTTTCAACCCCTACGTTTTTTTCTCTAAACTGCTAAGCTGGCAGGTAATGAGCGGTAATTCAAGCAGCAGTCCAATATGTAAATGAAAAGGCAAGGAGATTAGCTCACAGGTAATTCTATCACTGACTGTGATAGGAAATGAAGAGCATCTCTGAACTAGGTAATTCTAGTAAGTCATTTTCATATCCTGGAGTCAAAACAAAGCTATTAAAAGGGATTCCAATGAGCAAGTAAAAGAACTCAATCCACTATTTTTTCATAAATGTCAAAGAGTCATTTTCATATACAATTGGAGTAAATGGTAACAAAAGGTATGAAAATGACCTATGAACACCGGATGACCTATGAACAGAGGTAAATCAATCTTTTACCAGGTGTTTTTTATTTTAGTGCCCAAAAGTCTATCAGACTAGGAAATGCACCCAAAAACTACAGGTAATATTCTCAGCTGCCGGGCAGCTGGCATGAATTCAGTGTGGTGGTGCCGGACATGATGCCGCCGTGATGGTGCTGGGTCGAAAACAATGCATAGGGCAGAAAAAGGACGTCTTGGCCTTTCCTCCTGCTTTAGAGACACAGTTCTTCAGTCACGGATTCATTCCACTCACTGGTTGAAAGGGAAAACATGGGTACGTGCGAAGAAGACTGCATTCGCAACAAGAGCTCCCATCCCAATCCATTTGAGAGAAGCAATCCTAGTCTACCGACTCCACTACTACACTCTGACTAAGACATCCCTAGCAAAATAGCTATCGTAATATGATTGATCTTTTTAAAAGAATCAAAAATACCCTAATAAACTTTATGAAGTGGCTCATCTATCTCATCTTTTGCCAGGGAAAGCACCAGACACTTAGAAGCGCTTGTGTTACCATTCTCCTTGACTAACATTCTCATTCTCCTTCCTCACAGCCGCCCGCAAGAGCTTTTATTTTAGATCTTTCAATCCCATTTTCTGATGTAGATCGCCAACCATGGTTATTGAAGAAGCAACGAATCATATCAGCTCTTGGCTGCTTTATGTAATGAAAGAAGTATTCTTTCAGCAGAGGGCGTAGCCCGGACTCGACTAATTCATTTTCGTCAACTGACCTCATGAGGAGATGCGGAAACTGTCGGGGTATGACACCATCATCACCTTTAGGACTCTGCATTTCTTCAACTGACGGTGCCTCTTTGTCAGCTAAAGTATCAGACGCTAGTATCTAAGATTCATCTTTTGCTTCTTGGCGCCATCCGACAAAGTAAGATCGCACCTCTTCCATAGGACTTGATATGGAAAGTTCTGGTAAAGAAGAACATTTTCCCAGCAGCGTTAGATCGAGAAAATTGTACTAAGTTAGGTCCGCCTAGGCCCGGAGGAGAAGGATAAGGAATCTATTCTATGCCTATTCATGAGAGGAAGCCGAAGCCAACCTAGTGACCCCAACGCTAGGAGGTTAAGAATAGCTCTCCTCAGGGGGATACTCTATTCCACTTTTTGATTTGGTATAGTTTAACGCTTAATAAAAAAGCATTTGCAAGGAAGGGAGGGATGAAGGGGACCCTTACTATGAGATTATCCGCCCTTAAGCCTATGATTTCCACCTGAAAGAGTGAAAAGAGAAATCCTTGTAGTCCGAAAGCTCAAAGCCATGAAACGGAATCTGGAGAAGAACAAAAACGTATGCAATGAAAGTTGGATTCTTCCATTCCCTTAGCCCCGGAGGAGAATCAAGCCATCGACTGAACACATCAGTAGGAAAAGACTTACTATCATACCACCCACCTATATAGGCTTTTATGAGGAAAAGTCCCATATCTACTCTCTCAGTCCCCTTATCCAGATGTCCTTGAAAAGCAATCATAAGAGGGAAGTGTGCCGCTACAGATTGAGGTCTGAACACTGCTTTCGGCAAGAAAACCCTTCTTTGACTTATGCACTTAGGCAAACAAAGCCTTCAGGGCAGGTTCAATATAATGGTTGTTGCTTGCCTCTCCGCTTATGTCAGCATAGAGGATTTCACTCCAATCATAGAAGGAAGCCTTTCTATGAAACAATAAAGACTAACTCGAAGGAGCCAGTTTTGAATAAGGACCTTGTCTTTCAAGCTGGAAGTAGCTCCTACGCCCCATCCCATTCCATTTACTTTGATCTCTGTAGATCCTACTCACAATCTTTTGGTGAGGGGACTAAGGCTTCTCTGACTGTGACTCCTACATCTGCTTGACCAGTGATTTCCCTTCTTTGGCGCTAAATCGTAGGAATAGTATTTATTGAATTTGCATTTCATAAGAAAAAGCTGGCATTCAAAGACAAGGCTTGGGTAGCTTTAATCTGCTCATGAAATTCCCTCTGTATGTCACTGAACACAGTTCAATATTTTTTTTGGAAGGTTCATATGCATGTTCCCATAAGCCTACAATTTGATTCTCGTCTCGTTCTAAAGTGGAATCGAACCACTCACTCTGTTTGGATTTACAGTCCAAAGGGCCCAGGCCCAGCGAATGAAAGAGGATTTACAGTCCCACGCCCACCGCCCTGCAAGAACCATTAATACAGGGTCCACTGAACACCCACACAATCTCGATTTGACAATTTCCACCTCTCTCGAACTGAGCTATTTCGAGCATTTCATAAACAGAGCTCGAACAATTGATTCATGCATGAAGGCAACTCAAAGTAAGAATAGGTACGCTACGACTACTACCAATCGACAGCAGAGGCGTAGAACCTTTGCTTAGTCATTATATGATCTCTTTTATAAAAGAAATGTCATGCAAAAATAGATACGATGAAAGGCACCTTTGATAAAGTACTAGACTATACTAGAGTATGAATCTAGTTTCAATGGCAGGGCCTCTATAGTAAGAGTTTCAAGAATATTGTTATGTCTTTAGGTATATCCGGTGGACCATTGCGAGAAGCAAGGGCGGAATCCTCACCTGGGGGCAGAGGTGACTAGGAATCAATCGGAAAGCGGCTATCAGCTATGACGAAACCAGTGGCTACCTTGAGTACCCCGAAAGATACGAGCAAACCAATTGGAATATGCTAACCACCTGCATAATCGCAGTTATACCTGGAGAGTCAGTTGCCTACCCAGAGTCCATGCGAAGTCGAATACGGTCCAATCTACCTATGCCTCTACCTTTGGTGGATCGAGTTCCTTACCATCGGTTTAGAGCAGTCGGAAGTATGGTGCCTCTTCGAGCCTTCTCATAACCAACGAATCATCTTATATGCCTACCAAGCGAGGAACTACTAATGTTTCGAGCAAAATGTGCAAGGTTAGTTTCAACATATAGAATCATCTGGAAAGCGCCGGTTCGATTCTGGCTCGTGACATGAAGAAGAAGACCCAAACAGGGATCAGATGAGTTTGCACAGCGTTACTTTGTTGACGGAAAATCAAATTGTTCTTCCGGTTCAATGAAGACTATGCTTACTTTCTTTTCTCTTACCGGTTTGTGTTCTATCATGGACCTGTATTCCGTTCCTCGAATCGATACTTTCTTTGTCGAGGATCTCTGGTACTCCATCGAGTTTCAGTTTCTTCTTCTAATGGTTGTGTCCGTCTAAGGTGGCTATTTGAGTGATTTAAGTATCGCGGTTGTCTTGAGCTCTGGATTGATGGACGGAAACCCGGGGCTGGGTTCAATTGAAATTCGGAGATAGCCGGGTCTATAGTAAGAGCCGCTTTGTGAACAACATCGGATAACATAGCAAGGGTAGCCGCAATAGAGCAATTATGCCTTAAGCCCAAAACTCTTCCTTCTAGGGATCAGATCAACCTAAAGCACCATCAGTTGTGGATGAATCCACAAAGTCTTTCTACTTAGCTCGTCAAGCGAAGTAGCTATCAACGGCTTTAGCATGACAACTATAACATCAAGCCATGGTAAACTGCCAAAGCTTCTGCTGTAGTGTAGCACCAGGGTTCAACCTTCTCCTTGCCGAGTTGCATTGCCCACATCGTGTTCAATTGGAAAGTCTGGCAAAGGTGCTTCCAACTCCTGGTTCAGGGTCTGAGCAAACAAAGATGAATCCTGCGCAATCAGAGCCATAAGATCCCACCCAGAAACTGGAAGAGTCGGGGGCACCTACCGAAGAAAAAATACATATTCTAGTTTCGGCGTAATTCCTAAATATAGGAAAGCTAGGATTGGGTTGTAAAACAAGGAACTGGTATTCCTAGTGTTTGGCCACACCCATCACTATCAATGATACGAGAAAGCTGCCTCGAACAACATCCTTTTCTTTTCTCATTTGAATGATGGGGTTATCGAACATCAATGAATTGTTCGCTTGAACGAACAAAGCATTCAAGGAGCAAGCTGCCATAAACTTAAAAGGGTTTCTTGCCCTATAAGCATGTAAACATAACAACCCAGAACTATATTCCTGATAAGGAAGAATCATTTCATTCCAGAAATATATGTTGTTCTCTTCAGCTTGTTTCTAATTTTCACCGGGCATATCTTATTTTGGACACTTTCTGCATTCTAACCCTATCGCTTAACCGTGTTCGCTTCTTTCCATTGCTTCAACGCTTGTTTCAAGCAATAGTCAAGAGTTACTAAAGTAGTTTGTCCTATTCAAAGCTATAATCAGTGACTAATATGCACACAACAATAAAGACAGTTGTTTTTTCTAGTGAGAAATCGAGTACTGTTTTTACACAGCTATAGCGTCTGTGAATTTGACAGAAAAGCAAGGTTCAAAGCCCACGGAGCGGTAGCTCAACATTCCTTCTTCTTTCCAAGCTTCTGGTGGTATCTATACCTTTCGAGACCAAGCCCTGCTATAATTCATTGCTGGAAGAGACTGCTAGATTTATTTTGAATAGTTCGCTTTAGGGTTGTAGATAATGCTCTATCAAAGAGCGCCAGCGTACGTGCTCGAAAGCATTAGTCAACTAGCTACTTGTCCTTGGTTTTCTCTAGTGTGCCCCTTTTCCAGTGAGAAAGGCAGCTTGCTCCTAGATCTTCTACACTGCTTATCCGAATTAGAGGTGCTGATAGAATCTTTCATTGAAGGATCAGAAGGTAGCCTCGCCAACCTACATACAAGTTATGTACCAGTCCTTTCTTTATTTTCTATAGGTTACGGATCTAGTACGATATGCCGCTACCCTCTATTCCTAACCCCGGTGGAGTTCAGAAAGCACACAACCATTCATCGATAAAGTTATGAACATATAGCTGCAAAATCCCTACTTGGCAATTTCCCTTGAGCCAAAGGAAACTCTAAATTACCTGATTTCCTTCCTTCTTCAATGAGGGTTGTCCTTACTTCTATTAATTGTCATTACGACCGTACGACCGACTATTGCCATTTCCTTTATTGAATTGAATTGAACCAGAAGAACTATTCGAGTGACGGGATGTCCCACCCCTATCTTTCCTAGTTCAGGGTTGTCCATAGTCAGAGGGATATTCTTTGGAAGAAAGCCTGTATTGTTTGACAAGATCTTTAGGTCGGTCTCAACACGTTGGCATCTTCTATTCCTGACTCATTGGGGATATTATGCCTTTTTCTTGTCAGAAGTAGACCGACGATACGGACTAAAGTAAGTCAGATCTCAAAATATTTCATCATACTCAGTCCTGAAAGAACAAGCAAGGGATGAGCGCACGCTGGTAGTAGAAGGAAGCGGAGATGGAGGCAGCTAGGCATCAGTTTGAGTTCGAGATCGAGACCAGCTTCAGCCACTATTGCTAGGACGGGCTTACTTAGACTGAGAACAGAGATTCTTTTCTCTGCTATGCTACTTTCCTCTTTTTTCCCTGAGGGCATTCCTTTCCTGAACATAGAGCCAAACAGCCCGGAACTCTATCCCCCCGATTCCTTCCCTTCTTGAAGAAAACGATACCGAGAAAGGCAATAGCACTTGAAAAAATGAAAATACCGTTAGAAAATATTCTATTTCTATTCTATTGTTGAGGCTTCAAAAGTTTACTGCTCGGCCACGCTACTCTGCTTTGGTTGAAGTACCTTCTGACACTGCTGATTCCATCTTTATATCGTTCGAGCTAGCCCCATGACTTCTTGGTCGAGCGCAGCTCTTGTTCGATTTCTCTTTCTTTGATCGAGCGCAGCGAGAAGCAAGTCTGGAGAACCTTGTGCTAAAATTCCTTCTTTTCTTTCTTTTCTTCCTCTATGACTTTACTATATTATTCTTGAATAAGCTAGTGATTTTCTGAGGCTTACAGTATGGTATACCGAGGCCCCTCAACCTACTACTTTCAGGGTTTGAGGGGAGAAGAAGTGGGGTAAGTGGGACTTCTCTTCAACTTCCCCCTTCTCCACCTCCTATTCATCCCATGGTGACTAGAAATCGTGATAACACTCGCATTGTTAGGAAAAGCGAGAAAGTACTTTCGAAGAATCCTTCTACCTGCCTTGGCACCATATATTTGAATTAGTTAGTATATTGTACGTGCACTGATTCGGCTTGCATCCATTAGCCGTCATTTTTTCTAAGATCTCATGTGCGAGCCTTTCTTTCCCTACCTTGTTCAATCCATAAATCAGATATTTTGAGCTCCGGAAGCGATGGGATGGAAAACCAATCGAAATGACTATAGATAAGATTTCAGTCCCTTTATCAGGTTGGGTTGTAACATCCACGTTGGTTGGCTATTGTTGAAAAATCAAGTTAGTAAGGTGAAAAAGCATTCTCTTGAATGAGCATCGGGTTCTTTTATTCTTGCATCTTCAATTGGGCAGATCTTATTTTATGTTAGCTTTTGAAATGAAAAGTAATCCCAGTTTTGTTACTTTTGTTAAGCCGCCCGCCCAGTGCTTTAATTGATAGAGAAATCCAGAAACAGTAAAAATTGCAATCCTTGGTTAGTAGTAGGGCCTACTAAAGTCTTGTGTTATGTATGACATTAGCTCTTTGAAAAGGCACATATGCACATCATGGATCCTTTCTTTATCTGGATGGAGGCCGCTAAGGTTGGGAACAGAGCCAATTAAGGTGCTACATCTGGCTAAATACTGCTTGTATGTGTACCCGTATTGCCTCTTCCTTTGCTTAGTGCACTCGCACCAGAGCTTCAATGTTGATGTGCTTTGTAAAATCTCTATAGCTTACTTGCCTTAAAAACCACTCTTGCTTCCTAGCCTCAAATACCACCTTTCTTGAGCCAAGATCACAGCACCTACTGCCTTTTCTCCTCATAACCGAACCACCCTACCCTTAATTTATTTGGTTCGGAGATGGTAAGGCACTAACACGTAGCATACGCACCCGACAACCTTGAATTTCCTTACTCACCCTTTGGTCTTACAAAGTTTTGGCAAAGATGAGAAAAAGCCCATATTCTCTTTAGGTAGTTGCTTGATGATGTGGACCGCCCGCCCTTCTCATGCACTCGGGGAAACTACGGGCACTCGGCACCGACTGACTGAATTCCTCTTCTGTTGGAGAAAGTACTTTGCTTTTCATATGAACAATACGTTTTCTTGCTGGAAAAGAAGCTAGGAAGAACTTCTCTACTTGATACTTTATCAACTACTACAAATTGCTTGCTCGAAACATTAGTAGTTCCTCGCTCACTTATTCTCTCCTTTTCTTCGAAGTCTTGCTTCATTAAGTTACTTGCTCTCTCAGCCTCAGAATAATAAGAAATATTCAAGTACTTTATGCTAAATTCTATATAGCAATCAATGTCTGAGGGCATAGGCTTAGCTGCTCGCTCGGTGAAAGGCTTTCCTGGAAGAAAGTTGAAGACGACTTCTAAGGAACGTATCTCTCATCTTCCTTCTCTTCACTGTCACCTATTACTATGTTCATCTTCACCTTGCACTGATGACCAGGGTAGCTCAACACATGTCAAGCACAGGCCTAAGGCTCTTATTTCTTCTCATACTTCATTCCTATTCTGAGAGTTTCCATTTTCTGGCTTATGCTCTTTCATTTTTCCCTTGACCATAATTCCCTTATTCTGGCTAGGGTATGTCGGAAGGTTCTTAGGCTTGAAACTGCTTTTCTTTCTTTTCTTTTGATAAGAAATTCTCCATGTCTTTGGATAAAATGCATCAAGCTTACTGCCTTCATTGCCATGACAAAGTCTTTGATGTCTTCCCTCAACTCAAGCAGGCAGTGAGAAAATAGTGCTCAGGTAAGTTAGGAGATTCCAAGCTAAGGCCCTTGATTTGACCCTTCTGTGTGGAATCTTGACCATTATGGACTTGGTACAATCTCTTCCATTCCTCAGCAGCAGTGAGGTGAGGCTGCTAGCATCTGGGAATACCCTCTCAACCAGTTCAATTAGATCAGGGGTGATCATGGGTCAGATTCTAGCCTCTATACCATGAACTGGCTTTCCCACTAAACTGCAACACTACCATATGGGTCTCGAGCACTACTTCTATCACCGATTTCTTACTTCTCTCCAAACTTTGCCTAACAACCCCAATCTCTTTCCTATAGCTAGTCGCTGATAGTAAGTCTATCTCCTTTCCTTGCTAACTCTCTAAGCTTTAGGTAGTTCGCCGTGCGATGGGCCTGAGGATCTATTCCAAAGGGTGATGGGTCGTGGGTACGACTCTTCAGAAGGCGCTTTTGCCAACCACCGAGCACCAACAAATGAAGAGAGTTACCACAAGTATGAGACCACTGAAACTACTTCGCCTGCTTTGAATCAGAGCAAACAGCTTTTAAGTATAAGACCACCAATCTAGTACGCAACCATTGCCTATTATGCCATCCATATTGTTGACTTTCACAGACCCACTATGACTGCCTACGCCCATATAGATAGAGAAAAGTTCACTTAAGGATAATAAAACGTTTGAGGAAGGTTACCGCTTACGATAAACCTATATATAGGTAGTGTAGTGTTGTAGTGTGTTAAGTAGATCGGTCCCATATAAAGTTGCAATGTATCTGCAATGAGTTCATCTACTCCGGGGTGTTCTCCGCACTTCTCAAGAAAGAAATAGTTGGAAATTCCCCGGATCGTCTGCACTTCCTTAGTGAGGCACCTTTTCTTTCTGCACTTCCTTCTCTTCCGCAAATGCAAACTGAAGCGACCGGAACTTACCACCTGTCCCGACGTTTGAGAAGCACTGACGTTGAGTCTTCCTTGTCTCCGGCTTCCATACTTAAAAAAGATAGGCTCTGGCATCTTCGCCCCTCTCCTTCCAGTCGAGCATCTTCGCTCCTAGTTCATTGTGTATGTATAAAAGCAAGAACCTTTCCTTACCAGCGAATACCTATCTTACTTACTTATAGTCTGATTCCAAACTTTTTTTGATGCTTTAGGAGACCTTCACTCCTCCGCGTATACGATGCTTCCATCGATGGTGCTTTTTGAGAAAGCTTCTTTCCATTGGTTGGTAAACAAATGAGTCCAAATCCAAGGTTATGAGCCTTACACTCAGATGTAGATCTCCGAACACACACTTTTCTAGATTCCTTTGAATCTCTTCTTTGATAGCATCCAATCTATCAGGTTCCTCCGTCTGCTAACACACATGACTTGGAGAAGAAGACGACTAATCCTCTCTCCCATGTCTCAGAAGGAAATCCCAATCTAATCAAAACAGTGAAACACCTGATCACATAGAAGATAGAACTAATAATGGAAAAAGATATGCTTAAGAACTCCAACAGTAAGTTGATCAGTTACTATTGGTAGGGACGGGAGACAAAACTGCCACTGATGAGAAAGCGATAAGAAGCCTGAAAGCGATTCTTACACAAGATACGATGACAGGAAGATCAGGAATGGAACCGGAGAATATGAAATTGGCTCTCGACCCAGGCCTTGCTTTGTTTACCTGTCCTATCATATCGAATAAGGTTTCCTAGCCTAGCCCATCACGGTGTCTGCTACCGAAAGAGAGAATAGGTCTAAGGGCAGCATCTACTCGTTCATCGCTTGCCTCACCTCGAAAGAGGCATGGCTTCTCTCTTCACTCACTCGCCTGTTCGCCAGCTTCAATAGCATGGAAGAAGGTGTTCTAAGAGCATAGTTTCACATATACATGGGGTTCTTTCCATTCTCTTGATCAATAATTCACTTATAGAAAGTAGAAAGACTCTTATTTCGAAGATCCATATCTAATCCTACTTCGTCCATAGCGACCGCACTTCCCATGCGCGCTCTACTCTTCACTCTTGCTCACCTCTCTTCTTCAACAAGGATTTGCCGTTCCTATCTGTTTTTCAAGGTAAAAGAAGGAGTCGGCCGAATCAAATGGGGCTGTTGTGCCCTTCCTAATGGTTTCATAGCTTTTGCGCGTATCGTAGGATTCGTACGTCTATAAAACGTAGTCCTCTATGGCTATTCCTGAATCGTGGGAAAATGTATGCGTATACTTAAATGGAATTGATCGTCCGGGTATAGAAATGTGTTCAGTCTCCTTTCTCTTTTCGGGAGCAGAGCTTCAAAAGATGGACAGTAACGATCGCGTAAAGGAGGGCCCGCTTACTAATACAGAGAGGGTTCCGCATGAAAAAGACAATCCTAAACTTCTTCGTTTCGTTAGTTTTTCCAAGGTCTTTTCTTTTCTATTTTTTGGAACATGAACGGAAGTAGCGTAGGACACCCAATCCTCGATCAAACCTCTACTTCAATGAACCACGTCACGTTCTTTATCTTTCTCACTCGTCGTTTCGTTGGAAAAACCCACGCCCAATATCATATTGACTCTCTCTCGTCCAATAAGAGTTTCCGAGAGTTACTTTATTCAAATTCTCTCCTTTCCAAAGCTCCACAAGGCTGACAAAAAGAGTAATAGGACAACAAGCAATCTTGCTTTCATTTATTTTGAGTTCTTTCTTTGTTGAGATGGAAATCGACGTTCTGGGCTAGGTAGTTTGCACGCAGGCTTCTTCATGAAAGGTAAAAAATAGACTTTGATTTCATCATCAACATGACTAGTCGTTCGTTTGAAGCCTTAAGAAACCGGCAGAGAAAGCGGAAGTTTTTTTTCCGAATGACCTGATTTCGAGAATCAACTAACCAACAAATCTGTAGCCTAGGTGATTTGCTGCCTCCCTCTCGCCAAACCAAAATGGGATGAATCTTCTCATGCAGCTTTTTTCTTATTCAGGGCGCTGCGAAGCCAATTTCCATCAAGGCAAGGGGGTCAATAAAATAAGGAGGAAGAGGAGTTGTCACGATAGAAAAGAGAAATGACTATAAGGAACCAACGATTCTCTCTTCTTAAACAACCTATATACTCCACACTTAACCAGCATTTAATAGATTATCCAACCCCGAGCAATCTTAGTTATTGGTGGGGGTTCGGTTCGTTAGCTGGTATTTGTTTAGTCATTCAGATAGTGACTGGCGTTTTTTTAGCTATACATTACACACCTCATGTGGATCTAGCTTTCAACAGCGTAGAACACATTATGAGAGATGTTGAAGGGGGTTGGTTGCTCTGTTATATGCATGCTAATGGGGCAAGTATGTTTCTCATTGTGGTTCACCTTCATATTTTTCGTGGTCTATATCATGCAAGTTATAGCAGTCCTAGGGAATTTGTTTGGTATCTCGGAGTTGTCATATTCCTAGTAATGATTGTGACAGCTTTTATAGGATACGTACCACCTTGGGGTCAGATGAGCTTTTGGGGAGCAACAGTAATTACAAGATTAGCTAGCGCCATACCAGTAGTAGGAGATACCATAGTGACTTGGCTTTGGGGTGGTTTCTCCGTGGATAATGCCACCTTAAATCGTTTTTTTAGTCTCCATCATTTACTCCCCCTTATTTTAGCAGGCGCCAATCTTCTTCATCTGGCTGCATTGCATCAATATGGATCAAATAATCCATTGGGTGTACATTCTGAGATGGACTGGCCATGGGTCGTATTTGCGGAGCCGGTAGGCCCGGGCGGGTACCCAAATGAAGCTCCAGGGGGGGGAGCTTCCGCCTGAAGATCCAATTCCGCCCGCCCCTCAAAGCGAAGAGGCGATCATCTCCGATCTAACCCAAGCAGCACAAGACATGTTGCAAGGTCAGGGGATCGCATTGGAGGGATGGGAGTTCGTCCGCGATTTGGTAGAGAATGCCTTATCGGGGGGTCTTCCCGACCTTCAAGCGTAATGGTTGGACTTCCAGCAAAGGGGGCCAGACAGTGACTTTTGGCTGGCGCTGGACAACCTCCGGCGGAAGTACAAACATGCGGCGCGGAACGAGCCGAATACGCTAGACCCCAATGCCCCAGTCGAGGCTGATTCCCCCAATCCCGATAGCCCCTCTTGTCGAGGATCCAAAAAGTGTGGGGGAAACGGGAACCTCGGGGGCCTCGCCCGAGTCAAAGAAACGGAAGAGAAGCGAGATCTCTTCCGAGAATGAAGATTTAGAGGCGGAGGGTGACCCCTTAGTACCTGGGGAATCTCCTGATCCTGGGGGATTCACTTCTTCTTTTTTTGACGACTTCGACTTCTGATAGTTGAGATTCTATCAGAAGGAAGAAGGAAGGGTGGATCACTGCCGAAAGGCAGAGGACAGCAACCTAACGATACATCCAATACCAATGATCTACGTAATTCAAAATGCATTTATCCTTTGAATTACTCATTGAATGGAATTTCGCACCGGAAACTTTTCTAGGAGAAGTTCGAATCCGTTCCGTTCGGATATTGATCGGTCTTGGTTTGACATGGTTTACGCGTTACTGGTTCCCGGAAGAGTCAATTTCTCCATTAGCTAAACCCTTTCTTACCCTACCTTTGGACTCGTATTTTGTTCGTACACAATCAACGGAGGCCCCCCGACATATGTTGCAACGTCTTCAATAGCATGCTCTTACTTCGTCTTTCCCTTAATAAGTCATCAAATTTGGTGCTTTTCAATCCCCAGTTGCTATGGGGAACAAAGGAAGAAATACAATAGATTCCTCCATTTAAGTGGTTCTCGCTTCTCCTTGTTCCTGTTCCTAACTCCTCCCCGGGTAGTTCCCAATGTGTGGCACTTTCCATACTTCGTGGGTGCAACATCAACAAATTCGCTCATGATCAAGTTACAACCTAAGATCTATGACTATATTATGTTAACTGTTCGTATTTTGTTCATTCCATCGGTATGCTCCCAGGTACCTGTAATTGTGATCTGTTTGCCAGAACCAAGGGATCTTTCTGTGGAAACCTTCACGAGCAATCGTCGTTTTTTGATGGTTTTTCCGCTTATCACAGCAGCTCTTTCCACACCTCCAGATATCTGGTGCCAAATCATCGCCCCTTTCCTTATATATTCGATAATCAAGTTTGCTATCTTTGTGGCATTGATTGTACAAGTTCGTGAAGAGGGCTGGCCTGACTAACAATAGGGCTCTGGCAGTGTCGAGGGTGGTTTCAGTTCGTTTTTCTTGGTGTAGTCTCTCTGTCTTTCTGCCTAGGCAGAGAGTACGAGGCCCCCACTTACCTACCGGGTTTTGGGGGAGAAAGAAGAGTGGGGAACGGGAGGGCTTCTTTCATGGTGCGTATACACATTGGTCCAACGCTCTTGATCCATGGTGACCACCATCCGTTCTGGTGCGTTTGAATTCGGCGCCTGCCTGTTTTTGCACCCAATATGACTCAGGTTATCAGAAATGCCTCTTACTTTATCTGCATATTTCACAAAGTGAACACACTAATCTTGAGGTATTTCTCTTCCAGATGGCCGATCCGTTAACTGCCCTGATACATGCAGTTCAGGTGATGAATTTCCTCAAGACTTTAATCTGGAAAACTCTAAAGGAACGAAAGGAGGCGACTGGAGCAGTTCAGGCATTGCAACCATGCTCCAACTCTCCAAATGACCAAGATGAACCTCAGATGTCAGAGCATTTGGAGAAACCTTTAGTTCTTTCAAGTTAGAAAGACTTGGATTTTCCCATGAGAATGAGATCACATTCAGTAGTGTTGATCTTGTGAATGTACCTATCAAAGAGATCGCATTGGGATAGCAGCCGCCTACTATAGTATAAAGGGCGCTAAGCAAGTCCAAACAAGCGAGGAGTGTCATTGAATATCATGGGGTAGGGTGTTAGTAGATCTCGCCTCAGCACTCTTGTAAGGGGAAGGCGAAGGAGAGCGAAAGTGAAAAGCATCCACCAAATGGAAATGTTTTGTAATGCTTGCAATTCAGTCAGGCATAAATGAAAGCAGAATAAGCAGAAAGAATTAAGGAAAGACCCAATGTGGAGTTGTGGAGTTAAGTTCATCATCTAGCTTAGACCCTAGATGAAAAAAGGTGGGTGGAAAGAGGAGCATTAGATCCAACATGATTAAAAAAAGGGAGTGCGGGTCTCACTAGAGCTTCTTCTTTATGGGAATTTCTTGTTAAGATGGGTATAGTAGATATGAGTAAAGAAACGGATAACATTTCATCTGAAATAAAGATAGGGTGGACTTATGTAGATGTTTTATTTTCTCATAGGCCATTCCAGAAGAGTTTTTATAGTAATACCAGGAATATGCAGGAGATGACTTAGATCTGCTAGAATTGCTATAAAAAATAAGCATCATATTCTGTAGGAGGAATTGAATAGAATGACCTGCTGTGAGTCCTTTAGCTAGGAAACTCGTAAGCATAGAAAGTACACTCGAGTGGAATAGTGCAGAATTTTTTTCTTGTACATCAACTACTACTGGGATACTCCTAGATTACCTACTAAAGAAGTAGGAGAATGGGCGTGCCATATCTCGTAGACTCTTAACTTGACGAGTGAGTACCTGCTTTATAAAGAGCTTGGTAGAAAAGCATCAGTGCAACAAAACAAATAAGACTCTGCCTAGTAAGAGTTATGAAAGGAGGTTCTTTGTGTGTCAAGTATTTAATAGAAGTCCGCCTGGGAAGGTATCTTATAAGCTAGCGGCCGTAGGAGCGAGCTCGATTGACTACAATACGCCCATAGATAGTAAGTGAAATACGACGCGAACGCCTCGTACAACCAGGATGAGGGTGCCATCAATAACAGATCGGTAATACACTTGGATATCTCAGGTCCAATGATTAGTAATCCAAACACACACCAATTGCAACGGCTAACAGTTAAACAAGATTTAGATCCACTGGCTGCTATCAAGGAACACACAGAAATCCCACTGGAGCAACTAATTAATAACAAAGTATGATAGTTTATTCACAACAGCCAAATAACTTAACTGAAATAAATAGGTTTACCAGATTCAATAGTTCCTAAACCGATCCAACTTAGCTTAGAGTCACAACACACTCACACGACTTAAAAAGGATAGACCTCAGATGATTAAGCAACAATATCAGACCACAGATCGCAAGTACCAGTTGGGAATAAGAAGACACCACAGACTAAGCACAACCTGATTAAGAAAAAAGAGAGGAAAGGAACCGGTCATGGTATGAACTACAGCCCTACCTAAGAATTTGATTCCTGCTTACCGAACCTCAAAAACTCCTATCCGTTCATGTCTGTCGTCCTCCTTCATTATAGTTATCCTGAACTGTCCTCCTCGTGTCTTATGTATCATGTAGCCAACCAAAGGGACCGCTCTCTTATTGGTACTGTATAGCCAATGAGAAAGTGGAATCTTCACCTTCTTTCCTATTTCCGTCTTTTTGATGTATCTTGCTAGTAAGGCATATTGAATCGTATATGGACGAGTTGCACACATCACCAGCCCGAATGCCTTTATCCGCCGTTGTTTCAGTGTTTAGGAATTAATCGTACATCCTTTCATGAAGATGAAACCTTTCGAGGAGAAGTAGGCAGAGCGGTACAATCAGGCTAGCCTGTCAGGGCCATCTTTGGATTGACCAGCGTTGTATCTGATGAGAGGAGTCTCAGGCATGGTTTTGAATGAACCTTAAGAAGAACAAGAAGTTGTGGTAAAGAATGCCCCTAAAGAACTTTAGGATAGTACTACTCAAAGCACAGTGGACGAATTGGTATAAATTCATCTGGGAACAGAGGCAGATCCAAGACCCACCTTTATCAGTGCGTCACTTCCTCCGGAATACCGAAAGCCTCTTGAAAACTTCCTTTGAGCTCAGATTGTTTCGCTTGGAGTTACAAAGAAATGCCAGGCTTGGACCCTCCAGTAGCTGTACATCAGTTGAAAATCAAGCCGCCCATCAAGCAAAAAGAAAGAATCATGACAATCGATTTAGTCCGTCTGTAGTAAATGATAATCCCAATGGCAGTGAAGCCTCCCTATCTGCGTTGGGGTTAATTAGTGGAGTGGTTTTTTTCTTCTTAGCTTTTGGAACAAAAGCCTGGCACGCGGGACTAGTCAATCCGACTTATCTGTGTATTTTTTTCAGGTTAGAAAACAACAACTTGATTTACTTACAGCTCTGGAAGATACGTTAGCAAATAAAGGACAACTTCCTGTTAGGGAAGAAGGTTTAGAAATACAAGAGAGGATGCTGTTCGGGAAGATCGGTTATACCTCCGAGCCAAATCACTATCACTAAGATAGGTTGTAGCTCCGCAAACTTAGAGTTCATGAATCAAGGTAATAAATTCAAAAATAATAACTTAGACTAAGATAGGTGAGACCAAAACGAATACTAACTCTCACGAGTACTGTTCTGTAAGATAGGTTAGAGTAAATACATAATAACTATCACTAGGCTCATAAGACTATAGTGGTTGGAGCCCATTTTCTGAGGACTACGGATAAGAGTCTCTAAGTGTGATTTCATGAAGGGCGAATTGAGGAATCAAGGTTCAAGTTCAATGATGGAAAAGTAGGAAGCTCAGTTTGGTAAGATACCTTTCCTAAATCCTAAGTCATCAATCCCAAGAACCATTTGCATTCCGCTAATTCCAGAACTGGATATATCTGAAGCAGGTATTGCTAGATCCCTCCATTCAGTAGGCGTTATAGGATCCTCAAGCCAGTACAATAATTCTTCGTTAGACCAGTCCTACATATGAGAAAATGGAACAGCTGATTCCTTTTCAATTAAGACTTCAATTAGTGTCACCCGCCCTCTGCTGGCTTATTGTAGTTGTGGGACATTTCCCTCTCGATCCTGACTACCATGCGCTGCAGTCTTAACACGAAACCATTCCTGACTTGATCCAGTCTTCTTTTCCTTTCTCTCTCTGCTATCCCATCCACTTAAGTTTAAGTATCGAGGCAAGGGCGGAATATTGGGTGAGCATAGACTAGTCTGTTCAGGCAATCACAGGCTCGCTAAAGCGAAAAAAGGAACTTCTCCCACCCCTGCTATAGAGCTGCGATAGGAAGTCAAATACACTGCGAGCTGGGGCGGGCTTAGCTACGAACACAAGCCCTTTCAATATTATGATTGAAGACGACTTTCTGGGAGTCGATAATGCTATCTGTCCTCGGGTCGGCGAGTTACCAGGCAATAGAGCCGATATATGGGAGTAAAGGGCCGGTAAGCCAAAGCCAATATTCTCAATAGAAAAAGAATTAAGTGAATGAGCATTCTGAAGACGTGTGTTCAGCTTGTCATGCAAGTCAAGGTAAAGTAGATCGTTCAAAACAGCTATATATATATATTGGTCCTCGAGGTAGTGATCTACTTGCTTGTAGCGAGCAGGGGTACTTTCTTTTCTCATCTAAGTAGTCTAAATTCCATAAAATATATAGGAAATCGAGAATCATATGTGGAAAAGGTTGCGACCTGTCTCCCTTCGTTTTCTATCTGCTTACGGAAAGTGTGGTACCTTTTATCATATCCAACCCTTCCCCAAAATAAATAGACTGATAGCGGGAAAAATAAGCCGAGGTTACGAACAGGCTTTATTGCTTCTAATCAAAATTGACCGACACAAGTGAACTTCACTCGCTTGGAACATTACATGAAATAGTGATCAATTTAGTCAAACGACTGGGTCTTTCTTTTCGTATTAATAGATTCTAAAGAATGTTCAGTATCTACTTAGTTAATGGACGTGAGGTACCAAAAAACATGACAATAGGCACTTGAAAGTCCTAGAGTAAATAGTGATAAGAGGTGAAAGGACCATGGATCGTCTTTGATAAAACTATCACCTAACTCTATGTGGATCTTCTGGAGGAAGCAAGCGAAGCAATACTGACGGAACTCTATATAGATCGTTTGACTTTATGACCATGATCAATCTCTCTCTTGCTGAGTCGGCAAATGTCAATCTTTCTTTCACCCCTATCTCGGCTATACCTGTGGATGAGAACTCAAGCCTGGGATCCTTCTCCCCTAGCTGTGTTGTGAATAGACCATTCATTCCTTTCCTTTAGGCCACTCACTGATCTGTACAAATCAAGACGAGTTGTAGAGCAGATCTCTTACCTAGGTTCTCGCCTAGGCAACCAACCA
This sequence comes from Microstegium vimineum, assembly GCA_022036555.1. Classification (NCBI taxonomy): domain Eukaryota; kingdom Viridiplantae; phylum Streptophyta; class Magnoliopsida; order Poales; family Poaceae; genus Microstegium; species Microstegium vimineum. Next base: position 15,025,403 of record CM039132.1, read on the forward strand.
GGAATGAAAAAGCGAGTGGAAGAGACCGAGCGGAAGCGAGAGGGGAAAGAGGAACCTTGCATTCGAGTCAAGTTAATCCTATTCTTGTCCTGGCAATAGGGATGGTTGCCTAAGCCTAAGCCTAAGAAAAGCTATCTATAGATTAGGGAAGGGACTTGACCACTCACTAGAGAAATACCCTCTAGTTATAGGTAGGAATACTTAGTAGCTATAGGCTAGACTCGATTAGTCTGTTCTCTTCGACAAGCATCGACTTCCGCGAAAAGAAAAGCACTAGCCTTTCTAAGACCGCGATGGTAACTCGGATAGACCTGGTTGAATAAAGGGATCAAATGCAATGTTCGTTTACAGTTCTTTCAAAGGAAAGGCTGCTTAGGAACAACCAAGTAGTACAGGGGACAACTACTGTTGCATTAAAGTGTTCAGGAACCATTATACGATCAAATTCATTGATTTATTGAATTTGGATATATTCTCGACGAGAAGAATGGCAAGAAATAGGCTCTTTATCGACAGATAGGGTATTTTTCCGATAGATATGAATTCCAATTCCGATATATTCCTTCAAATCTAAGATAACTTGCTTTAAACCGTTGAAAATAGGACATGCCTTAGCGGGCTGTATATCACAAGTTCTTAGGGGTCTGCTTAGGATTATACCTTTTCCTCAAGAACTAGATGAGTGCCTACTTATTCCTCAGGGGCTAGAACCGAGGTAGGGTTTGTTATAAATCCTGTTTATTTGTTATACCTGCCAATATCAGTATCCCCGGAAGGCGTAGTCAAACCTCGAAACTTCAACTTCAATCGAACCATTCGAATCCTGCCAAACTAAGTTAGAAATCGGAGTAGAGGAACGGACTCGTGAAGGAAATGAACTGAAAGCTGCTAGGGTGAAACAAATACATTCCTATGATTTATCGATTTCCTTTATATGCCTTAATCGATTTCGTTTCTATACCATAAAAGCAGGACAAGCTTCTTACATCAGCACGACTTTGATACCTGTTAAAGAGTACCCTAGACTTTGATAGTCTCGCTGTTCAACCCTATAGTTTGATAGGATAGTTGTTCAACCCTATACTAGAGTATTCTCGCAATGAAAGCCTAGAGTTTTCTCGCTGTTCTGTTAAAGACTATCATGCCTGATTGAAGTGAACCCGAATTCCATGCATATGCTCTACTCTATTAGTATGCATGTAACTTCCCTTTGCTCTCCATTATTGGTAAGTCCTACTGCTGTAACAGCAACATAAAGCAAGTCAAGATGGCAGTTAAGGAATATCAGAGAGGGTTTCTCTGCGTATAGGGTATCTCTGCGTATAAGTATTCTAGGAGCGTATAAGTATTCTAGGAAATGCAAAGAAAGAGAATAAGAAAATAGAAACCAAGGAAGGAGGAAAAATGGCAATCAACAAGAGCAGAGGGGTGCCGCTTTGTAAGATTTTAGGGAGATTAGCGCAGATATCGAACATGCGGAGCAACTGGTGGATAAGATAAATATGTGTTTTGTGCAAAGCAAAGGGAGTCCTTGGAATGCATTTCCTATAGAAAGCACTCATATCGATGTGAGTGACTATGACGAAAGCTTTTCTTTCTCGATGGTTTAGTTATTCGATTGAGAGGAGTAAGAGCTTTTGAGAAGCCTCCACCGATCTATGGAGGTGGTGCATGAGACAACCTGAGGAAGAATCGATGGGGAGATAGACGAGAGAAGCCAAGCCAGCAGCAACTGGTCTTGATGAATCCAGGTTTCGTAGGCCGGGTTTGGGGTGGCAGTGCCATTGGCGAGTACTAAGGTAGGGGATGGTGAAGAAATAGTGCCTTCGAGGTATTCAATAAGGCCATGGCCCCACAGGAAAAATCAGTGATTGCCAAAGTAGAAAGTTGGAATCATCCAGTTTAGTGTGTATGGGGTATTGAAAATGAATAGAGTTAATCACAGTGTGAGACTGAGGTAGAGGTTGGGGGTGACTAATAGTTGTATTGTCAGTGGTAGCCATGGAGAATTTTTAAAACTAGAGTGTATCCAAAAAAGGGAGTTAAGAAAGAGATACAACCAGATTGGAAGGTAATCTGATTTATATGTTGAATTCAGGATCGATGATTGAAGAATACGATTAGTCTTGCTGAATTTGGTGAACACCTCTGGCTTCGATTCTTTTATTGTATAGTGGACTACTTAGGAGCTTTAAAGCCGCACTGGCCCTCGTGAAAAAAAGAGCTGGCTTGGCTGGTACATCAAGCATATGACATATTGCTTGTTCGGTGTGGTACACATATCTATCAATGTCAATCAAGTAAGAAAATTCATTCCCAGGAAAAGGTGAAGAATTGCAATTTATTGAGCTTGTAAGGCCCGTCCCCAAGAAAGGGTATAAATAGGGCTATAAGTAGGCCGTTTGCTATTGCAATAAGGGTTGCTCGCCTTTCCTTTTGACGGCTTGGCTTCCTATCGCTCCTATGTAGTGGTCGGCCTTAAAAGGAGTCTTCCTACCATACCATCATGCATGCCTATGTTATAGTGCGTTAAGCTTCGCCAGAAGCAAGCAAGATGATGAAGCGAAGCTTCGTAGACAAGGCTCATTCCGTGCTTTACTTACGAGCTCGTGTAGTAAGGCCTCGCCCTACTTTAATAAGGGCTTATGCACTCCACTCGTAAACGAGCGTTAGAGCTTTTTAAGCGAGCGAGCGAAGCCTTCCCTCACCCGAGAATTGCATTTCCGCTTCAGCTTCCCCGGTTTAGTTGGTTTGGAGGATTAATTGATTGGATACCCAATCCGCATAATCTTTCAAAGTCACTGCTTCTACGACGATGGGCGTAAAGGCATGATTAGTTCCACAAATCTCACTGCACTGACCATAGTAAACTCCTTCTCGTTGTACCGAGATGGAGGTAAGATTTGAACGACCAGGTACAGCATCACATTTGACCTAAGGAAGGTACAGCCCAACTATGAGGTACATCAGCGGGTGTTACAATCATACGTAGATGAGTTTTGGCTGGTACAACCACTCTATTGTCAACTTCTAATAAACGTGATTGACCCAATTCTGGATCATCTTCTGGAATCGTATATCTGTCAAAAGTGAGTGACTGTTCATCGGAACTGTTATAGTCCGAATACTCATAAGGTTGGGTCGACGCCCGCCTCCCCCCAAACTTGACTTGCAAGTTTCCCCGCAAAAAGCTCTCCACGCCTACTCTTATTTTTAAAGAGCGCTATTCTTATTTAGTTAGGTAGTTCTCCCCCCTCTATGACACCGTAAGACCCCGGTGGAATCGAAGGCCCGCTTACTAATAGGCAAGAGGGGACCCTTTCTCGCCCAGCCCTACCTACATCAGTGAAGCTGGAACCGAGGAAGACAATGTTCAACACACATGAGACAAAATGAAGGTATGGGACGACCAGTTCACCACGGAAAGTGAATTCGATCCTTTAGTAGTCTTCTTTGTTCTAAAAATGCGCAGTGGAAAGGGATGCTAGTCGGCTTTGGCGAAGTTGTAGGCCCCAATAAATCTGATCAAGAGTGATTCCTCATCTATCCTATCCTGTCAGGGGCCAAGTCGAAGGCTCGAGTATAGATTCCCTATGCTCATGTGAACGGTCGGCCCGTAGATCTAAAAGGATCCTCCATAGGCCTGACCGGAAAGTATGTTTGTCCACGAAAAAAAACTCGTTCATGAGACCTCGAATTCCCACCCCTCTTGAGTCACCCTTATCTAAAAAAGGACGGAGTCTATCTAGATCATAGGATCACTGTATTCAGAGGTAAATTCTCTTTCTTTGACCTCCCACCGTTCACGACATCCCTTGCTTCTCGCAAGAACGGCTCCTCGGTGGAGGAGTAGAAGCGCTGCTCCCCTTCGGTCAAGTGCTTGTGCGTGCTCTTACCTACCGTAGGACCTCCGTCCCCGAAGCGAAGAAGGAGGAGCAGGAACAACAGGTTGTCCTCTCTTGGCCCAGTAGTTCCGCAACTACTACCGTGGTTGTTGCCAACGGGGATCCCCCATTCCGAAAGGTAACGGGGCCGGCCCTTAGGTCCAAAGTTGTATGCCACTGTTGTGGTGCCGATAGATTCACTACTGAAGCCCCGTTATCGGACATTGCAGGCTTAGCATCTATTTTTCGTATATCGCTCCACCACACCGAGAAGAGGTATGTGTACTTCCAGCAATAACAAGAATGGAACCATAGGCTCCTATGCTGGGAGCATTTTGGGGTATAGGTCTAATAGGTCTAACCACCTCAACTCCCCGTTTCTGGCATGCTATAGTTCTTTTAGTCTCTCGACGACGGGAATGGGAGATGATCGGTAAGCCAGATGCTTCGCGAACCACCGGTACATTTCGTTGCACTTAAATCACCCTCGTTAAGAGGCGCACTCCGATACCATTGATGTCCAATAGCTTTGATAGTAATGGCTGGATCTACTAATACCCCGTCCATTGAGTATAACAGAGCAAACGATGGTATAGCAATGAACAATGGAATGACACTAGGAAAAATGGTCCGAATAATTTCGATAGTAGTTCCATGAACAATCCTTTGCGGGATTGGATTAGTTTGCTCGTTGAAATGCCATAAAGCGCGAACCAACATCCGTGATACGAAAACCAAAATCAGAATGAGGAAGAAAAAGATATCGTGATGTAAGTCAATGATTCCTTGCATCATAGGTGTTGCTGCGTCTTGAAATCCTAATTGCCATGGTTCCGCAGCATCACAAAGAGCGATTGTGAAGAATCGACATTCTAATGAACGAAGAATCATTGGAATTTCCCATCTTTTGAAGCTCTGCTCCCAAAACAAAAGAGAAAGGAGACTGATCTTGACGTCGGCGTTGGTTCTACCAACGAACAAAAATAACATTTGAACACGAACAATCACTTCCAAGACAAGACAAAATGCTAGCTTCCCTGTAACTGTAACGCATACACTTCCGCGTCCCATCGACTTTACTTTACTTTACTTTACTTTGGCCAATGAGACTACTATACGCGTTTTTCGAGGAGCAATCAAACGGACATTTCTACGAGTGAACTCGCTAAAGCTGAAGATCCGCCATCCAATTTAGGCATTGGGCGGAACTCTCTCAATCCAGGAACTATCTCCTATCTCGATGATTCCATTTCTCTTTTTCAGAGTTAGCTTCTTTCCTATGGTCAAGAGTACTCTTGTTTCCTAGTCGAGGGATAATCAAGTCATTTCGAAAGGGATTTATCCGTTCCCCTAGCCATCGAGCAACTGCGAGAAACACCGCGCCCGTGCCCCCGTCGCTCGCCGGAGCAGCCGTGCGTGGCGTACCAATTTATTATCTGGTGGATCTTGTCTGTTCTTTCGAAAGTGTTTCTACAAACGAGTGAGGTAAACCCATCTCGGTCAAATAATTCGTATCTTTAGACCATTCAGAGCCGTTTGCATTAAGTGTTGGGATTTTTTTTGTTGTCATTACCCTCAACTTAATTGCCATCCACCTCTTGCCGTGTTATTGGCTAGAGAAAGACAACCGATTGTACTACTACAGTGTTGAGTACCCCAGTTGCTCCGTGGGTGATTATGCCCTAAATTCTCAGGAGTGGTGGAACGGATTCCTCCTATCTAGGGTTTCCTAGCTTGCTTTCCTAGATTTAGCTTTATCTATCTTTCCGAGATGACCAACTGCTCTTTCTTGCCTTTAGATTTATTGATACTTTGATTGCGGGACCTATCCCCGAACAACCATTGCTTTTCTTCCGCGGTTTCTTTAGTTTCTTCTTGATTTGATTGAAGTTTAGGGAATTGGATGGACTGGTGGCTTTGGATATTATCCGTCCTACTTATGATCTTCCAATTGCACACACTAGTATTTTATGGATTCTTTCCCCGATAGTGTAGTCATCACCAAAAGGGATGATACATATTTATCTGTAGTCATGGTTTATGGTCATATTTGGCTCCATATTAGCTATTCTGGCTTTGTATTGAGCAACAGATGGGTATCTCTATTTATTATTTTATATAAAGATATTGAGAATAGAGATCTATCGATCGTAGAATGGTTCCATCAAAGTAAGGCAGTCTTAGCAGGAATTTTTTAACATAACGATAGGGGCTCTATCCTTAAATTAAGTTAGGGAAGCAAAAACACTTTATGTACAAAGAGGGAATTTGACACATCCTGTTCGACACAACACTCTATGTACAAAGAGGGAATTTGCCCTCCTGGCGACAAAACAAGCCAAGAAGTTAATACACCCCTTTAGGTGTGGATGTGAGGAAAAGTTGTTGTGGATTGTGACCTCTAGAAAAGCTAAACGTTGTTTAGTTAAACAAGTATAAAATATATCTTCTATCTTTATATTAAAATAAATATGAAAGAGTTTTTTATTCCACCAATTTTAAGGACACCCGCAATGGCTAGCTCATAAGCTAGCTCTAAGCATTTTTCTCATATTTTATTAGAAGAGAGAGAAAAACTAGCTCTTATTTAAGAGCTAGGCTCATACACATGTTCCAAGGTCATGTGAGGGTGTCATGTGAGCCTAACCATACTATGAGTCCTTGCTAAAAGCTAACACTATTGAAGAGATTGACTTAGAGCTAGTAGCTGACTTATACCATTGCGGATGCCCTAAAAGCAGAAAGCCAAAAACACCTTTGAAAAATGTACTTTGGATAAGGAGTTGCTTCGGGAAAAGCGGACTCCAAAAACAACCTCTATGGTTAGGCTTTGAGCTTTTGAGACTAAAAGCCGAAGCCAAAAGCTCAACCAAACCGACCCTTAGCCTCTATCCTCCGCCTGTTCTGGCCCTCTTATATTGCCAGATGTATTCCCTAACTCTAGAAGCAACCTATATCGCCGTCTATGTAGTGTTGTTGAAGATTTGTCTATTTCTTTCCTTCCATATGTTCCGTAAGGTGTAGATCACCATTCCGTTGAAACAATTTTTTTTCGTCTCGGTTCACCTTGTGTGCAGCCGTCTCCCACCATGTGGCAATGTGTGTAGGGCCTCATTTGGAGAGGATATGTTGTGCATCGAAATGTTCCTTGAGTCCATGACAATACTTGTGTCCAGACCGCCTTAGCAAAGGGGCATAAGAGAACAGATGCATGCCGGTTTCTAGAGGTCCATCACACAGCACGCAGGTCCTCCTGCAGGTGAGGCCATCCACGTTTAGCAGGTATCTTGTATGTGAGTTTTTTTAGTTTAATTCTGATACCTAATGATATGTTAACTGGCAACGACCATAAGTGTCGTCCTATTATGTCTAGAGGAACAAAAGATTGCTGCTGAATTAGTTTTTTTTAAAAAAAATTTGCATAGTCTTGGGAATCATTGGAGAAGACCCACGTTACCTGTTTTCAGAGCCACAAGTAAAGGAGTCGATCCATCCTACTGCCTAGCACTGGCATCCCGTCACCGTGTTAAAACCACGCAGTTCTGCAGCATTTCTGTATCGTGCTGTATCATGTCAGTGTGTCACGATTTGGCACATGCTGTTTCACCGCCATTGGAGTAATGATGCTAGCTAGTGAACCGCGAATTCTGTCATGTAAAGCTACTAAGTGAATTAATGGCCAGTTTACTCGAAGGACAGAACACTGCAGCTCTGCTTTCTCCCTGCAAGGACGACTCACAAGTCACATGTGCTTTGTTAGGACGACTCAGCAAGGCTCATGAACAGAGCAAGAGGTACGGTAGAGACTAGAGAGATCACCAGCACGTCCATGTGCTAGCTTAGCCGGTTAGCCCCATGCGTGTTGCTGGCGGCAGACACCCTTGCTGATCGTATTTGATGCATGGTTTCAGACTCATATATACCTACAGCTAAACAGCCAGTGGATGTACCAATAATACCCCTGCCTTCTGTCAAGTCACTGTCATGCTGGCCCAAAAGGAGGTAGGCACTCGTCCCTTTATGCTCCTGCCAGTCGTTTTCGTTTGCTTGCGTGCTCGTCGACATGATATTACCCAGAGACTACTGATAGTTCTTCTTCGGCTGATCCCAAATCTGTGTGGCACCATGCATCCTGGTCAGTTTTTCAGCGGGCGAATTGGTGGGTGTATGAAACTCAATTGGGGCTGGTAAAATTTCCGGCATTGGTATAGGGTGTTAGTCTTTTATCTTCTGATTAGCGAACTGGTTTGTGGCGCAAAAGGTCCGAAATTTTTTTTGCAACTGTACCTCTTAAAATTAAAGTTAACGGTAGTACAGTATTCAGTATTCACCAGCTTAACTGCAGCTTAAAGTGATAATAGTAGTAAAAGTACCTTCAGTATTCACTAGTAGTAGTTTTTACGCCAGCATGGGCACAGGCTACAGTCGATCTAGAGGGTGCAGGCAAACAAAGGATTCAGAGAGGACAGCAGTTGTCTAGCGCCAAAACAGACTCTTGCAACTGCCAATATTTTCCAGAGAGAAATCGAGGCAGAGAGGGGGACGAAGATCCACAGTCACAATCACAGTGAGGGCACCTGTCAACACAGAGTGTGGTGAGGAGCTGAGGACATTGGCAAAGAGAGATTGCCGACAGATAGTCCACTGACAGCTGAGCCGTGGTTACTCCAATGTACAGTACGCAGTAGTACATTCAGCATGGCTGCCGAGTGCGTACTCCGTACTGCACAGCTCTCTATAATGACCCATGACCTCACTCTCACACAACCCCACGATTGCTAGCACATCAGTACTGGTACTGCAGATCATCATATGCCTTGTGCTTTGCTCCACGGTTGTGTCCCCAAGAAAACCAGTACGTACAGGTTTTATGTTGATGATCATGTTAACTTGTTTACTGCTAACTAGAGTGGTTAATTAGCCCTGTGATACTACTACTCATTTATAGTCACTTGGTGATCCAAGCTATCTGCCTTGGAATTCAGAGAGCTTTCATAGACAATCTATGGTTGCGGTGAACCAGACCAAAAAAAAAAAAAAACTGCCGTGTGTAGCCCACCTGCTGCGCTGCACTGCACGCAATTGGATATCGGTTGGTTCAACGGCCATGTTGCAGTGTTGCCTGTGTCTTCTCATGGCTGTGTGCCTGCCTTGGAGATGAGGCCCAAAGCCAAAAGTAACTGACATACGGAGTAGTCACATGACTTACTTTGGTTACATGCCCCAATTAACGTCTTGCCAATTTACCTCTAAGCATAAGCATTCTACTAATAATTTACTATGTACTCGGAGTTGAGGTCATTCTACTAATTTACCTCTAACAATATAATTCTAGCATAGTGTTATATTTTAGTACATCAAGTTCGACTAAATATATACAAATTAAATAAATAGTCATGACATAAAATAGTATCATTAGATTTGTTATGAGATATATTTTCACTTGGTGTCAAAAGCTGAAAAGCATTATCCTGATCCAGGGAGTTCAGCAAAGAAATAGTTTGTCACTGCTAGCTACCATCTTCTGTTATCCACCCATTTCATATCAGAGAGAGAGAGACTACAGCCGCTTGACTTGATTCTTCAAGTTATATATTCCGAGTGCATAATACAGTAGGCAGAAATGGCAGGTTTAAATTGTACATTATCCTCGTTGATCAAGGGAATCCAACCTCGATTGCCCATATCCAGTTGGAGGTTTGAACAGTAATATACTACCCAATAGCTTATTCACTCTGTCCTAGTTTCTAGTTATAAACCCGCAGCATTAGGTTAGATTACATCACCACCGTGGACACTAACGTTGGTTCCAATTACCAATGCCTCAAACCTCCCAAACTAGCACTATTCAAATGCATCTATCAATCACCCTTTTAATACCGTTCCTTGCTGCTTCCCATGAGGAAGAAACATTATCTATGTTAATTGTGTAGACCAATTAATCCTGCAGCTATGGACACACACCACTAGCTAGCTAGCTAGTACCTGATGTCCTGCACTGCATCTGATCTAGAGTGTGTGGACCAACAAGTGGTCATCAAGAAATAAATATAACCTTACTACTGTACTAACACCAGGGGGGGGTGGTGATTTGCTATGCATATCATCACCGTCATCAATCATGGGCGAGCGCTGAGCAAGTGAGCATTGTCTCGAGGACATATGCTACCAAGGATGCAGATGCAGCAGCCCATGTGATGTGGGAGCCCCTCCTCTGTTGTTGCACTGCATGCATGCTTGTGTAATGCTCAGCGCTGGCCATGCTTGTAAACAGCTACTAAAATGCGGCTTCCGTTTTCAAAGATAGATGAGCAAAATAGGCATATAGATGAACATTTACTCTGATGATTTTGTTCACTCCATGCTTCTCGGAGAAGATATCAACAGGCAGTGTTTTATTTGGATAGTTCTAAACTGACTGAATAATCCAAGGTCTTCAGATTAACCAGATGATGATTGCAACCGAATGGAACGCAACAGTGAAGTGCCAACACAGCTGTTGCATCAGCATTGGTGTGACAGTGAAACAATGAGCCTTAGCATCGGCAGAAGACACATGTACTACATATCGACTGATGCCATGTCTCCTACTACCAATTGATGAAAGGTGGTAACTGAATGGGCTCAGGAGCACAGTTTCTGCAGGTGCAGATGACTGGTAGTGTATGGACCTCTCCACATCATCATCTCAACAAGTGTCCTTGACCACCCTCAGACCCTCTGCAGCTCTTGAGTGTGTGTGTGTGTGTAGGCAAGGACCATGGATTTCATTCACCTCTGGCCCTCTGCTAGCTCCATCTCTCGCTGCTCACTTGTTTTACCAGACCACCACAAGACCCAAAGGCCACAGCAAGAGCAGATGCCACAGTGCAGAAAGATTCCCTGCTGGCTCCTTTATTAACTAACCGCTGATGGGCAATGTCTGATGCAGCCACATGCCTTCACTGGATTCCTTTGTTTGTGCAGGGATTCCATTGGAAAAGATACTCCATTCCCCATGCTGTGCCATGGCAGCATGACCATTGCAAGTGTTGGTAGTGGCAAGGTGGGGCCCTCCAAGAGATATGTGTGATGTCATCATGAGCCTCTCTGAAATCTGAATGGTGGTACTGGCAGTGTGTTCCTTATGGCTGCTTCCCATTGGACATCACACAGGGACAGGCAGAGCTGCTCATGTGGTCCTAAATCCTGATTTTGTTAAATAATACTACTACCTATATCTAAAAAAAATGTTACTATGCTATACGTGTTAGTTAAAATATTTCACATTTGACCAAATTTTTAGTAAATAGTATTCTTAATTATAGATCCAAATTAATTTATTCTAAAAAAATTCATAATTAATCTAATAATGTTTATTTGATATTAAAAATATTTATACTTTTAAATATATAATTGATCAAACTTTGTATAATAAATTATGACACTGTTCCAGAATTGGCCCCTTTGGTTTGTAGGATGGGCATAGGAATTTTGCAGGATAGGAATTTTGTAGGAATTTTTCCTTTTCTGCCCTTTGGTTGATAGGAAAAGCACAAGAAGTGTTCCAGAAGAATATAATCCTACAACTCGATTTCATAGGGAAAAAATCATGAGCTCGGACTTCATTGAAATTTTCCTGCAGGGATGGCGTGCTCCTTCCAACTCTGACCTGTGCCCTCCTACCAAAGGCCTCGTTTCAGCTTTCCTTTTGGGTTGGATTCCGTAGGAATTGAGGAGCATGACATCTAGATTCCTTTGATTTTCCTATTTCTATCTGCTTTCTATCCTATGATCCAAAGAGGCCCTTATATTTTGTTTTGGGGAGGGAGGGAATATACTATATATACAGTATGTGAGGCAGATTAGCTTTATTAACATACACACTAATGATTGTTATATGGTTCTTGTGAGTGTCCTTGCTGTTTGTCAGTAGCTTTTGTTTGTTTATATTACTTCAACTTTAAAGGGAACATAGTGTATATAATACTTCAAGGCGAATAATGTTTTCTTGCACTGGTTTTAAAATTATTGCCCTATATGTAGCTCACGACTTTTTACCACAAAAGTTCAGGAAATCTTTCAGGAGTCAGTACAACGCAGTCACCTTTCTAACACTAGCACGTCAGCCTACTGCAGCCTGCAGAGAAACTTTTCATGTGCAATAATTCCTGCAGTAGTGGTGGTTAATCCTAGAGTCCAAAATCGCCACTGATTGGGCATTTGACGATGTTTCATTACAATTGTCGCGGCTAACAGCAGAAACATCACATTCACTTGCATTTACCTATTGCAATAATATACTGTATCTACCTGCAGTGGTTATTCTTCGAGCAAAGAATTCTCTTCGCCCGCTCATAGACTTATGGCTACAAGTCTTTATGTAATTTTGGCTATTTTCTTTTTGTCTTTTTTTGTATCTTGAACTTTGCGTGTAACTCTTTGTCAGTTATATTTATTTAAGTAGGGGCTTCAAGCCCCTCCTGTTTCCTAAAAAAAACTGCATCTATTCAATTTGGTATACCAAATTAAACGTGCAGTGTGTTGCTTCTTTGTTGTAAAAAAAAAGAATTTTTTTAAAAAAAATCAAGGGTCTAGTGACAACATTCGAATATAGTTAGTTAGTTAGTACGTAGTAGTTAGCCTTCTAGGGTCATTATTGAATTATTGAGATGGAAATGTGCAAGGAATGTTATGCCAATATAGCTAGTTACTAGTTAGCATTGTCATCAATAATTAAGAATCAATATTCTGTTTAGTGCATCTCTAGCTAGATTATCGGTAGGCTAGGGCTACGTACTGCTAGGTATTAGACCTCCATTGGCATTATACTGGCATGGGCTGTGAGGAATCATGCTCCACTCACTCAAGAACATGGCACATGCTCATCTCACTGAAGCCAACAGTAAAAAGATGCCTTCAGATCATAGTACAGCAGCCCTAGCTAGCTAGTTCCCTGAGGCATGGAAGCAGAATGGAACAGGAGGGGGAAGGGAAAACCACAGCGCACAGCTGAAATACTCACTCTAGTAGGAAGAAACCTGTGAAAACATATACTCCTACACTCTACTACCGGTCTACTACTTGGTTGAGAGTTTTAAAAAATCACTCGATCGAGTCCATTTATAAAGAGGGCATTTGTTTCCAAAATTCTCTAGGCAGGTGTAGCCCATCTCATGGTATAGTATGAGCCTAGTGGACTCATGAAAAGGTGCATGTTCCCATGCATGACGGTAAAAAAGAAATGAGGAAAAGATGTCAGTAGATGTGAAGAGTAGCTTACCCTCTGACTGACTGACTGTTGGCCAAGGAGGAGGAATCACAACTCACATAGTACTAGCCCCATGTTCCTTCTGTTCACCATGATTGAAGCACAGCTCCCAATTACAGGCACGAGCGAGCTGTCAGACAAAGAATATCGTCGCCAAATCAAAGCGGCTCTTGCATTGGGCCGGTGGTCAAGTTACTGAGGGGAATGGGATTATGTTAGCTACGCTAGCTATATAGTAATACTCTATATTTACTACTAATCGTGATCTCCAATGAAAAAGTTTGTTTTTCGGGGCACATGGATGAGGCACACTGTATGTCTGTATGTCGATCCCATCCCCAGCATTATCCGTGATGCATCATGTCAGTGAGTTGGAGCTACAGATCGAAGGCATCTCTGGTGATACTGATCACAAAGAAATGTGCCCAATGCTCCTAAGTGAAGTTATTCCTATAGTATGTCTCATATATATCAGTAAGTTTCAGGGCATGCATGTGTGCCCATGCTTCTATATATATATATATATATATATATATATATATATATATATATATATATATTATATATATATTCTCTCTCTTTGATAAAGAACAAAAAGAAACGAAATAATCTGAGTTCCAACCATTTTTGTAGAGGGGGGAATATTAACTAAAATCCCAACGCAAAACATTGAATATGCTGCTGTGCTGTGCATACTGGCGAGTGCATGCATGCATATGAATTCGAGGTGAATGCATCCACGTACAGTGTCGCTGTTGCATTGCATGTCATAAAGCAAGCCACAAGTGCAATGAACTGTGCTGCACATACAGCATCATTAAGCACTGACAAGAAGCGCCTTAATAGTCCAACCTAACTAATAAAACTTAATACGTACTGATGGACTCGTACTAATAAAACTTAATACGTACTGACAAGGAGAGAGAAAAGTGAGTAACGAATGTGACAGAGAAAAAGTGAGTGAGAACATGGGAGCTGGGAAAATACTACTAGTACAGTAGTACTACTGTACAGTATGCTGCTCATCACTAAACAGGCGTACAGCAGTGACTGGCATTCACATTCACGCCACTAGCACGCCTAGGAAACCGTGGAAGTGTCACATGTGTTTTGCTTTTCTTTTGTTTTTTTTTTGATAACATGTCACAGGTGTTTAACACTTGCAAGACAACAAGCGTAACGCCGCCCGTATTACTATATTATACCGCAATTTAATTTGCAGACTTATTGTACACATGCAAACCACTCATTCTGTTTGTTCATGGCAGAGAAATAGGTTATGCAAACGGCCAGGATGAGAGATCCTCCAAAACGACGACAGCGGCTCATTCGCCGCCGGCCAGCTTGCTTTATACACGCATGTGTGCATGTGATCCATGTCATAATGCATGCATGAAGGCTTGATTTTGATGCATGTATATGAGTGGCAGGGTGTGTGTGTGTTTGTGTGATTGAGATCGATGAGATCTGATCGAGGTATATAGTAGAGAGAGGCCATGGCGGCTTTACAAAAAGCTAGCTAGGGCTCTTGCTTTGTCGTGTGGCTCCTCGTGCGCGCGCACACACAAACACCGCCGCATGATCCATGGCTTTTTAGCGAGCAAGACAGCAGCATGCATGATGCATGGATGATGCGTCGAAAGCTAGGATATATTGGAGGTGAATAGCTAGGTGATGTAGGAGCGGAAAGGCGAGGAAGATGCCAAGGTGTGGACGTCACTCATCATGGGTCACGGTGGCTTAATTTCCTATTGTTCAAGTGAGATGAGTCACCTAGGTAGTTTCCTTTTAACGTGACAAAAAAAACGTGTTTAAACACGGTGGCGAAAACCTGGATAGGGCTCATGCCCCCTTAGAACTATATGATATGATGAATTTGGGCTAGCTAGTTTGTGTAAACGTGTTATGAAAGAAAAGGGAGATGCTAATTTACAGGTGCCTGAAAAATAATCATCTCTCAGGCAACAGTGTATAACTATTGGATTCTAACAGAGAATTTGATGGTGCACGAAAAGCAAAGAATTCTCAGCAGCTGCTACGTCGCCTGAAGGAGCTAAAGACTCCAGGCAACTAATAGATAGGAATACTGGAAAGAAAACGGACGGACAATAGTATTCATTCCTTTCGGTAACATTTGAGCTACTTGTGAAATTTTGAAGAAAAAAAAAAGAAAGAAAAGAAAATGGAAGACGCGTACTGACATGGTATATATGATGAAATCATCAGCACTCCCCCAAATTAAACTCCCAAAGGCTAGCTCTCTCTTGATTAGGATTTTTTTGTAAATGTTTGAATTCACTAGACGACGATGTTAGACCGACCCCATACGCAAAATTATCAAACGCATTCGCATGTGTTCCGAATTACTAGTGCAGAGGCCAGCGAAGCATTGCAGGGATTACGATCATTATACAATAATAATTGAAGAACCTAGATATCAAAGTAATAATGAATTGAATGATGATTCTCTGTTGATGAGTTGAATGTATCAGCGTTGATTGATCATATCCATCGCGCCGGAACGAGCCAAGCGTGGGCATCAAATGCATGTGCAAAAACTGGTGATCCAGATAGATATGGAAACTTTCAAGCCTGGCCTTTGGATGTTGATGCGATGATTGTGACACGTATAGTACCAGTGTCGCTATCCGTGTTCAGTTGCCGGCCTATTTACTCCTCCTACCTCGCTAGCATTAGCATAGCAATGGCGTCCAGAAAGAAGTGAAGGCAAGTAGCACGACGTGTCGACGTGCGTGCATGGAGGGGCGGCAGGACATGCATGCATGCACGAGAAGGCTAGCTGACGGGGCAACAATCAGAGAGAGTTCTCACATCCAGTGGCGAAGGAAGTCGACACACTGATCATGGAGTATTTTGGACTATTTTGTTTGCGCGTGATGAAGGGTCCTACTACTTGCTTCAGATTATTTGATGTATTTATATTGATATACGCATTTTTTTCTCTCTTATCCTTGTCACAGAGCCGGTGAGTCAGTTTTTTTATACAACCTGCTTCCACTGGCTTTGAAAGAAGGAGAGATGAGAAGAAAAAAAACTCCTATATGAGCAATGTATAAACAATGGATACCTAAGAGAAGGTAAAAACGATAGAAGAAGCTCTACTAAAGGGGTCTAAGTGTATAGCACCAATGTTCATCCGTGGAGCAAAACACAATATGTATATTTTTGCACAAACTAATCCGTTGAAGCCAAGCGTGGTCATAAAAAGGGCATGTGCAAAACTGGTGGTCGAGATAGATATGGAAGTTTCAAAGCTTGGAGGTGGGTGATCGATTGCGACACCATTGTTGCCATCCCATCCAAGCGTAGTTGTCTGTACCACGCTATAGTATAGGTGCGTAGCAACGCGGCAGAAAGAAGATCGAGGAGGAAAGCATATACATATACGACGTGGATGGAGGGGCCCGCCAGGCATGCATGCATGCACGAGAGAAGCTTGGGCGCGCATGCAAAAAAAAAAAGAAAAAAAAAGAAACAGGCATTTGGATCCTGGGTCCATGGAAACTTTAATTTTCTAGCTTTCTCCCTTTGGATGGTTTCTCCCCTCCTTGTGTACAGTTCGGGGTTAAAGGTGGCCTAGCTAGCTTCTGATTGGGAAATGCATGCATGAGAGAGCTAGGAATACCAAACCATTTTGCGTGAAACATGCATGCCAAGGTGCTGGTGGCATGTATGCATGGTTGGGCGTGCCAGCTGGTACGGACAGTATATGAGAAAAAATGTGCCATGATAAGCCAAAACACTTTGTACACAAAATAATGGTCAACCGTGGTTGACCCACGTAATGATGCTTTACAGCTCTATACATGCATGCATGGCTGCATATATGAAGACGACGCCACGCCACGTACAGATCTGAATCGAATCGAAGTCCTCTCAGCTCGCCTCTGTACTGTACTATAGCGGGCGTTTGGTTCCCACCTTCTAAACTTTAGTGGATTAAAATATTTTAGTGAGTTTTAGCGGCATAACTAAAGGCTCTAAATTTTAGGGACCACTTTTAGTGGGATTATTTAGCATTTTAGTGATTAAAACTGACTAAAATTTAGTAGCTAAATTTTAAAGACCCTAAACCCAACACCTCTAAGTCTATATAGTATCTCACACCACAGTACCACACAGCACATCACATCACATACATATAATAAGAATAATACGTGCCGCTACGGTACTACATTGTTGGCCTTTGGCTCTTTGCTACTGCTACAGTGCTAGTACGATACAGTGCTGTACGTCGTCTAGCATTGTTGAAGTGCTAGAGGGCCAACTGAAGGAATGTCGGTTTGAAGGCCAGCCGCCAGAGAATAATGGGCGGCAACGTGAACAATGCATGCGGCCGCCGGCCGGAGACGATGGATCGATCGGATCGAGAGAAGCATATGGCGCCAAGCTAGGCACGTATCATTTGAAAAGCCAGGAGACCGGCCGGTGGACCACACGCCGCGCCGGCGTGACCATCATCATGTGCGCGGGAAAATCATCTTGGAACCAGTTTTGGTTCAAACGGATGGGCGGGGCCGGAGTAGGAGAGGATACACCGAATCGATCTCTTGCATGCCTTCGTCGCGTCCGCCGGCCCGGGTCCATCGTTTCTCTGTCCCGGCCGATCGAATGATGATGAATTGATGACCGTGTTGAATGCGCCGGCGGCGGGTAAGGGGTGGCCGGCCGGCGACTCGATCGATCGGGTACGGACGGTCTAGTCTTCTTCGTCCCACACGCAGATGCAGTAGTGTGTGCGCGCTTCGTCATAGCGCTTCGTCATGTATGGCCACGGCGCCGGAAAAAAGTTAGGTGAGGACCATTCCTACCAGAACGTGGTGGGAATTGTTTAACTTACATGTGGGTCATCGTGTTATATTATAATAGCACACATGTCCACCGTGTTTGTAACATGACTCACGCGTCAGCTACACATCCCCATCGTGTTGTGGTGAGGACCGTCCCTACCCAACTTGTTTCCGCCCCTACGGTCTTTTTTATTCGTTTATTTCGCTTTGGCCTAAGGTCTTTTTCATTCGTTTTATTTGGCCTTTTTCGTTTATTTATCGGTCCGGTTTATTAATTATGGTCCAATATTTTTATCTTACAATAAATAGTCAAAAACAGTATCAACCGACTTAATCGTAAAATGATTATTCATTATGTGTTGAGTAAGCGGACTTATTTCTGCTATTCATTCTGTGTTGAGTGGTGTACTGCATTGGAAAGTACTCTCTCCGTTCTAAAATATTGTTGTTTTTTTATCGTAAATTTGACTTGATTCTAAAAAAAAATACTCCCTCCATCATAAATTATAAGACATTCTAAAACTGTTGGAAAGTCAAAAAAAATAAGTTTGATAAAAAAAATTATACAGAAAATTGAAAAGATTTATGACATCAAATAGGCATATTATGAATATATAATTGATAAAAAAATCTAATGATACTTAGTTGACATCATAAATGTTATTATATCAGGATACAATTAAGTTTGGTCAAACTTGAGATATTTTGACTCTCCAAGATTCTTGAAATATCTTATAATTTGGGATGAAGAGAGTACAACATTTGTATCTCCATATAAATGTATTATGAAAATAGATTCAACGATCTATCTAATGATATTAATTGTGTATCATAAATATTAACTTATATTTTTTATAAAATTAGTTCTCAAATAGGAAGAATGACGGTTATATTGGGACAGAGGGAGTATAGAGTAGCACATTTATTTGTGAGAAGATAGCATGTATATGAAACCTATTTATCAAGTATCCGTGGGCTCAAACAGTTGGCACGTGAGCCTTAGGGCGTTCGCAATGGTAATAGCTAGTACTAACTACATAGTCAGTTGATGTGGAGGTGAGAGACAATAAAAGAGAATAATATATAGTACTGGATCCACATACTTCTCTCACATAGTCTTGTGCTACGTGAAATAGATAGGCTATTTGCTCGTAGCTAGTGACTACTCCCTCTCCTACTTTTTTTTTGCCACGCCACATCTACCTAGCCAAATAGCTAACCATTGCGGACGCTCTTACCAAGTACTTCAGGATCCGGCCATGGAGTGTGGTAGTTCTATGTAAAAAAAACATTTCCTGTTATAAAATAGTAAGTATATTTTGAGCTGGAAAATGTATAATAGACTTTGATTGTTATTTTCCCCCATAATTATTTATTATTTCTAAAAAAACCAATATTGACTCAGAGGCATTTCGAATATAAATATATTGATGCAAGTTTTATGTCACAAACTTATACATAATTTGAATATGTGCTTCCCAAAGTTTGTAACATTCTACATTTTTATGAAGTACTTTGTTTATGGAAGAAGTAATTGTTTTCTGTTTTTTTTTCTACAAAAAAACATGCACAAATATTTGCACCTAAGTTTTTGCGTTGGTCCGATACAATGTGCGAGGATATATATATATATATATATATATATATATATATATATATATATATATATATATATATATATATATATATATATATATATATATATATATATACATACATACATACAGTACTCTCTCCGTCCCGCAAAAACCGCAATTCTTTGACTTCGACGATTCATGTTTGACCGGTCGTTTTATTCAAAATATTTTAATAAATACTATTTATTTAATTATAATTTATTTTATCATTAGATATATTTTCATAATGACCTATTTATTTTATATTTACACAAAGAATTTAAATAAGACGAATGGTCAAAGAGTAATTGTAAAAGTCAAAGAATTATATTATTTGTGGGACGGAAGGAGTACATGCTTGGTTGGAGAGCATAGTACTAGAATGGAATGGTTTCGTCCAAAGTTGTATGGATCGGAATGGTTTCGGGTGCATTTTACTTCATCCCGGCAATGAACTAAACACGTCATCCTCGATCGGTTTATATATTTCTTTGGTAGTACAGTAGGTTGAATAATGTTTACTATACACTACTCATGTCATTGAACGCATTGTTAGACTTGGGGTGCCCTGAGTCGCATCTGACAGCATAAACCCTGGTCCCACTCCACTTACGCGCCGAGTCCACCAGCACCAAACCAAGGGGAGCAGATCAAAGCAAGCGGGTGGTGACAACAAGTGTGGCTGGCGCGGCGCGCAGACTTTTGTTTTTGAGCTCCCTGACTGACTGACTGACGGACTGACTGATCACGTACGGGCGTGGCATGCATGCAACATCTAGGAGTATTTATGGTTGGATTTGGCCTATACTATGCCGTGCACTGCACCAGCCCGGCCGGCCTCGTACGACGCCCCACCCTTGACCAAATCTTTGACCCTCCCTGGCCGTGGTGGCCGGCTGCAGCTTTCCAAAAGCTGCAGGCAGGCGATACCCGGGGTGGTGGTGGATGTGGATCGGCTCGTCCGTCCGTCCGTGATCATATGGACGCACGAGACGATTGACGCATGCGCGTGCCCGGTTTTCGTAGTAGTACGTACAGTACGTGTGGCATGCAAAGGCAGGCAACAGCAGTCCAGTCCGTAGTGGTGATTGGACTTGCCGAGCCAGAGCAGAGAGGCCCTAGCTAGGCCCCCTGAGAACCTAGGAAGCCTACTACCTGGAGCGAGTTGTACTCCTAGCCTAGGATTGTTTGTCATGGCCTGAAGAAAGCTGCTGTTACGATACGATACGACAGGATACGATACGGCGCGGTGATGAGGCCGTTGCCGTTGCCGTTCTGGTCTGACGGCACGCCTGCGCTGCCACTGCGGCCAGTACTACGTGCTGCCTGCCTGATGGACCGACCCGGTCGCGTTCTCGTCGCGTCCTTAACCAATCCATCCATCCATCCATTCCTTGACGTGCCCTGCCCGTCACCCGTCTTTCCCTTTGTTCCACGCGTCCGGCGGAATCGACTGCTGACTGGCGCAGCCCCCTTCGTCACGACCCCCCCCCCGAGCTCTACCTGACGACCGCACGGCAAAGAGACCTACCCCCGAGCTCTACCACCCGGTGCGGTGCGGGTGGGCGTCGACGCTGACGCGACCGCTGCGGCGGTGGCCGTGCGTCGCGTCGGTTGATCGATCCCGGCTGATCCGGCTTTATGGACCGAGGTGCCGTGCCAGGCCTCGTCGTCGTGCATCCATCCAATCCATCTCCCATCACCCCGCCGATCCAACGGCCGGGTCAATCAGTCAGTCCTCACGTGCCACTGCAGGGTGGGCCTACCTCCTCCTCTCGTCCCCTCCCCCAGAGTCCCGGAGAGCGACGCTAGCGGCAGGTCGTATGGCAAGCGGCAGTTGGCCTCCGATCCATTGTGTTGTGTACGCCTTTGTGTGTGACCTAGTCTGGTCTAGTCTTGCCTCCAAAGTTAGATTTGGGATCGGAGTATCGTGACGTCCAGTCCAGCCACATATACTGTACATATGGCTCGATCGGGTGGCTGTTGGCGGTTACACATACGTTACATACACATTGCAGATTGCACACAGTGTGCCGCCGCGTGGTGTCGTACGTGCCACCTCCCTCTAATGCACTACAGCTACGGACTATATCATTGCCAAAAGATCTGACAGCGGTATTACCGGCGAATGAACCCGTCAAGGCTAAGATCGGTCGACCTGGAATATATACACAGTACCACATCACACACACCAATCGATCTCTCTCTGTCTGTCTCACGAACCA
This sequence comes from Microstegium vimineum, assembly GCA_022036555.1. Lineage (NCBI taxonomy): Eukaryota > Viridiplantae > Streptophyta > Magnoliopsida > Poales > Poaceae > Microstegium > Microstegium vimineum. The sequence continues at coordinate 15,047,189 of CM039132.1, forward strand.
CCGCTCCCATGCTTCGGATCGGCCACCATGTGCAACTAACGAACCTTACTAATCTATTGCGTGGACAACCGTGCTTTCGCAATGATGATCACAGCCGTAAATTAACAACAAACCCTGCTTGCATTTGCATATATATATATTATATATATATATATATATATATATATATATATATATATATATATATATATAACGGTCGATCTGGACACACCAACCAAGATACGGTTAGATCGATCTTTGTTATAGTTATACTACTAGAGCCTTTGGCTATTTTATCATAATAAAAAAAAATTATACCAAACTTGATAACCATAGTATACCACCTAAATAAATTTTAAAAGCTACAATAGCTACTACTAATAACAAATCATGACCATGCCACGCGCGGCACGGCCGCTATTGTCAAATCAGACATATACCCACCAAATCTGGCGCCTCGTTACTAGGACAGTACGTAATCCTACCGCTGTGTAGGATCGGAGCGGCATATTGTATAAGAGTATGTAGGAGGAGTGCCCGCTTGCGCTTGCGCTTACATTACCCCTGATAGTATGATGCATGGTCGCTGTTGGACCGGAATCCCGTACAGCTTCAGAGTCCACGTACGTACTCCCCCACGTTGCCAAAAAAAAAAAAAGGGGGTACAGCCCACCCTTAGAGCACAAGGGAGTTGCTGCTGCTTCGCAAGCTGTTTATCAATAGTACACGTACTAGTACTACTCGTAGTAGTATTTCTTTGTACTCGTCAAGAACAAGGGCGGGCTAGTATGTTTTTCAGACGACGGAATAGAGATGTCTGAGCCTCCACGTCACGGCGAATACGATACAGAATCTTGGATAATTAGTATCCTCAATCAATAGTACTAGCACAGTAAGTAGTAGTTTTTATTTTTCACCCCTAGGTTATGTACGTACTATACTGTAGTACAGTACTGAGTATAGTTAGTACACCGGAGACTGGGCCCCAGCCGTCCTGCATCTGTTTGTTCCCATCTCTGTCTGTCTCTCTCTACGTAAGCGCCGCGTCATCACAAAGATCCGGTGGGTGTGGAGGTGTGGGGTAGCAAAAGCAAAAATGAAACAATAAAGAAAAGGAGTCAGACGAGGAGGAGATGCGGGAGCCCATGCATGTCATGCCAGGTAGATGGCGGGCGCAGTGGGGAACACATGCGTCAGCGGATTGTTGCCCAGACTCCAGTCCAGATTGGCACAGGTTAGACTGTCTTCAACAATCCTCACCAAAATAGGAGACCTATTCACTCGTTTGGGTCTCGAAAATAAAAAGCATCACGACCCTATATTCTTCCGATTCCAACAGCGCACCCAAAAATAAACTCGAAGTCAAAAAAAAAACTCGATCCCGGAATCCCGTCGCCGCTCCCCAGTGCCGCACGAGCAGAGTGGCGATCCCGTCCGGCCGCTCCCCACCGCCGCGGATCCCATCAACCCACGGCGGACCGGCTCCCCCTCCGACGCTTCCCACTCCGGCGCTTCCCACGGCGGACCGGCTCCTGCTCTGGCTGCTCCTGTTCCACGCGGGACCCGGCGACCCTCCCCGCGGCGAGATCCGCCGTTCCCCGCGGTACAGCGCGCGGGAGCTCGGGGAGCCTCGGCGACCCCTCCCGACGACGAGATCCGACAACCTTCTTCCCCTACACGACCTCCCTCTCTCCCTTCGGCGTTTTTTGCGAGATCCGCCACGGTTTGCGAGGTCCGGCGTCGCCGAGCCACCCCACCCAGCCACGATTTGCGAGGTCCAGCGAGCTCGCGTCGTCGAGTCAGCCCCGCCGCGGTCCCACTGGCAGCGTCGGCAGCTCCACCTCGTCGTCTCCTACGGGCCCACCAATTCGGACGTCGGAGCTTTGCGTCTGCACGAGAGAGCGAGGCAAATATGGATTGTTTTTGGCCGGCACCCAAAATGCATCTTCTAATTGCGTCCTCATGCATCTTCTAATTGCGTCCTCTGTTGAAGGCCGTTTCTAACACCTAAAAGCACTATGTATGATCTATTTTGTGTTTTAGGTGAGCTGTTGGAGACAGTCTCACGCCCCGCTCCGCTCCGTGGGGCCCTCTGACCGGATTGACCATGCATGCACACACGCAGGGACGCAGCAGCTCTCTGCTCTGCAGTGCAAGTGCCGTTTCTGGCCACTCCTCGGCGCTAGGCCGGTGATGCATTGCATGCAAACGCAAAGCGGGCTGCACGCGCACACGGGAGCGCGCGGCATCATATCTGCTGCCCGCCCGCCGGCCGCGCGTGCAGTGGCAGCAGGGCGACGTAAACAACGGGCATGCGCAGTGCTAGATTTCCCCTGCCCCGCGCGCCGGCCCGCCCTCGGCAACGCAACAGAGCAGGCAGCGCGTGCAGATGGCAGTCACGCCGACGCCGGCCGGCCCTGCATGACCCCTCACAGGATAAGGCCGTCAGTTCTGTCTTTCGTTTATGATATTAACTAATTATTACCGTGGTTAATTTAAGGGGAATGGACGGACGGTCGTCGGAAACGGACTGCCGGCCTGCATGCGAGTCGGGCACGCAGCACCCACATGGCGGTCGCCTTTTAGATAGGAGTACATGGGTGGGTGGTTGGGTGCGCCCGCGTGGCGTGGGCTGGCGGGGCACCCTCAAACCAGTGCGCGTGATGCAAAGCGGGCGCGGGTGGGTTTCTTCGCTCATCTCACATTCTCACCGTGGCCTCGCCGCCTTTTTGGGTCAAAACCCCGGCGGTCGCGACAGGGCTCGGCTGGCTCCAAGGACCAAGGCACGCGCCGGGTCGGAGTTGGGCAGTGGCGATTGCGCACGGACTCGCCTCCGAGTCCGCGCCTGGGGTTGGACAGCTTGGTCGTCGCCGCCCTCCCGAGGCAGCAGCAACACAGCATGTGTGGGGACAGTGGAGCGCGGGAGATCTTTCGTTCGTCTCTGACGGTGCGCGGCCTCGACGGTTGGGAGTTGGAGGTTGGGTGGGACACTGGGACCTCGGCTCGGTCCGCTCCCATCGCTTCACGAGACGACGCGACCTCCGTCTCCAAGCTAGGACAAGGTGCTTTCTGCAAAAACTACAACGAAGAGACGGGCCGTGAAGACCCGTTACACACTTGTACATGCCCTAATAAGGAACATCCATGCCGACCCTAATTACATCATGAGCTAAGGACGCCAGTTAGGAGCTACTACATTGCTCGCTAGATTCTAGCAGCCAATGATCAGCATAGGCGATTTTTAGTCCGCCATCACCTGATTATGTCTTCCCACAGACCATTTCAGCGGATAAATTGTGTAGTAGGTGTGTGTGCGTGTTTTTGATCAAGATAGATGAATATCTCAATCAACCGTGAGATACAGTTCGTGTAATTATAGAGAGGTGGTCTCATTCTAGTAAAAACCTACACTTCGCAAGAGATCGAATGTGCATTCAGAGCTACTCCATTTGACTCAAAATAAGTGATGTTTTTTTTTACTTTTTATAGTTCTGCTTTGACCATTTGTTTTATTTAGTTTTTTTGGAAATAATAAAATAAATAAATTATATAGTATCACTACTACATAATTCTTTATTGCAGCGAGCAAAACCGCTTTACCGCAGCGGGCAGCAGCGTCCGCTTGCGCTGCCCCGCTACGGTAAAAAAACGATTAACCGCAGCGGGCAAAAGGGGTTGCTGTGGTATATCCATTTACCGCAGCGGGCAACCTAAGGCGCCCGTTGCGATAAAGATTATGAAAATAACAAAAAAAACGCTAGATAGGCCCGTCGAGCCCATCCACGGGCCCGATGAGCCCATCTAGGGTTGTTGGCTTGCTGCACTGCAGCCGCCGCCGCCGGATCGAGGGAGCCCGACGGATCCGGCCACCGCGCGCCTCAAGTGGTTGGATCCGGGCAGAACCGCTGCCTCCGCGAGCTCCACCGGCTGGATCCAGGCAGGCCCGCCGCCACCGCGACCCCGCGCTCGCGCCGAGGCGAGCCTGCGCCGTCGCGCGCCCGCGCCCGCCGAGATCGCGGCGCCCATCTCCGGAGGCGTGGCCGGGGTCAGAGGATGCGGTGGGGGCGAGCCATCGGAGGAGACGACGAGTCACTGCGCCGCGGAGGCCTCCACGCCGGTGAGGGAGAGAGAGACGGGTGTTCTCGCGGGTTGGGAGTTGGAGAGGGAGAGAGAGAGAGGGAGTGGGAGCGGCGGCTAGGGAAGGGAGTGGGAGTGGACTCAAACCTCAAGTGCCTATTTTATACCATCACCCGCTATGGGCCTCGCCCTGGGCCTAATGGGCTTCGACCTTAACCATGGCGGGCCTTATTAGATGTCTGCTGCGATAAATTGATTTATCGCCCCGGACAACTTAAGGTGTCCGCTGCGGTAAATACCCTATTTACCGCAAACACGTAAACCGATCGTACTGTCATCGTTTCCTAACACGGCAAGATTATCGGCAAAGGGTTGCCCGGTTACGCTAACACACCCAAAGCTTAGCTGTAAAAAGCAGAACGAGCCAGTGAGCCCATGCACGCACGCACGCACAACGGCACGAGCTCCACTGACATAACACACCTTTAAACAAGCTGCCGAAAAAACAAACAAAGAAAAGGCGCAAAAGTGCCTGACACTGGGCCCCACACGTCATCCTCAGCACGGCCAGCTTTGCCGTCGACGACGCCCCGGCTCCCTAGGCAGCAACGTCTCGCCTGCTTGCCCGCTCGTACCCCGACGCGTCGACACGAGATACAGTGGCACAACGAAATTTAGGCTGTGTTTGGTTTCTGGGGTCTAAACTTTAGACCCGTCACATTATATATTTGACACTAATTTTGAGTATTAAATATAAACTAATTATAAAACACATTACACAGATTGAGTCTAATAAATCTAATTAGTCCATGATTTGACAATGTGATGTTACAGTAAATATTTGTTAATGATGAATTAATTAGTCTTAATAGTTTCATCTCGCTACTTAGTTTATTCTCCTGCAATTAGTTTTTAATTTATTCATGTTTAATCCTCTTAGTTACCATTTAAATATTTGATCTGACACGGTCTAAACTTTATACCCAATCCAAACACCCCTACGAGAAGTGCGGGGGTAGTCGCGTCATTTGGAGCTCCCCCGCCACCGCTTTAAATTGCTTCCAAAAGCGGGAGCCGAACAGAGCGAGAGCGAGGGCGAGGCACCCAGAGCGCCACGGCCGCAGAGGAGGCCAGACGAGACGAGACGAGGTAGAGAGGAGGAAGATGGTGTCGATGGGCCTGGATGAGGACGAAGAGCGGCGGCTGGATGAGCAGCCCATGCACCAGGGATGCATGGCGGGGTTCCTCCACCTGTTCGACCGCCCCCAGATCCTCAACGGCCGCCGCCTCCACAACTCGCAGCGCCGCCTCACGTCGTTCTCCAGTGTACGCGCACCGTCCCTTGCGCCTGTGAAGCAGCTCGGAGGCGTCTGTAAACGGTTATTGAATCTGCTGTGCTGTGTGTGTTTCAGGGCTCGGCGACGCCGTCTGAGCGGTCGATGCCGCTGGAACGCGCGACGCCGGCGCCATCGTCGCCGGACATGACGCCGCCAGCCGCGCCGCGACCGTCGCTGCAGCTTCCGCCGCTGGACCTCAAGGACGGAAGCGGCGGCGGTGGTTTCGGCGCCGCGCCGTCGTGGAGGCTACCGCGGCTCTCGCTGGACAGCCGCGCGGTGGTCGACGCCAGGGGCAAGCTCCGCCCACGCGAGATCCGGACCTCGGTCGCCGCCGGCGCGCCGCCGTCTCCGTCCGCGGGGGAGGCGACGAGCGCCGATCCCCCAGCGTGGTCGCGCGGCTCATGGGCCTCGACGCGCTCCCGCACGGCCAGGGTGCTGCCGGCGACTGCGGGCAGCACGGCGGCGCCGGGAGCCCGGCCGCGCTTCGGCGGTCCGCGTCAGAGCGCGTGCCACGGGACCCGTCGCAGTTCCGCTTCGTCGACCCGTCGTTCTTCGAGAGACCCGCGGCGGCGTCCCCGATGGCGCCGCACCGGCCGTCACCGGCGACGTCCCCGGCGGCCGAGGAGGCGGCAATGCGACGGGCGCCGGATCCGGCCGTCCCACGCGCGTTCCAGAGACGCAGCCGCTTCGACGCGCACGAGGTGTTCCCGGATCCCGCGAAGCGCGCGGACCCGGCGTCGGGCGTCGCCGCGCACGGCGAGATCGCGCTGTACGGCGAGATCGAGCGGCGCCTCCGCAAGCGTGGCATCGCGGAGCCCGCGAGAGATCTCGAGACGCTGAAGCAGATACTGGAGGCGCTACAGCTGAAAGGGCTCCTCCACCACACCGCTCCGCCGCCTGCTGCGCTGGCACCACACACCCCTCCGCCACCCATCGTCGTGATGCGCCCGTCCAATCGCTTGCCGCCGCAGATGTCCCCGCCGGCGCTGCTGACGCCCACGCGACGGCTTCGCGTGGACCGCGACCGCGCGCGTCGTCCGCAGTCGCCGGACCTTGCGCCGTCACCCGCTCGTAGCCCGGCCTCTCCGGCTCGGCGTGGCTCGCTGTCCCCGCAGCGGCGCGTCTCGCCGGCGCAGTCCCCGAAGCAGCAGCAGCAGTCTGTTTTCAGAAAGCCAAGCGGTTTCGACTCCGCTGGCGCCCGCTCCCGCATTGCTCGCCGCGCGGCCCACAACGCCGCGGCGCTGTCCCCCGACGACGAGGCCTCCACCACTTTCTCCGACGGCGGCAGCAGCAGCTCCTTGAGCGCCTCCTCCCGCTGGGACTTCGAGCCGGTAAGCCGCCTCTACCGCACCTGGACCACCGCCCCTCCTGATCTCGTAACATTACCAAATGTCTTATCTTCTCTGGGACCTTTGCGCGATGCAGCAGCCGGACCCAGGACGGACCGCGGCCTGCTGGAGCGGTGCGGGAAGCTGCTGAGCAGCATCCAGGCGTTCACCGGCGGCGACGCGGCGGGTGCCGACCAGCAACCTAGCCCGGTGTCCGTGCTCGACGCGGCAGCCTTCCTCGCGGACGAGGACTCGCCGTCATCGTCGTCAGGGTCAAAACGAGCCATCGACTTCCGCATCAACAACAGCAGCAGCGTCGGACGCCCAAAACCGGCGGCCACGGTGGTGTCCGACCCAGAAGAGGATGACGAGTGGGCCCCGTGGTCATGGTCAGTGGACCCAGAGTCGAGCAGCGACGCGGACTCCGCCTACGTGGCCGAACTAGTCCGGCTCCTCGGTGGCTCCCGCGCGCGTGACCTGGCAGAGGCGTACAGAGCCGCGGAGCAGCAGCGCAGGCGCCAGCGTGGCGGCGGCGACGACCCCGACACGTGGCACCACCGGAGGCTGCTGTGCGGCGCGGTGGCCGAGGCTCTGGAGCGGCAGCGGGCGGCTTGCCCGTGGGAGCCCGCGGCGTGGCTCCGCGGCGCCGAGCTCGTCGCCCACGTCTGCGCCGAGGTCCGGCGAGCCGGCGAGCCCGTGTCCCGCGCTGCGGAGGTGGACCTGAACGACGTCACCTGCAGCGCGATCCGGCGCGACCTGGCCGCGGACCGGTGGGGGTCGGAGTTGAAGCAGCGGCGGATCCACGGCGCGGAGGTCGCCGACGCGGTGCTGCAGATCGAGCGGCTGGTGTTTAAGGACCTCGTCGCGGATACCATCCGCGAGCTCGCCGACGCCGACCGGCCCCTGCCGCGCCGGAAGCTGGTGTTCTGTTGAGGCTGGCCGGCATCCGTGAGACGTACGTGCAGAGCAGAGCAGAGGAGGATTAGCGAAGCGGTGAAGGAAGAAGATCAATAATTTGAGTTTTTTTTTTAACTTTTGATGATTTGACGTCTCTTGTACTTTGTCCAGCGTTGTCTTCAATTAGCGAGTGATGTAAAATTATGACCACTAGCTCTACTGTTTTTTTGCATTCTAATTACCACCACTAGTAGATCATGGTAATTACTTCTGCTAATCGGTACTGTTAATTTGTACTAGGAAAGTAGCCATGTGTAACGACGACGACGATGATATAATTATTCTGGAGCAGTACTCCAACAACTGAAGGAAAGGAATGGTCGAAATCGAATGAATGCAATTTCCGGTGCTGCACTGGCGCATCGTTTGGGTTCTGTTTCCCGCGTCATGGCTCTCTCGCATGTTACCAGCCAGCGGTACTGTCTGCCGCCATTGCTGCTTCTGAAGATATGATCTGTTGCTGTTCCGGGGCATGTGGCGGCAGTGAAGAGCGACGACCGTACAGTACCAGCTGGCACCACCACCATCGATAGGTGAAGCAGCAGCAGCAGCGGCCCTTGACTTGGCCGTCGTACTACCTACAGCCGCTCTTGAATGGCGCCATTCATTATTCGTGAATGCGAAAGGCTGGCAAACAAACGTGGATCGGGCAATCGGTAATGCAACGCGAAGCTGCATGCTGCCAGCTGATGGATTGCTGCACAGTTTCTTGATTGGGGGCCTGGGCGCGGCCTGCGACGGCTCTGGTTTGGACGCGTGGGAATGGATGGGGGATCATGGGAAGGGTAGTAGGGGGGGAGCTGGAATGCTGGATCGGGGTGGTGGCCTGCTCTGCCTGGAGTGCGCGGTGCAGCAGTACGTGGTCGCCGTGGAAGTGGCGACAGTGCCCGAATCCGTCGTCGTGTTCGTTATCACGACGAGGGGACGGTCGACGTCGACGGCGATGCGGCCGATGCTCTCTCTCCCTCCCTCCCTGTCGGGACGTGGCGAGGGTGAAATGGATGCGAAGGCCCGTCCGTCGTCCTGGTTTCGGGGTTCTGAATCGGGAAACAAAACAGAGCTTGACGTTTCTTGGTCGGTACTCGGTAGCGCCCTGAAAGTGCAATGTCTGGCTGGCTAGAAAATTGTAAGTACACTAGGTAGAACTAGAATCACCCGTCCCATATATGTAGGAGTAAAAACCGCGTAACAGAATCGGGTATATACCGTCCCGGCGGTGAAAAATCGAAGGCACGCTGCTATCTTGCGTCTCCGCTGACCCACAGCACACACCATCACGAGGCTGAGCCGTCGTCGGCCCACCACGCAGGCGTGCAGTCCAGTCCAGTCCAGCCAAACGACGGCAAATATATAGCGAGCGGCGTGACCACTGATGAGCAGCCAGCGCCCCCGTCGCCCGCCTCCGACCCGGGCATCAATGCGGGGAGCGTCCCTTGTGTGTTGTCCGGTGGCCGCGAGGCGGTGGGGAAGGAGACGGCGGTGGCCCAGTGAAGAAGGGACCCCAGGGCCCAGGTGGAGGGAGGGGGCCGTCCGGCCGGAACAAGAGCAGATGGCTGGCTGGCTGGCTCAGCCCGGCCCGCGTCTCTGCGCGGCGTGCTCCCCTGCGGGACGGCAGCCGGGGGCCCAACCGCCGCGCTGGACCGCCCGATCGACCCGTGGCTCGTGCACCGCATCAGATGAGATGTGCATGCAGTGGTCCCACGAACGAACGAACGAAACAGAGCAGTCGTCACAGGTGGGCCCAGCTGGCTAGGCTAGGAGTTGGCATGCATGCACTACAGTGCAGTGCTGCCGTCCGGCTGCAGACGTACTACGCGCTAGCTAGGGAGAAGAAGGAACAGGACTAGCCTACTAGGGAGTAGGGATAAGGTAAGGTCATCATGGCGTCGGGCACCGTCTTCGCCAACTCCCGCTGCCATTTGGGCTCGTTTGGTCCCCTACGATCGAGTGAGTACGTAGCAACCGCAACTGCTGCAGCAACCGCAACTGCTGCAGCAACCGCAACTGCATCGATATCGCATCGCGTGCATGATGCAGGCACTGATGCACTGCACGCGCTCTGTGGGCACGCATGGCGGCATGGGACATGAGTCAGGCGGGCGGGCGGCGGTCATGCACGGAACGGAATCGAATCCGGCGCCGATCGGAGGACGGCGGCGTGACTCGGCGATCAGGCCGGGGCCTGGGGTCAAACCTCACGGCATCATGGGTGGGCACCGTAAAAGATGGGGGGACCTGCCTGGCCCGCCGGCATCACGGCCAAAGCTTTCTAGCGCTAGATCGCCGTGCGTAGTGGAGATCCAGGGCAGGCAGCAGGCACCAGATCCACACGCAATGCACGCAGCGTGGGCGCGGTGTGTTCAACAATGTGTTCACACGGCCTAGCTACCTGCCGCGCGTGGCTGTACATACATCGAACAGGACTGGACCAATGCATATGCACACACGGCCTAGCTACCTGCCGCGCGTGGCTCCTGTGCATGCGTCCTGTGTGTCACGAGGTTTCCAGGTTCCCTTGTTGTGGAACGGTGCTACGTACAAGCATTGGAACGGTGCTACGTACAAACATTGGAACGGTATACTATACATCGATCCAAACTTCCATCTTGTCTTCTTTTCCTCTATCTCTACCCGCCGGCTCTTATCTCCTTCCGTAATTAGGGCCCGTTTTATACGAGCATTAGTAGTTTTTTTTATCGTGACGATGAAAGAAGAATTCTACTACATATGATAGCAGAGTACATCAGCACGTTATAATTAAGTATCTGTGTTACAAATACTCCCTCCATCCATTTATCGGGGGCGTCTTAAGGTGTGGCCCGATGACCAAGAAAAGTCAGCGCATGCAGGATTGCCCCTTAGATAGTCGTTTCCATTTACTCCGCGCGCGACTGTTGGATTACTGAGCAATTACTCCACTAACCCCGCCCCAAACGCCGTTAGCATGCAGGATTGCCGCGACTCTTGTTCTCGGCCCACGCGGCCAGGATCGCTAACGCGAGGGAAACAGAGCGGGGCACTTGAAGCGACGGCGGACGGCGCTGCATCAATGTCGTGTCTCGTAGGACGAGCGCGGGTGCATGGGGAACGGGCCCGTATGTTAGACGCTCCCGACTTTTGGATTTTTTTTTGATAAAACGCCCCTGACAAATGGATGGAGGGAGTAGTTGCTAGCTAACAACTAAAAATTAGTTGTACTAAAAGCCTAATAAGTGAACTAATTTTTTTAGCCAGTTATTAGCAATCTAGCTAGCCAACCACATCTGATTTGAGCTAGCTAGTTTTTAGTCATAGCTAGTAACTAGCTATATATGTATCGGAATGTGTCCTCAATCCCGCCCGCCCCGGTTGATAAGGGCCTTTAGTCCCGGTTCCACTAACCGGGAGTCCGGGACTAATCCCTTCCTTTAGTCCCGGTTAGTGGCCGGAACCAGGATTAAAGGTCCCTTCCCGTAAAAAAAAATAAAGCTTCCCACCAACTCGTGCCCCATGAGATTCAAACCCTGGACCTCCCGCACTGCCTCACGCGCACGAACCACTCCACCTAGTAAACACATCTGTTAGCAGACTCTTCCCTTTTGAGCCATCCATCGAATGACCTTTAGTCCCAGTTCGTAACACCAACCGAGATTAAAGGGTCTATCTTTAGTCCCGATTGATATTTTCAATCGGGACTAAATGTTCTGGACCTTTAGTCCCGGTTGGTAACACCAATCAGGACTAAAGGAGACCTTTTACCAACCGAGACTAAAGATTTATTAGTCCCGAACGCAAAAAATTTCGAGATTAAAGCTTATTTTGGATATCGACCAAAGGCATGTTCTCTAGTAGTGATAGTTTCATGTGCGTAGGCTACAGACTTCATGTCCACTAATTCCTCCCGTCTCCATTATTTGTACCCCTCGAGTAATTTGGGGTGACACAAAGTTTGTTCTTTTACCCATGTGATTCTGAACTTCTGACGAAGGGGTGGTTCGGGATGGTACCAAAAGTGGAGTGTGATGCTGGTGGGTGCAGGAATCAACCTAACTACACCACCTTACTCCATGGATGAAATAACTGAAGGTGAGGTGGGTTTTCGCTCACCAGGAAATGGGTCAAATGCTTCAGCAGACGGAAAGTTTCAACTTTCAACCATTGGAGGTTGTGGACATGGGCATGTCCACCAAAGGACACTTGAGCAAGTCACTTAGGGTGCTCTCACATTGTGCATATATAGAGGCATTATATATGGGTTCCCCATGAATCAGCTTTGAGCCTGTTAGACAGATGGTTTCTGCGACTGATAAACTGACTTATGTTGTTTTTAGCTGTTTTGTTATGAGAGGGAAACATTATACCATGACTGCTAGGTTAAATGAACAGACATATGGTCACATGATGCACCATCACACGATGGAGAGGTGTGTGTGTGCGTGTATATGGTCACCACATCGATTTGCATATCACTACAAACTTGTCTAGACATTGAGATACAAGGTCAGTTCTTATATCCCAACTTCACCTACATGGTTCATAAGAGAACAAGGAGCTCATCCTTTCAAGTTTATTGAGTGCTAGAAATTCTTGCATACTATTCTTTGCTTCCTTCGGATAGCCAAAATAATATAACTCTTTGTAAAAAGTGGCCTAGTTTGCTTGGTTGCAAGGGATGGATTATATTAACACGCATCGATTCCTTTATCTAAAAAATTAAGGAGTACTTTTATGTTTTGCGCCCCCTCCTTTATGTGTTATATACAATTAGACCTTCACGAAAACATCCCAATAATTTAATTCGCTATCTTTTCCTATTTATTTTATTTGTGAAATTTTATGGTGCTTCAAAAAAAACTAAAGACATTCATGTGTATACATCAGATAGCTAACCAATGTAGAAGAACTTAAGTTGTGGACCAAAACCTAAAATACATGAGTTCAGAAAAAAAATAGGTCAGGAATTATTTCTAAAATAAATTTAAAGGGTAGAATAGTACTTTCTACCTCTTATCTGTCTACGGGAGCTCTATGCCTCTCTACCTCCTTCGTGTATCCGCAACCGCAACTGTTGCGTCCAAATCCTGCGTCCCCCGGCTATTGTAATATAGCTCAAAGATGACTACCCATTTGCTCCCCAATCCGGCAATCCTAAACTCGTGAATGATGTAGAATCTAATCCTATGCTTATCATGTTCTAGAGTCCAGGTTAGTTGGTAGCATGATCGTATTTGTCTTAGATAGCTTGATTAGTAAGTTAGTTATTCATCTTGTAAAGACCGGACTCGTGCTGCGTTCACGACGAGGTCCTGTGTCCAATCTCGCCACGCCACGCATGAAACATTCCCGTGCATCAGACGGGCACGACGCAGCGTGAGCGGGCGTTGCGGGGATCCTATCTACGCGCCTATAAATAAAGATCATGTGTGTCTTGGCTTGGCTGCGCCATAGTGGCTAAAAACCAATATGTGTTCATCGAGTTCATCTAGCGGGTGCGACGTCGAGAGTTCCAGAGCGAGGTAGCCGTGTTGCCGGTCGTTGACGGTGTCACGACGGTGATCTACGCCAACACGTGGTATCAGAGCGAGGGCGGTGTCTTTCCCGGCGAGAAGGAGTCACGGTGGTGCGAGACGCCGTGTGAAGAAGTTCATCTACGTCGAAGAGAAGGAATCGCATCGATCTAGAAGATGGGTGATGTCGGAACGTCGAACAACGGTGACCGTGTTCGCGAAAGTTCCCTGATGTGGCCGATGCTCACCCGATCAAATTATGCCGAGTGGGCGATGATGTTGCAGTGCAACTTTGAGACTCTAGAGATTTGGGACACGATTGAACCTGGTGGTGACAAGGTGAAAAGATCGCGGGATAGGCAAGCAATGGCTGGCATCATGCGTTCTGTGCCCCAGAAGATGTGGCAACTGTTGGGAGCGAAGAAGAACGTCAAGGAGGCGTGGGATGCGGTGAAAAACATGCGCATTGGAGCTGAACGCGTCAAGGAAGCAAACGCTCAACGCCTGCTGAAAGAGTTCGAGAACATCAAGTTCAAGGGCGGCGAGACGGTGGACGAGTTCGCCATGCGCATTGGCGCCCTGGCGGCTGATCTTCGTACTCCTAGAGAAACAGTTGAAGACCCCAGAGTTTTCAAGAAGATGTTGAGGGTTTTACCCCAACGTTATGCTCAGATAGCAATCTCGATCGAGACTTTACTCGATCTGAAAACCCTGACGATTGAAGAACTCGTCGGCAGGATCAAGATGGCGGAGGACAGGCTGGCGATCGAGACGATCACCGACAAATCTCAGAAGCTGATGTTGATGTCTGAGGAAGATTGGGAGGCTAAGAACCGCTATCGTCTTATGTCAGATCCAAACTCGTCATCTGGAGGCGAGAAGGGGTGGAAACAGAAGAACGGCAGCGGAGGCGGTGCACGCGGTGACCGCGGAAACAAGAAGGAGTACGCTGCGAAGTTCACCTCTGAAGGAACCCTAAGGCGCAAAGGGCGATGCAGGAATTGTAGCATCTATGGCCACTGGAAGGAAGACTGCAAGAAGCCGCCGCGCAAGGACAGGAAGGAAGAAGCTCATGTCGCACAGGCAGATCAGGAAAACCCATCGCTGCTCCTTGCAACGGTGGACGCGGTGCGTGTTCAAAGGGTGTCGTTCGCTGTCGGACGGCAGGTGGTGCATCTGAATGAGAAGAAGGTGCACCCAGAAGATCGTGATGAAGCCAAGGATGTATGGGTCCTCGACACAGAGGCGGGCAACCATATGACAGGGAGGCGTGACGCGCTCTCATTGCTGGACATGTCGGTGCGTGGTTCGGTGCGGTTTGGCGACGGCTCGCTGGTGAACATCGAGGGCATCGGATCGGTGGTGCTACAGACGAAGAACCAGGGTCACAAGGTATTACCAGAAGTTTATTATAGCCCTGAATTGAAGAGTAATATCGTAAGCCTAGGTCAGTTAGAAGAAGGAGGTTGCAAGGTGGTGCTGGAAGACGAGTGATGCAAGGTGTACGACGTCGGACGTTCATTGTTGGCGCGCGCACCTCGAGTCAGGAATCGACTCTACCTGTTGGAGGTACACTTGGCCACCCTAGTATGTCTGATGACGAAGACTGATGACAAGGCGTGGCTTTGGCATGGACGATATGGACATCTCAACTTTCGAGCGCTCCGGGAGCTCGGACAGAAGGGTATGGTGGACGGACTGCCATTGTTGGACCAGGTAGAAGAAGTCTGTGATGGTTGTGTCTTAGGCAAGCATCACCGACTGTCGTTTCCCCAGGTGGCAAGATATAGAGCAAAAAAGGCTCTAGACTTGGTGCATATGGATCTGTGTGGTCAGATCAGACCTCAGACTGCAGGAGGCAAGAGCTACTTCTTGTTAGTAGTGGATGACTATACCCGATATATGTGGATAGAGCTTTTAACATCAAAGAGTGAGGCATATAGAAGTTTCAGACGCATTCAGGCATTGGCCGAGACTGAAAAGGATGTAAAACTAAAGGCTTTCCGCAGTGATCGAGGGGGAGAGTTCAATTCAGTTGAATTCAAGGAGTACTGCGATGATCATGGAATCAAGCACTTCACAACAGCACCACGTACACCCCAACAGAACGGGGTTGTTGAGAGAAGAAATCGTATGGTGGTGGAGATGGCAAGATGTTTGCTAAAGAGCAAAGGACTACCTGCTGAATTTTGGGGCGAGGCGATGACAACAGCAGTTTACCTGCTGAACCGTGCTCCCACCAAGAGCCTGGAAGGGAGAACACCGTATGAAGCATGGCACAACAAGAAACCTAGTGTTCATCATCTACGCACGTTTGGGTGTGTTGTGCATGTAAAGAAGATTGGGCCGGGGATTTCCAAGCTGTCAGACAGATCAACTATGATGATCCTTGTCGGCTATGAGACTGGCACCAAGGGCTATAGGGTGTATGATCCTGTAGCTAAGAAGCTCTATGTATCTCAGGATATTGTCTTCGAAGAAGGAAGAGCCTGGGATTGAAAGAAAGAAAGCAGAGCTGATTCAGTAGATTCAGGTTTCAATGTGGAATACTACTCTCTTGTCGGACAGGGTACAATAACCGAATCAGAGGCAGCGGTTGTTGTGCCGTCTGATTCAGAACAGGAGGCTCCAGCTCCAGCTGATTGGAGCATCAACACTGGTTCACAGGAGGGAGTACATCCATCTACACCTCAGCAGGGGGCATGCTCAAGTAGAATTTGCAACACCACAATCTGGAGCATCACATGATTCAGAAGGGGTACCTTTGAGGTTTATAACCCTTGATAATATCTTTGATACAACAGAAGAGATGAGTGAATTCGAGTACAGTGGTGTGTGTTACTTTGCAGCAGAAGAACCGAGGAGTGTAGATGATGCTTTAGGTGAACAGTGTTGGAGGGAAGCAATGTTGTCAGAGATGGAGTCTATTGAGGCAAACATAACTTGGGTTCTGTCAGAGCTACTGGCAGGCCACAAAGCAATTGGGCTTAAGTGGGTTTTCAAGATTAAGAAAGATCCACAAGGAAAGATCATTAAGCACAAGGCTCGTTTGGTTGCCAAAGGGTATGCACAGCGTGAGGGGGTGGACTTTGAAGAGGTCTATGCTCCTGTTGCCAGAATAGAAACAGTAAGGCTCATGATAGCGTTGGCTGCTCAGAAGGGATGGCAAATTCATCATATGGATGTGAAGTCGGCCTTCCTGAATGGTGATCTGGTTGAGGAGGTTTATGTACAGCAACCTCATGGGTTTATATCCAAAGGCAGTAATGCAAAAGTGCTCAAACTGAAGAATGCTCTGTATGGGCTTCGTCGGGCTCCGAGGGCTTGGAATTCAAGATTGGACAGGGAATTGCTCAAGCTCGGTTTTGAGAAGAATCCATTGGAACATGCAGTCTACATGAGGTCACATAGTAATGGGTATCTCTTGGTGGGTGTGTATGTAGATGATTTGATCATCACAGGTCCAAGTCTTGTAGACATTGAAGCTTTCAAAAAGGAGATGAGGAGTTTCAGCATGAGTGACTTAGGGCGGCTAAGCTACTATCTTGGGATTCAAGTGACATAGAAGGAGGGAGAGATAACTCTATGTCAGAGCTCTTACACTTAGAAGATTCTGGAGCAAGCAGGGATGAAGGGATGTAATCCTTGTCATGTACCGATGGAGAACAGGTTGAAACTGACAAAGAATGACAAGTCACCTCCAGTCGACAAGACAAAGTACAAAAGTATCATTGGTATCTTGAGATACTTGGTTAACACTCGACCAGACATTGCTTATTCGGTGGGAATTGTGAGCAGGTATATGGAGGAGCCAAGAGGAAGTCATTGGGCAGCAGTTAAACAAATACTGAGGTACCTTGTTGGGACTGTCAGTTATGGCTGCAGATACAAGAAGTTGAGCAAGACTGAATCAAGAATCACTAGTTATAGCGATAGTGATCTGGCCGGTGATATTGATGACAGGAAGAGTACAAGTGGTTCAGTGTTCTTGTTGGGATCAAGCCTAGTGACATGGTGTTCTCAGAAGCAAAGAGTGGTTGCTCTATCCTCATGTGAAGCAGAATACATCGCTAGTGCAAATGTAGCTTGTCAGGGTATTTGGCTAAGCAGGCTTCTGGGAGGATTGCTCGGTATTCAGACACCGAAGGTGAAGCTCCTGGTGGACAACAAGTCGGCAATCGCGCTGAGTAAGAATCCAGTCCATCATGACAAGAGTAAGCATATTGACACACGATATCACTTCATACGCGATTGTGTTGAGAAAGGAGAAGTTGAGATAGATCATGTGGGGACAACTGATCAGTTGGCAGACATATTGACCAAGGCTCTTGGGCGTGTCAGGTTTGTGGAGCTGAGACAACAATTGGGAGTGATCGAGGTGTAGCAGGATTAGGGGGTGAAATGTAGAATCTAATCCTTTGCTTATCATGTTCTAGAGTCCAGGTTAGTTGGTAGCATGATCGTATCTGTCTTAGATAGCTTGATTAGTAAGTTAGTTATTCATCTTGTAAAGACCGGACTCGTGCTGCGTTCACGACGAGGTCCTGTGTCCGATCTCGCCACGCCACGCATGAAACATTCCCGTGCATCAGACGGGCACGACGCAGCGTGAGCGGGCGTGGCGGGGATCCTATCTACGCGCCTATAAATAAAGATCATGTGTGTCTTGGCTTGGCTGCGCCATAGTGGCTAAAAACCAATCTGTGTTCATCGAGTTCATCTAGCGGGTGCGACGTCGAGAGTTCCAGAGTGAGGTAGCCGTGTTGCCGGTCGTTGACGGTGTCACGACGGTGATCTGCGCCATAATTAATAAAAGATTCGTCTAGATGCTAGCTGATTCTAATAAGATCGTGGCAATCTGCCTCCAAAATCCACAAGACAAAACATGGGAGAGGAAACGTACGTGTTTCATGTCGCGTCTATCGGTGCCGGCAGCATGCAGCGCAGAGCGCACAAGCGTCATAGAGCAGGAGGCAGAAAGGAGTTGTGGAGACGAACACACGATGGATGGATACGCGGCACCTCCATAGATCCACATGAAGTATATAGCAAATTCCAATGTCGATCTACTTGTAGTTGACCAAATTAATAGAAGTTTGATGGATGTAATTAAAACTTTGTTTTCTTGAGTTTATTAGGTATAATATAGTGTTTTTTTCCTAATAAAATAATATTAACAATTTATGAGGCGTAGAAGCCATCGATCGAATAGGAGTGGCGCAGCTGCCACTAGCCTTGTTGCTCGCTCAGAAGTCAGGACTGAGGAGAGACGCTGACACACGGGATCTGCATCGCATGTGCGTTGGCCGGGCCCACCTGCAGCCAAAGCCAAGGCATATCCGAAATGAGAGAGAGGAGCCCGGCCGGGTGCAGTACTGCAGATCGCGCAATTGAGAACCATGGTCCATAATCAACGCCCGCCCGCCCGCCCAGCGCCCAGGAGCATCATCATAATATCCTAAACAAGTGAGGTGAGCAAAGCATGGAAGTGGGGCCCGCACCATGCATGAATGGCAAATTGGCCATGGCTGTGCGTGTGCCTCCTATGCGCGCGGTCACCTCTACGGCTCTTCTTCTAAATTATTAAAAGGGCGCTAGCTGCAAACAATTTTGATGCAGCAGGGCTGCACGTAAATCATTATTTAGAGATCTATTTGCGTATGAATTATTTTCTACTTCCATCGTGCCAAACTATAAGTCGTTTCACTTTTTTCATCCCAAATTTGACGTCTTATTCAAAAATGTATATAAAATATAATGTATTTATCGCAGCCTGCTTTGCTTTATTGATAAAAGTTCTTTAAAAAACAACTTAAATTTAATTATGTTTGCATAATTTCTTTAAATAATACGATCGGTCAAACTTGAGTAAAAAAGTCAAAAGTCTTATAATTTGTGATGAATGCCATATATCATTTCAATCTCCAATAATTTTTTTCTATATCATTCTCATTTTTTTATCTTTGGCTAGAGAAAATTCCAAAATAAAAATGGCCATATTGGATAACCAACTAAAGAAGGTGTTAGATGGTATTTTTTTTCATCAAAATCTTTATTCCTAGCAATTAATAGTTATTTCCTAGTTCTTCTTACTTTCACTACTATCGTGGCAAGTTATACGGTTATAATGATTATATATATATATATATATATATATATATATCTTTGATTACTACAATTTCCTATGGTCAGAAGTACTTCCTCCATTTTAAATTATAAGTTATTTTATAAATTTTGGAAAATCAAAGAATCTCAAATTTGACCAAATTTATATGATAAGATAATAATATTTATAATACCAACTAAGTATCATTAGATTATTTATTATTTTTATTTTTATAGTTTATAATTTAGAATTGAGAGAGTATAATAAATCCTTTTAGACATTGACATTTCGTCTTCCATGGAATACACGCGGCTCTTTCTCACTAACTTAGGAGTACATGAACGAAGTAGTACAATACATATAAAAGCATTTTTTACATGAGTTTGGTAGCGTCAATAATCTTATTTTGCCAATTTATATAAACTTTAAATGTTAGTATAGTAAAAAAACAAAATAGTTTTACCTAGCATAATAAGTGTAGAAAAAAAGTCCCTATATCACCCTGCATGGTCCCAACTTCCTTATTTAACACCCTACTGTTCCATCAATTTCCACGGCAGCACCCCGATTTGGCCGGACGGAGGCAAGAAAATGAACTCGTGCTACTTTGGGCCGGCCAAATATTTGGCGGGCTCCAGACCGAACGCTCTCTCCAACGGTCAACGGACAAAATTTAGCTTAGCTGTAAGCCTTCTATATGGGCCTTTAACCGAAACGCGCCCCATCCGGCCCATTCCTCTCGCAGCCATAGATCAAGTATAGGCGACAAACGTCTCATTGGACCATGTACGCATTTGACGCGCGCGGGAGAGCCCATCTTTGGGTTTTCACTAAAATGCGTTGGTCAACAATTGGTGACCGTGGTTTTGGCCAACTTCAGGTCTTTAGCTGCTGCTAATAAAATGAACTAGCATGGCCAAATCGAATTTTCTTAGATAATAGGAGTTTATTTTGTTAAGAAAATAAAAATGTCCTGATCTCTACACCGGACGATGTATGTGACTGATTGTTATTAAAAACATACTTTGAGGTAGACTCTGTCCCCGTAAAGTAAGCACAACCAACCAAAACGAAATGAAAGGGTTACCAAGTAAAAGTTTAACATCCAACCAAATGAAGACCGTGGTACGTGGATGAACTGTGCAAATGGCCAAGTGCTAAGTACATTAGTAGACAATCATGATTAGATTACAATCGTTTTTCTTGTAAAAGCGGTTCCAAAAACGGGGCTTGGATACATGTAGATTCTCCACGCCCACGTACACCTGGTTCCATCTCTACCTTTCATTTCGTTCTTTGTTAAATTGACCTCAAAATCACATGTATGAAAATTGAAATTGTGTGTCGAATGTGTTCAGATTGGAGCAAGCAAAAAAAAAAAAAAACCAACAACAACGGTGGAACCAACGCTCATGCAAGCAAGTGAAGCACACCACACAAGATAAAATGGTCTTTCCATTCTTTCTGCTCTATTTGGCTGATATTATTTTGACTTGTGCTGATTTATATTGATTTGTTGTGAAAGAAAAAATACGATCCCATAACTGGTTTATACGGATTAAAATCGACCGAATTATAACATCCTTACGAGGCCTATGACGTGAGTCCTTTCGCGCTTAAATTCAAAAATACGGATCCGACGAAAAAAAAAAAAGGAAAAAAAACGCTAAATGCCCCTATACCGGTATCAGGCCCTCAAGGAATCCCTCGCCGCCGTCATCACCTCCTCCCCGCACGCCGCCGACCCCCGCCGCCCCCACGCGCTCGCCGTCGTATCCGGCCTCGCCGCCAACGGCTACCTTGCGTCGCTCCTCGTCGCCCGCTACGCCGGCCTCGGCGACCCCGATGCCGCTCGCGGGGTGTTCGACGCCGCCGCCGCTTCCTCCTCCTCCTTCTCCGCGGCGCCGCCCAAGCCGCTCCTCTACAACGCCATGCTCCGGGGCTACCTCGCTCTGGGCCTCCCGCGCGAGGCCGCGGCGCTCTTCCGCGCCATGCTCGCGTCCGGCTCCTGCGCGCCCGACCGGCACACGTACCACCTCGCCGCCACGGCGTGCGCGCGCGCCCCGGACCTCGAACTCGGCCGCCGCGTCGAGGCTGCCGCCGTGGCCTGCGGGCTCGCGGCGTCCGACCTCCTGGTGGCCACCGCGCTCATCGGGATGCACGCTGAGGCCGGGGACATGGGGGCCGCGCGCAGGGTGTTCGACGGAATGCCGCGCCGGGACGCCGTGGCGTGGAACGCCTTGATTGGCGGGTACGTCCGTGCGGGGAGCCTGGCCGAGGCTGTGGAGATGTTTGGCATGATGAGGTCTGCGGACGGAGTGCGGCCGACTGAGGCGACACTTGTGAGCTTGGTTTCTGGTTATGCTGGGTTTGGTTCTTGGAAGGGCCGTGGTATGATGCACGCTGCTGTGATTAAGTCTGGCTTCCAGCACGGGCTCTTTGTTTCCAATGCTCTCCTGGAGATGTACTCAGAGTTGGGTTGTTTGGGTGAGGCACTGTTGGTGTTCCAGCAGATGGAGGTTAAGGATTCTGTAACGTGGAGTTCGATGATTGGTGGACTTGTTCGGAATAGCAAACCGGACTATGCTGTTAAGCTTTTCCATTGGATGCTCTTGAACTCGGAGGTGTTGGTCACAAGGTCTACCTTGCTCAATGTGATCATGGCCTGCTCTGAGTTGGGGGACTGGAGAGGAGGAAAATGGATTGAAGACAACTATGTCATGTGTAATGGCAGTGAATTCAAGAGAGATCCCTCTGTAGTAACCACGCTGATATATATGTATGCAAAGTGTGGACAGTTTGATTTGTCTGAGAGTCTTCTACATGGATCTGCAGAGGTTAGAGGTGACGTGGTTGCATGGAATGCGCTGATCAAAGGCTGTGGAGAGCTTGGACAAGTGGAAAAGGCAATTGGGTTTGCAATACAAATGCATAGGACAGGCATTGATCCGGACGCTGTTACATTCTTGGAGATTCTACCTATGATCTCATTGATTCCATCACTGAAAAAGGGGATGGAAGTACATGCTCACATTGTTAAAAGAGGTTTCCAGAATGAACGGACAATCACTAATTCACTTATTTGCATGTATGGTCGGTGTGGGAGTCTTAGTCTTTCAGTTGATGCCTTTACTGAGATTATGGATAAGGATGCAATCTCTTGGGCTTCTATGATGCAGGTATATGCATGGAATGGACTTGCAGCAGAAGTTGTTAAGCTTTTTGAGATGATGAAGAAAACAAAAGTACAACCGAACCACTACACAATAATTGCTGTGTTGACTGCATGTAAAAACACAGGTCTTGTTGAGGAGGGAATGAGCCTTCTTAAGTGCATGAAAGAGCAGTATGGTCTGGAGCCAGTTATAGAGCATGTTTCATGTGTTGTTGACATGCTCTGTCGTACTGGACGCTTGACTGATGCATATCACCTGATCCAGAGTTCCCACTCTGAACATGCAGGAAACCCTATATTGTGGGGGGCATTACTAAGTGGTTCCCGCTATTGGGGGAATTTGGTGATTGGAGAAGCAGCAGCTAGACATCTCTTGTCCTTGGATCCAGAAAACAGAGCTAACTATAAGATGCTGGCTGATATTTA
Organism: Microstegium vimineum; assembly: GCA_022036555.1. Taxonomy (NCBI): domain Eukaryota; kingdom Viridiplantae; phylum Streptophyta; class Magnoliopsida; order Poales; family Poaceae; genus Microstegium; species Microstegium vimineum. The sequence goes on from CM039132.1 coordinate 15,070,060, forward strand.
TGTTTCAATTGGGAGAAGGGACAAAGCCGACGGTGTCCTCAGAATGTCGATGTCAAAAGAACTGGACTTGAGACCAGGCTGTAGCTGGACTGAAGGTGGCTAAAGATGGCAATACATGCTAGAAGGTATGATTTTAGTATTATTGCATCAATAAGTGTGAATCAACATTTGAATCTCAGTTGGAATTTCTTGTACCATATAAACATAACTTGTGTTAATATTAAGCAAAAAGTCCTCTAGTGCCATTTCAAACTTCAAAATTGTACCTTGTCTCACTTACGATGTGGGTCCAAGTGTGATGAATGCTATGTGAAAGATTAGAGCGTTTGCAGTGTCTAACGAGTAGCTTGATAGGATGAAGAACACAAACATACATGTGTAAGGTTTTATTACCCTTTAATTGAGGACACTAAGGAAATAAGTTAACCATCTAGACTATCAGATCCTCTAGAGCGCTATTCAATATTAACTATTAAGCACTTGTGACTAGTGCGTTAGTTAGAACTCTTATACTTTCTGAAATAGATGGATTATGAATATCTATGTTGGTAAGGTTTCCATCTTGCTCTCGTCATTTCTGCTATTTCTAAGGAGCAACACTATGCAATATTGTACCAAGTGCCTAAAAGACAACTGCTCTTGTATGTTGGTATTGTATTTGACAGTCAATTGATACTGGTCACCATCTCAGCGGAGCACATTAGGGCACCACCAATGGAGGCTAACACTCTTAGTGGTTTCGGTACAAATAAAGCAAAGTTCCGCTAGGCGGCGCCTAGGCTGCGATTAGGCGCGACTCGAAGGATTTCCGCCTCGCCTATGGGGGTAGGCGGACCCTAGGCGGTGGCGGCTCGTCGGCAGCGCCGGTGGGGGGGTGAAGGAGCGCCTGGCGGAGGTTGCCGGTGGGGGAGGAGGAGCTGCGTCGCCGCTCGAGCGGTGGAGGTGCGTCGGAGGAGGAAGAGAAGGAGGTGGTGGAGGCGTCAGGGACGAGACTGGCAGCGGCGTGCGACTGGCGGCTGCGGGCGCGGGGAGGGAGGAGGCGGCGGTGGAGGAAGAGACGGGCGGGGAGGGAGGGAGGAGACCGGCGCGCGTGCTGCGTGCGGCTGGCGGCGCGGGGAAGGGTGGGGTGCGGATGGGGTGGAGGGGGGTGGATGGATAAGGTGGTTGGGTGTCTAGGCTGTTGGGCTTTTTTATGGGCCTTTCTATAACTTTAGGTCCATATATCTCCTATTTTTTTTCTTTTATTTAAGAGATATGTGTGTGTATGTACAAAAATTAAAACGCCTAGGGAAACGCCTAGGAACGCCTAGGCGCGATTAATCCCGACTAGGCTCTAGGCTGAGGGTCAGCGCCTAGATCCCGCCTGTCCCCTAGTTGAACTTTCCCGACTAGGCCCAGCAGCCTTGGCCGGCACATTGGGGGAGGAGGGGGCTGGACACCCCCTACCCCGAGTCCTTTTATTATTAGGTATTTTTATAGAGTTGGAATCCAGTTGTATTGGAAGGGGGAATAAATACCCCTTAAACAATCTAATCTAGAATTAAGCAAGGCAATTATCTTGCCCGGCCTCAAGGGGCTTTCTCTACGTGACTTCCTTCCCCTCACGCCGCTGCTGCCCTCGCGCCACGCCACCACGGCGCCTGGGCGCCACCTTTCTGCTCGCCCCCGTCCTCCTTCCACCGCTACGCCCTACGCAGCAGGGGTAGGGTCAATAATCATATCAACTATATCATTTCCTTTGTCCAAAGTCAGTCATAACCATTGCCTAGTGTGTGTGTTTAACATAAATCAGCACCCTTTCTTTTCACAAATTTACCAAAAAAGATTCGATCATGACCTGTGTTGACACCGTTTTTTGGCACGTGTCAATATGATCTAAGGATTGTGCCGATCGGCAAAAGGCTAGTTGTCGTTCCTTATCGGCATTGGGATATTACCGGTCAGATTGCCGATAAAAGCAAGAGTGTTGCTGATGCAGACAGGGACTTATTGTCGATTGAGGCAGGAAGACACTGTTGATGAAGGCAAGGGGATGTTGTCGACAGGAAGAACATTGCCGATGAGAATTGAGGCTCATTATCGTTGTGACGAAGGCAACAATGTTACTGATGGAAGCAAGAAAGCGTTGCCGATGGGAGCCAAAGCCTGTTGCTGATATGAGGAATATTGCCGATGAGGACGGAAAACTGCCGATGAATGATGATGCCGATGGAAGCAGGATGAAGTGGCTGGTGTCAGCAGAGAACCGCCGATGGCAATAGAAGGAAAGTTACGGATTGAAGGAAGTCTGCCGATAGAATGTTTCATCGTGAAGGAGATAGATATGGAAGCTGATAATTTCATTCCAGTATTAATAGATTTATTTTGAGTCCGACTCTTGCACGAGTCGTTTGTTTCCTTTAGCGTGAGTCGTTTTATTTTCTTTAAAATAGGAGTTTTTGTTTAGGAAAGGTACGAGTCGTACCGGAGTATAAATATATATCTAGAGGTCGTGAAAAATATATCTAAGCATATCAATACAAATCAATTACTTTTTTATCTACTTTACCAGTAATTTATCTTTACCGCATTAGGTTTAATTATCTACGAGTTCTTTTAATGCTTTGATGGGCTGCATCTCATCGACCTCCATCAACCTTGTAAGTTTCGTGTTTTGAGCAATCAGAGCTTTGACGTCTGGGCGCATCGTTGTCGTCTCGTTCTGCTATTGTTCTAGTTATCCTTGATCAATCTGAGCCTTGACGTCCGGGTGTATTGCCGTCGTCTCGTTCAGCTTTGTTCTAGTTATCGTCCTTGTCGATTAACTGGTTAAATCGACTGACACACCCTCGGATATCGAATTCGGGTATAAACCCGAGGTGTTTGCAGATCCTCGATGACTTTTTGCGCCAACAACCTGTTATAAATTTGTGGCACAATCAACCGACTTTAATAGCTTCGAACCAAATCACGCAAAAAAGCTCAGTAGACAAAACACAGCACAGTACAGTGTACCTGTGTCAATAGTGGTGGTTATCCCTGTCAGGACTTGGTTGTGCTCTATGAATTTTTTATGTGGGTATATATGTTGTAAGTGCTCCAGGTTGCATAAAGTGGCATCTTCAGACAGGTAGATCCCATGTATTCTTCTTAGGTAATAATGTTTAAACTTTGTCTTTTCTGGTCAAGTCCTCATGATTTACTTACCACGGCCTCTAGAATCAATATGTGGAAGACCTTATTCTTTTTTCTAGGACCATAAACATCTTTTATGGAGATAGAATCCACAATTTGAGAAGGTTCTGAACTTCTGAAAATATTCGTTCTAAAATAAATATTTTTTTGAATGTAAATTTTCGTTGTAAAATGTAATATTGAATTATTGGCATTACAGCATAGCCTGTATCACATACAATTTTACAATGTGCCAGAAGATCTATCCCAAAGTAAATATAAATTAGCTCAGTTGGAATTTTCTGTTCGTGTTACTATTAAGTAACAAATCCTCTAATGTCGTTTCAAATTTGAAAATTCAGCTTGTGTCACTGACAATGTGGATCCAAGCCTGACAAAGGATGTCATGTCAGAGATTAGGAAAGTTTGCAGTGGCAAACAAATTGCTTGACAGAATGGAACACAAAGAGATATGTCAGGTTTTAATATCAATAGGAAGTGAGTGGGGAATGTTAAGATAATCGTTATAGTTTAACTCAAAAACAGAGGGCCAGAAGAAGCAAATTAATTAAGCATCTAGACTAATACAGAATCTAAGCTCCTCTGAGTGCTTTTAATTTCAATATTAACTATTAAGTGATTGCAACTAATGAGTTAGTTAGAACTAGGAATCTTATATTTCTCGAATAGATGGAGTATGAATATCTGTGTTGGTTAAAAGGTTTACATCTTGGTCCATTTACTGCACTTTTTTCTAAGAATTGACACAATGGAATTTTTTAATTATGTGGATGGAAGACAATTATTGCTGTTATACTATTTAACAGCCACTTAGTGCATGTCACTATCTCAGTGGAGTACATTACGTTGTTCCACCAATAACTTAGGATCCATGCCATAAAGCATTTTTTTTTTGTTTTCTTGGTTTACATGTACTAATTCTATCTAGCCTACTCTTCTTATCTAGGTTAGGCCAAGTTTAAAAAGCTTTGTTGTTATTGTTGTATTTATTAGGGCAAGTAAACATTAACCAATCCATTACTTCTTGATCCCTATAATACTCAAAGTAACTGGAGATAACATGGATATCTGGAGCTAGTCTCATTGAGACAAAAGGGGTTTAATAGTGTTGTGATTTTGGGTGCTTGGACACTTTGGATTCTGACGAACAAATGTGTTTTTGATGGTTCCTCTCCTCTCAGAGATGCTCAACAATACTTTGAGGAAGAGATGAGGATGTGGAGTATGGCTGGAGCACGAAAGCTCCAAGTGTTGGTCGGTCTTCCCTAGTAATAGGCGATGTGCCTTCTGTTTTTCTTTTTTTTGGTTGCAAACTGCCCTTGACATCCTGTTGGGTTAATGGGTGGTTGGTATATACCCTTGACTTCTTTCTGGGTTAAGGGCGGTGTGTGTTTCTTTGGTTTGGGGTGTTTTTCTCTCTCTCTATATATAATATATTAAAGATGCGTAGTTCTCCTGTGTGCTCGAGAAAAAATAAGTCTCGTTGGAGGATATATTATTAGGGCTCAGCGGCATGTTTTAAAATTTTAATTATTAGAAGTATCATGGAGTAAAACACAAATCAAGAATGTGAAAATTTTGAAGCTAATGTTGGGCCTTATGGTGAATATTCATTTTACGGGAATCACTGATGCAATTACTTCTCCAAGGAGATTCATGATAGATATATGAATATATATATCATAGTCCCTGTTGCCTCAGGTAGTACATAAATGGCTGGAAAATAAGCTAAATGCCACTGCATAGACTCATAGAGCCCTTTTATTGGATAGCATCTCATTTTCTATCTCCTAAATCAACCTCAGATAACCATTATCTAATGTCTTTTCTGTTTTAGAAAACATCTGGCCCATCTTTCAGTAAATCTTACTAAGAAGATTCATTCAGAACTTGCTATGAATTTGTGCGAGACAATGTGAAGCCCATAGCTTCAAAGCAAATCATGCAAAAAGCTCTGCAAGTCAGTAGGCAAAACATATCAGTACAGTGCACAAGACCTGTGTCGGTAGTGATTGCTATCCTTGTCTTCACTCTGTTGTGCTCTATGATTTTTTTGTTGAGATAAATGTCGTAAGTGCTCTAGGATGTAGAAAGTGGTGTCGGTGTTATGACCTAGGGGTCAAGACCACCAACTAGTAAATTTGTATATTGCGTGCTCCCTCTTTCAGATGTGATGCAAGAAGAACACAAGATTTATCCTGGTTCGGGCAAAGAAGGCCCTACGTCCAGCGGGAGAGGATGGATTGTATTATCTTGCACCGAAGTGCTCGTACAGGGGGGTACAAGCAGATTTACGCGGGGGTGCTCAGAGTGAGCTGAAGCCTAGGACTAGCAAGGTTATCCTAGGCGAGCTGGTGGATTGCTTGAAATGTTGATCAAGCAATCGGGTGTGGTATGTGCGACTTGGCTCTTGATGTATGCGGGTCAGAGCTGATGTCTCGGCTCGTTGAGAGATCTCTGATGTCCGAATGCGTGAGCCGATACGAATGCGCATGCCCTTTCTTCTATCCCAGCGTCCCCTTTTATAGATCAAGGGGAGGCCTGAGAGTACAGAGATCCTAAACTGTAGAGCCATGGGAGAGGTGTCCGCGGCGCCATGCTTGCGGTGGGACGTCGATCGCTGTAGCGGCGTGGCCTTCCCGTCCTTCCGGTGTTCAGGGCATGGTGATAGCAGAGTGGACGTTGCCGAACGTCATGGCGCAGTACGGTTGGCCTCCTGTAGATGGGTACAAGCTCCACAGTTGAAGCGGGGCGGAGCGGATAGGACGGGTCCCATACCGTAGTGGTTGGAGGTGGCAGTCAACCCCCCGGGTCGAGGGGTATCGAGGCCCGCACGGCCCTGACGTGTCCCTGAAAACTCGGTCGAGGGCTGTCCCAGTCAAGATTTGAGGGGATGCCTTTGACCTCCGTACTCAAGGCGTGGTTACAGTGGTCGTACGATCGACGGAGAGTCGGGGCATGGACGGCGAGTTGATGGATTTGACCGTGGTAGTGGGCGCCCATGGTGTTAGGCGGGAGCAGGTAGGCGCATTGGATTCTCTTTACCCCATACTGGGAGTAGGTGAGCTGATCGAGCCTCCTGCTCGCGGGTCGTTCGTTCGACCCCCTGTTCGTCATTCGAGGAGTCGAGGCAAAGGGGTCGTTCGTTCGACCCCTGTCCGTCAATCGAGGTTGAGGGGTTGAGGTCGAGGGGGATTCGATCGACCCCTCTTCCGTCATTCGGGGGGTTAAGGCGAGGTGGAGGGGTCGTTCGTTCGACCCCTGTCCATCAGTTGAGGTCGAGACGGAGGGGTCGTTCGTTCGACCCCTGTCTGTCTGCTGAGGTCGACGCGGAGGGGTGTCCTGCCTACTGTTTTTCCAGTAATGGGCCGGCCCATGACTGGTTACTGTTGTTGGTGAGGTAAGCCTTCGTTTGATGGGCCTTCTCCCACTGATGGGGCGACTGATCGGATTTGGCCCTAAAAATGGTTGCTATGTTAAGCATTAGATTATCGCAGGTTAGGGTACCCCTTACCTTTGTACCCGACAGTAGCCCCCGAGCCTCTACGCGGATAAGAAGAATCCGCATAGGGGCTTTTGCCATTGATCTGCAAGGTTAGTAAGAGGTTCGATTCTCCGCGGGGTGCGCGCGAGCGCACCCCGCGGGGGTAGCCCCTGAGGCCCCAGAGGAGTGACTAAGAACTCCTCTGGGGGCTTTGATGTGTGTTTTATCGAGGGGATTAATATTAACTGGAGTCATACCGCCCTATCGAGGGGTCAGCTCTGTCTGCCAGGCTGCGAGTGTTTTCGACCCTCTTTCGTCGAGGGGTGCCGTGCGTAGTCTAGCCCTCGAGCCTCGTGTGGCTGGGCCTTCACTACCTCATAGCGTCCTTCCCACGGATCCTTGCGCTCGGATTTTGGGACAAAGAGCATCGTGCTATCCTCGTTCGGACGAGCCTCGAAGTCCTCTGTGAGCTGGTAACGGGTAGATCCAAGTGAGAACTCATGCCCCATTCGATAGGGGTCGACAGAAGCCCTGAGGCGTCCTCATTAAGCAAATCGTGTGGATTACCTAGGTGCCAACTCTGTTCGATGAGAGTTGGTGGCTCGATGCCTCCCGTCGAAGGGATCCTTGGGTATTCCGTGGTTATGCCTCGGATATGTCCCGGGGGGGACTCGAGAGTTTGTTCTCGAGCTGGGCTTCGTACTGGCTCCCCCTGGGTCATCCCTGACTCGGGTACTCGAGGGCGGCTGTCGAACCCTGTTCGTGGGGCCAGCCTTCGCCCCCTCGAGATTTGGGGGTGGACCGGAGTCCGTTTTACCCTGCTCGAGGGCCAGCCTTCGCTCCCTCGAGATTTCGACGGACGGATCGATGTCCGTTGCTTACCTCCGAAGATAACGCCCACTGTTGATGCTCGTCGTACGCCGTAGGCGCGCCTTTTTAAGAGATGTCCGTTCGACTGCAGCCATAGCTGGCGTAGGGTGCGGCGAGGAGTGCGGCGGGGAGCCCAATGACGCGACGGGTGCGCCTTATTTTATGGAATACGAGGGGGCGGTAGGTAGGTGCATTAAGTGCGGAGACTTACTTGCCTTTTCGTCGGATCCGTCCGTTGGGCTTCTGGTTATAATGACGGGGATGGGGGTTTGGTTTCCGCACGCTCGCCATTGCCTCCCTTGCCTCCTTCCCCTATCGCCATTGCCTTCGTAGCCCACCGAGCCGGATCTCTGCGCGCGCGAGAGTAGGGAGAGGAGAGATTGGGAATACCTTCCACCCCCGCATCCGAGCACATCCGCTTCCCTGCTCGCATGGCCAGCTACAGCTTGCGCGGCCCTGACACCTGGCTTCCATCGTCGGCGGTCGTGGGGCGTTTGGGAGATTTGGTGGAGAGCGGCCTTCTCCGGCCTATCACCTCCGCGGACCGGCCGGAGTGGGTAGTGCCGCCGAGGGAGGATCGTGAGCCCAACCTGCCGGAAGGTTACGTGGTCAGCTTCGAAGCTTTCCACCAGGTGGGGCTGGGATCCCCCCCTCAACCATCTTCTATGCGGGATCCTCCACCACTACGGCGTGGAACTCCAACACCTCTCCCCCAACGGCGTCTGCTACGCGGCGGTCTTCACCGCCGTGTGCGAAAGATACCTGGGGATGGAGCCGCATTGGGAGCTGTGGCTCCACCTGTTCAAGGCGGGCCTGTTCCACGCTTCGGCTGGGAGCGGTAGCCGCAAGATGGTCAGGGCTGGGTGCTGCAGCATCTCCCTCAAGAGGGCGGAGTACTGGATCCCGGCCAAGCTCACGTCGAGTCACTCAGGATGGCACTCCAGGTGGTTCTATCTAAGAAACGACGACAGCCTGTTCCCCGCCTACACCTGAGGACAATAGACTCGAGGCCCGACCACTGGAGGTACGACGTCGAGCAGAAGAAGCAGAAGCGTCTCGACCACCTGTTTGAGGCAATTGCCCATCTGAAGAAAGCGGGGCTTACGGCGGCCATCGTGGCGTCGGCGTTTCATCAGTGGCGAGTCGTACCGCTGATGGTCCGCCCACTATGCCTCGACGAGATGCACCCGGGGGCGGACCTCACGGGGTGCTGCCTCATGGGGGATGAACTGCCCCTCAAGAGGGTGGTCCGCCGAGTGCGCGCCTCCTTTGCCGGTGCGTTTGAGGTGGAGAACGTCGCCAGCGTCCCCATGGTGCCGGACCAGGGCCACATCCAACTAGTACGACATCTCTTATCTGTCAATGCCCTCTTGTTTGTCTTGTTCGTCCCCTTTTGCCCGTTTTCTGACCACGCCTCACGTTCCTCAGGGGAACGTCATTTACCGGAAGTCGCTGCCGCCGGTGAAGGAGGAGTGGAACGACTCCCAGGTGAGACGCTTTCAGACTGAGCAGGACAAAAAGAATAAGGATAAGGCTAAGAAGGATAAGGGCAGAAGGGCTCGAGAGAAAGAGGAACGTGAGCGATGCCGGTCGCGGCAAAGGCAGGCCAACCTCCCTGAGGAGGAGTCCCCCTCGGAGGAGGATGAGGATGAGGAGACAAGTAGTGGCGAGGTTGTTGGCGGCATGGCATCGTGGTGTAGGATTGTGACCATTACTTTGGTCCTGACGGATATTGTTCTTTGTGCAGGAAGAGGAGCCGGAGCAGGAGGAGGAGCAGGAGGAGTGGGTCGAGCCGCGCAAAGGGCTCAAGGAAGACAGAGCGACGCCCAGGCGCCAAGGGTTGACGTTGAGGTCGGCCCCGACCGCCCGGATCGAGCCGGGGAGCAAGCGCCCTGCGGCCTCTCAGGGCGAGGGGGTGCGGCGACCGCGCAGTCGCTCGTCGCAGTCCCCGTCGAGGGGTGGGTTGTAACACCCCGGGTGTTAACCTTGTTAATCTTTTAATTAAAAAATTGATCATGTCATCATATGCATTAAGCATCTTCATTTGTTTGAAAACTTGGATATGCATTGAACTAAAATGAGTTTACTTGCTTGTGTTTGATCAATTGTTTGAATGCAGTTCATCTTTTCAAAGTCTCAAAATTTAAAATTTGAATCCAAACCCTTTTCTCCGAGGGGGTGGAGTAAACCCTAAATGTGATTTTCAAAATCTATAAAGATTTTGATGGTGGTTGTTTAAGCAAAGTTGTAGATCTTGAAATTTTGAACATCTTTCGTGTTCAAAGTTTTTCCTGAAAACCCCTGGAAGCTTGAGCTTTTTGCAAAAAGAAGTCGCAGGGTCAGTTCTGTCCTTTCCTCGAGCAGTTGCATGGCGGGGTCGATCTCGACGTCGCTCCTGGCCGACACGTGTCGCCAGCCGCGCAACGTCTGTCCAGGGACTCCCGTCTTGTCGTGAGTACGTGGCGATCTCACGGAACCCGTTGTCGTCTTTAAAAGCGGGACGCCGTTCTCTCTTCTTTCCTTTCCACGCCACTGCTCCACACTTCGCTTCGCTCTGCTCCGTTCTGTTCTGTCGAGCGCTCCACCTCCATTGTTGACGAACTCATCCGAGCTCGTTAGCTGCTGCCAATCACTCAATCTTTCGTCATTGCCTTCGCCTTGACCTTGCGCATCTTCGGGGTAAGTTGGTTGAAGTCGTTGAGCCCGCATTCGTCCAACGCGGATCTGTCTTCCTCAGCTCCGACGCAACCGCCCCTGCTCTGGTCCGTCTTCGATCGGGCTACGCAGGAGCCGCATTGCCCTTGTATCTTGGGTTTCTTGCTTCTTGTTCATCTCTGACGCTTGTCGGTGCTCCGTTTTGCAAATGGTGGACCACAGCTCCGGGAACATCTTCGTGCCGTGCAGTTCTTCGTCTCTGCCGGCGCATTCTCCATCGACGGTCGTCTCTGCTTCATCTCCGGCCACGCTTGCTTGTGCTCCGTGACCAGGGTGAGCTCCTCGACCACTTCGCTGTATTCGTTTATCCTTGTATCGAGCCTTCGAGCCCTGTCCTCGAGCGCCGCTGCTGTTCTTGTTCGACGCGGTGGTGTGTTCGTCGTCTAGTCGTTGTAGTTGGTCTTTTCGAGATCCAAGTCTTGCGCTAGCTTCGCCTAGCCGTCCTGAGTCAGTCTCGAGGGGTAGTTGCCCTCGAGCGCGTGCGTGTTCTCTTCGGGCGCGTCGCGCAGATCTTCGTCGACCGCCAGTGCTGTCGTCGAGGGTGTTGCTTGTAGCTCTGTGTTTGTTTGGCTTGCGCTTCGCGTTGTTTGGAGGCTGCTTAGCTTGCTGGAGTTGTTGGTTGTTTCGATCGAGGTCGGATCGAGGCCTAGTGTCTCTGCTCGAGGCCTAGCTCCTTTGATCGAGGCCTGAGTCCGTCGGCATGTGTTTGCGGTCGAGCTCAGTTCACCGCCATGGTTGTCGACGAGGTTGGTTGTGTAGGTTTTAGCCTCGTTTCTATGGGCGTTTTGCTCGCAGTTGTCTTCTGAGTCATGATCGAGGCCTAGCCTCAGGATCGAGGGTCGATCGAGGCCTAGCCTCGGCATCGAGGGTCGATCGAGGTCTAGCTTCTCCAGTCGAGGCCCAGTTTCGTCGATCAAGGTCCTTGTTCATCGATCGAAGCCTCGTTTCGTTCGATCGAGGTCTGTCTCCGTCGATCGAGGTCTTGTTGTTCGATCGAGGTCTGTTCTCGATGGTGTGCGATCGGTCGAGCCCTGTCCGACCGCCAGCACCCTCGATGAGGTGTCTTTGAAGGTTTGTTTGAGTCGTGGCCTACCTTTTTGGGTTCGGCTCGGCAAGCCGAAGCAAGTTCGAGAGGTAGCCGTTCGGTTTGGTCATCGACGGCGACTCGCCGCCGTGTTTTGTGGTTCTCGACGCCACCGCTCGAGCCCCGGTGCCGCTGATGGTCGAGTCTCAGCCGTCTGAGGGTCTTGAGCCGAGTTCTTCCTGTTTCCTGTTTTTAGTTCTGTAGCATGCCCTGTTTAGTTATAACATGTTTAGAAACCCTAATACCTTTAGGCTTTGAGTGATTTTGGTTTATTTGATAAATATGGTCATTTGTCCAGTGACAAACACAAGTTGGACATGCTCGATGTAATGCTGTTTGCTGAGTTCTTTTAGGGTAATCTGTTTTAGTCTTCTCTTATGAGCTTGTTTGTTTTGAGTTGAGCATCATGTTTACTATTCAAGCATCAGCTAAGACATGTCATTATATCGTGTAGATTGTTCGTTGGTTGGGTTGGATACCTCCAGTGAAGGGGTTTTCTCTCTTGAATCTGAGCCCGAGTTCGTTTATCCCTCCAACCAAGGCAAGCCCCGGTGCATTCAAACACTTCCTTGTATTTAAAAAGTTTGCTTTAAATACACTTATGTTTATACTATTGCATTACGGTATTCAATCAAATTCCTACTTGATGCATAGCCTTACCTTGAATTATTTATTCCTGTACCTTGATACTGTTTTAAAAATACGGTTGTTGCTTTATGCTGCTTAGCAATGCTTAGACCGATAGAGTCAGATGATTTCCTGTCATCTGCGAGATTAGGTGGTAACCTGTTTGCTTTGGCAATGGTTCTGTTTTCGAGATGAATAGCGGATTGCTGCGGCAAATGGCTATGTCCTCTTGATGGAAGTAATAATCTGAGACCGGGCGGACACGGTGTTGGAGAGCCACCGGATGTGGATATCTGGTGAGCGGGTTCTTTCCGCCTGTGTCGATTAGGAACCGTCCGATGATGCATGACTAGGGTTGTGACTTTGGAGTACTTATCACAAACTCCGGGAAGCTGGACTCTGGCTATTCTCGCTTGAAGAACGGTTAACCTGCACTGGGAGTGGAGAGATGGCGAGAGTAGTGTGTACCCTCCAAGTTAGCGAACTGGATGGAGGTGTACTGTGCTCTCGGGTGGCGGAACCCCGGTCTTGGCGAGAGGATCCAGGGAAAGATAGTCATATGCGTGCTTTAAGCGGCTGTATATGTCGTGTGATAGGGAAGCCCCAGCTGGGATAAACCGGTTCGAATCGTCGTGTTCCTCGGATATGGAAACATGACCCTGTTTTCTTCTTCGTAGTAATACACTTTAACTGGATACTTGTTGGATCCCTCGTGGATGTTTATTACCTCGTTATCGATCATACATCCAGGCCGATACTTGAATAATCTTATGGATAACATAAATGATTTCAATTCTTTTTATAAATGCTCATTTATGCAAAATACTTGATTCTTGCAAACCACACCTTGAATCCTATGACTTGCATACTGCTTTGTCCACCAAATACTTTTCTTTGTCGGATAAGTCTTGTGGAGTACTCCCGTACTCAGGGTTTGTTAACCCCTGTTGCAGATGAGGATCACAACCCGGTGTGTGTGGCTCCTTGCTGCATGACCGTGGTCAGTGTAGATGAAGATGAAGAATGACCAGTCTTTGCTTGACTCTTGGGTAAGAGTAACTCGGTTATCTGTTCTTTCGCTATCAGCAGCTTGATGTATCTTTATCGTATGACACTAAGTTGTGTTTCAAAACTTATGGTTTGTAATATGACTTTAAATTTCCGCTACTTTGATGTAATATAAAAATTTCGTATTACTTCTGTCATGATTGTGATAAGGTTGATCCTGTTCGGAAAGAGGTGGATGACCCGCTGCAAAGTGGCGACACCTGATGGGCTAATTAAGATTTGGATCATCTGTTGGAGATTAAGTTGGTTAATCCTGACAAGTGGGCCCTATCTTAAGAGGTTCTGTCACATGGGTCGAGCACGCCGCCGGTGCCTGCTCAGTCAAGCGCACGGGCCTCGAGCCTGTCGACCCAGGAGGAGACCAGGATGGCGGTGACGAAGACGTTGTCGGCCCCTGCCAAGGTCACGGCGCCGGGAGCAGCCTCAGCCCCCGGTGGAGGAAAAAGCGGTTCCCGGGGTGCCGGCCTGAAGCCCCCGAGCGGTTCGATGTCCACTGGCCGAACCCCCCTGATCCCGATGGGGTAAGTTCTTTTCTTTCTGGTCCTGAACTCCCTTCTGCTTTGGTTGCAGCTCGCGCTAATCGTAACACATGCATTCCTTTTTTAGGGTGAAGCGCTCGTTGGAGGCCGCGTCCCCCACCCCGGCCAAGAGGTTGAAGGTGGAAGCTACGGCTAAGATGGCGGCCGGAGCCAGCCCCGCTATCCCGTCCCACTTGACCCTCACCCTAGAGGTGGCGTGGGCGGGCAAGGCGCGGGAGGCGATGCAGCGCGGGCACGCGCAATCGGCCGCCGAGCAGGCTCGAGCGGAGGAAGAGGCAGGTCGACCTGCCTCGTCGTTAGGGTCTGCCGGTGTGGCGGTCGAGGCCGTGCTCACCGCCCCGTCGGAGGGGGGGTGCGCAAGCAGCCTCGGAAAGCGTGGAGCCGGTGTCGACGTCGGCCGTGCTGGAGAGGGTTGAGCCCCAAGCCGCCGTAGAGATGGAGGTGGTCGACTTGACCTCCGCTGGCGATAAAGAGACGTTGGAGCGCCCGACGCCGATGCGGTGGCCCGAGAACCTTGCGTCGTGGGAGGCGCGTCAGCGGCGCGAGCGCGAGGAGAAGGCGCGGCAAGAGGAGGGAGCGATTGTCGCTGCGCCGGAGGTGCCGCCGTCGGTGGAGACCCTCGTCGAGGGGGCCTCGGTGTCGCCCGCGGTGGGGACGGCGACGACGACGGAGCTGGCGGAGACAGTGGTGGTGACGACCCCTCGGCAGGAGCCGGAGAGGACCGTTGTGGTGTTGCGGGGGAGCGGCGCGCCGGACGTGGCTATGTCCGAGGCATCAGCTCGGCCTATCCTCGAGGTCGGGCAACCGTCTACTCGAGGTGATCCGCCCTCTAACTTAGTCGACGTGGAGGGAGGGGACCGTAGTGAGCCTGCGACATTGGGTGCTAACGTGTGTTTTCTTCACCGCGTAGGGTTATTCTCACGGCGGGGACCTCTTCCGTCTAGAGGCGATGACTTGGAGGGGCCGGTGGCGGCCCTGCAAGATGACTCTGAGGCCAGGAGTGCCCGGCTCGAGGGGGCGACCTCCTTCCCCACTCTGGTGGAGCGGGTGATGCTCCACGGGGGTGACCTCGAGATGCGCTAGGGCATCATGCGGGAGGTCAAGGAGAGGATCGACCACCGCAGCAAGTTCTGGGGGCAGGAGCCCCTCGAGCTGGCCGACCCCCAAGACCCAAGGTGCACCTTCTTCAAGCTCGATGATCAAGCCGAGCTCGGGGAGTGGGAGCACCTGGAGGAGTTCCAGGCGTGGCTTGCCCACGTGGTACGCGTGTCGGCGGAGGTCGCTTCCGCAGATTTGTATCGGGGGATGGAAGTAAGCCTCGTTTTCTCTCTGATCTTGCTTGGGTCATTTTGCTGTTCTTTTCTGATGACCTTCCTTTTTATCCCTGTTAGATGTTGAGGGCGAGGTCGTACGATAAGTCCCAATTCATCCTCCGGGCGCAGGAGCAGTGGAGTCAGCTCCCCATCCTCCGCGCCTCGCTGGAGAAGGCCGAGGCCGAGGCAACCCAGGCGAAGGTCGAGGCGGCCACCGCGCAGGAGGGGGCCAAGGCCGCTCAGGAGGAGGCCTCCCGGGCACAATCGAGGGCCGAGGCCGCCCTCAAGGAGGTTGCCGAGGTCGCGCAGTAGCGGGACGCCGCCCAGGAGGTCCGACGTAAGGCTGAGGAGGAGACCACCTCGCTGAGGGGGAACTGGCTCGAACGGCGGAGCAGGTCTGGCAGCTCAAGGCCAACCTGGAGCAGGCGGGCACCGACCGCGCCTCCCTCGAAGAGCAGGTCCGGCAGCTCGAGTCGGATATCGACATCATCTCCCGCGACCGCGACGCGCTGAACGTCGCAGAGCAGAAGGCTCGAGCCCAGATCGCCATTCTAGAGGAGGCGGCGGCTGCCCAAAAGAGGGCCCTCGATGGTACTGGCAAGATCATCGAGGACCTCCGGACTAAGAACAGTGACCAAGCTGCAGCCCTCGTCGACGTCCGCCACCAACTGCAGAAGGCTGAGCAGGCCTACGTCACCCTGGAAGCACGCGTCAAAGGTGAGTTTTTTAGAAGTGTTATTGAGATCGCATGGTCTCGACCCTTCACCCTAGAAGATCGCTTGAGTCTTCTATTTGTTCTGGCAGAACTCGAAGGGGACAAGGCCCGAGCCCACGAGGATCTGACTAGTCTTCAGAACCTCCTCGGGGCGGAGACGAGCCTGAATGAGAGGCTTGGGGACGCCATCTCCTCCTTCTGCGACGGCATGGGTGTTGAACCGGAGCTGCCGGTTGTGGGAGACGTGCGTGGAGATTCCCTCTTGCGCCGGCTCTTCGCCGCGACCGGTGGAGTGACGGAGCAGGTCCGTGCTGTCTTTCACATAGGCGTGAAGCGGGCGCTCGCGGTCGTCCGCTCGGGGTACTCCTATGACCTCGATGTCGTCACCAGCGGCTTCATCGTCGACCCGGAGCTGACCGATGAAGCGAACATGGCGAGATGCCATGAGATGATCGACGCCGCAGAGGTGCCCGGCGGTGAGTTGGCGAAGCTGTTCGAGGCTGAGGTGCTTCCCCCGGCGGATGGCGATGGCGATGATTAGTCGAGGCATGTGTGCCAAATCTGGACAAGAAGGTCCATGTAATAGATTAGGTTGGTGACAATATGATGTCGAGCCCCTGGGGGCTTCTTAACTTTAATGCATTTTATTCGAGATGCATCTAGGTGTTTTTATTTCTTGAGTTGTCTCTATTTCTCTTTGCCTGGGTCGTTGCTTGTGGACTAAGTATTCGACGCGCGCTTGTATCCCTGGAGGGGGGAGCGAGTGGGGGTACCATAGCCCTGAGGCATAGGAGAGTCCTCGGCTCGACGGCCCTCGACCCTTAGGGAGTTTGAGGCGTTTTTTACTTAGCCATGAAGCGTACTCAGGGCAAAGGTGGAAAGAGAAGTGTTGAGTTTTGAAAAAACATTCGAGTTTTTAGAGGACTTAGGAGGGGGGGTCCCTCCTGTCAGCCCCCGAGGGAGGCTTGACTTTGCAGGAGCAGAGTCGAGGCTACCTCAGAGTTATGAACGAATGTGAAATGTATTTCGAGAACATTTTATTCATTCATGATGCGATAAATATACATAATGCGGAAAATGTATGAGGCCTCGAGGCCTTAGGGGTAGAAGCGACGTAGCTATTCGATGTTCCATGCATTGGTGAGGATCTCTCCCTTGCTGTTCTTCAGCTTGTAAGTCCCTGGCTTTAGCACCTTTGCCACGATGAAGGGTCCTTCCCAAGGTGGCGTCAGCTTGTGACGCCCCTTGTTGCTTTGTCGGCGGCGCAATACGAGGTCGCCGACGTCGAGGTCCCTTTTGCGTATGTGCTTGTCGTGATAGCGCTGTAGCGTCTGCTGGTACCTTGCTGACTTGAAGAGGGCAGTGTCCCGGGCTTCCTCGAGCTGGTCAAGGGAGTCCTCTCGGGCTGCTGCGTTGGCTTGCTCGTTGTAGGCCTTTAATCGAGGGGGCCCGTACTCGAGGTCAGTGGGGAGGACGGCCTCGGACCCGTAGACCAAGAAGAACGGGGAGAACCTTGTAGCTCGACTTGGTGTCGTCTTCAGACTCCATAGGATAGAGGGCATCTCATCGACCCATCTCTTGTCATGTTTGTTTAGACAGTCGAAGATCCTTGGCTTGAGGCCCTGCAAAACCATACCATTGACGCGCTCGACCTGGCCGTTAGTCCGAGGGTGGGCGACTGCAGACCAGTTCAACTTGATGTTGTGGTGGTCACAGAAGTCCAAGAACTTTTGGCCGGTGAACTGCGTGCCATTGTCAGTGATGATGTCATTGGGGACTCCGAAGCGGTGGACGATGTCGGTGAAGAACAACACAGCTTGTCGAGATTGAATGTTGGAGATGGGTCGAGCCTCGATCCATTTCGAGAACTTGTCTATGGCCACGAGGAGGTGGGTGTGGCCACCTATTGATTTCTTCAGGGGGGCGACCATGCAGAGCCCCCATACTGCGAATGGCCAAGCTATGGGTATCATCTGGAGAGATTGGGCGGGTAGGTGGGTCTGCCTAGCGTAGAATTGGCATCCCTTGCAAGATCGAACAAGTTTGGTAGCATCGGTGACGGCTGTCAGTCAGTAGAAGCCTTGTCGAAAGGCGTTTCCTACCAGCGTTCTTGGCGTCGCGTGGTGGCCGCAAGCCCCCGAGTGTAGGTCCTTCAGTAGTGCCCTCCCCTCCTCGAGGGTGAGGCAACGTTGAAGTACATCGGTAGGACTGCGTCGATAAAGCTCACGACCATCCCCATACAAGACGCAGGTTTTGGCGCGTCGGGCTATGCGTCGGGCTTCGGTGCGGTCCTCTGGGAGCTCGCCCCGTATTAGGTACTCGAGGTAGGGTGTGCGCCAGTCCGTCGAGGGGGTTGGTGTTGCGGTTGTTTCGTCGATCTTCATGACCTCTCCTCCGTTCGAGGGAGGATCGGTCGAGGAGGAAGGGTCGACCCCTTGCTCGAGGGCGGGAGCCCCCGAGCCTAGGTCGACGGACGTCTTGCGAAGGTCCCTCGAGAAGACGTCGGGAGGGACTGTACCTCGAGTGGACGCGATTTTGGCTAGCTCGTCAGCAGCTTCGTTGTACCGGCGGGCGACGTGGTTGAGCTCGAGGCCATAGAATTTGTCCTCCAGCTTACGGACCTCCTTGCAGTAGGCTTCCATCTTGGGGTCATGGCAGCTCGAGGCCTTCATCACCTGGTCGATCACAAGCTGTGAGTCCCCTTGAACGTTGAGGCGTCGAACTCCGAGCTCGATGATGATGCGCAGACCGTTGATGAGGGCCTCGTACTCGGCTACGTTGTTGGAGGCGGGGAAGTGGAGGCGGATGACGTAGCGCATGTGTACCCCTGAGGGAGATATGAACAGCAGTCCGGCGCCTGCCCCCGTCTTCATCAGCGACCCGTCGAAGTACATGGTCCCGAGCTCGGCCTGAACCTGCGCCGGGGGTAGTTGAGTATCAGTCCATTCTGCAATGAGGTCTGCCAATACCTGAGACTTGATGGCCTTCCGAGGGGCGTAGGAGAGAGTTTCCCCCATGAGCTCGACTGACCACTTGGCGATTCTCCCAGACGCCTCCTGGTTCTGGATTATCTCCCGAGGGGGAAAGACGAGACCACAGTAACCGGGTGGCCCATGAAATAGTGTTGGAGCTTGCGCCGAGTGAGGACGATGGCATACAACAGCTTCTGAATGTGGGGGTATCTCATTTTGGTCTCGGAAAGTACCTCGCTCACGAAGTAGACAGGCCTCTGCACCAGCAGGGTGTGTCCCTCTTCTGCCCTCTCGACTACTATGGCAGCGCTGACTACCTGGGTAGTTGCTGCAACATAGAGCAAGAGGGGCTCGGCTGGGCTTGGGGCACCAAGATAGGTGGCGAGGTGAGTAAGGCTTTGAGTTTGGAGAGCGACTCCTCAGCCTCGACGGTCCATGTGAAGTGTTCTGTTTTCTTTAGGAGGCGGTAAAGGGGTAGTGCCTTCTCTCCGAGCCGTGAGATGAACCGGCTGAGGGCAGCGAGGCACCCTGTGACCCTTTGTACGCCCTTAAGATCGTTGATCGGGCCCATCCTAGTGATTGAGGTTACCTTCTCAGGGTTGGCCTCGATCCCGCATTGGGAAACTATGTACCCTAGGATCATGCCTCGAGGGACCCCGAAGACACACTTCTCTGGGTTTAGCTTTATGTGATTTGCCCTGAGGCACCCAAACGCGATCTCAAGGTCCCCAACTAGGTTCTCGACTTTCTTGGATTTGACCACGATGTCATCGACGTAGGCCTCGACGGTTGGCCCTACATGTTTTCCAAAGACACGGAGCATGCATCGTTGATATGTGGCCCTGGTCTTTCGCAAACCGAAGGGCATAGTGAGGTAGCAAAACATGCCAAAGGGGTGATGAAGGAAGTCGCGAGCTGATCGGATTCCTTCATCTTTATTTGGTGATAGCCAGAATACGCATCAAGAAAGCAGAGAGTTTCACATTCCGTAGTGGAATCTACTATTTGATCAACACGTGGTAATGGAAAAGGAACCTTAGGACATGCTTTATTTAAATTAGTGTAGTCTACGCACATTCTATCCTTTCCATTCTTTTTCTTGACAAGTACAGGATTTGCTAACCACTCGGGATGATGTACCTCCTTGATGAATCCGGCCTTCAAAAGCTTGTCGACCTCCTCCCGATGATTTTGCGCTTCTCCTCGTCGAAGCAGCGCAGCCGTTGCTTCACCGGTTTGGATCCGGCTCGGATGTCCAAGGAGTGCTCGGCGACATCCCTCGGAATGCCTGGCATATCCGAGGGACTCCACACAAACATGTCAGCATTCGCGCGGAGGAAGTCAACGAGCACGGCTTCCTATTTGGGCTCGAGGGTGGCGCTGATCGTCAGCGCCTTCCCATCCGCATGGCCGAGGTCGAGTGGGATGGTCTTGGTGTCCTCCGCAGGCTTGAAGTTACTGGCGTGCCGCTTGGGGTCAGGGATCTCCTTGGAGAAGTCATCGAGGTCCCCCATCCATGAGTACCTTGGTGAGGCGGGTGTTGAGTATGATCGGGTCGACGACGAGTGGGTAGACCCTGCGTTGGGGACGTGCTCGGGGTGGTCATTTGGTCGAAGGAGATCGGCATGTGGGACCAGTCGAGGTATCGAGGAGCCTGGGCTCGAACGGAAAAGACTTCTCGACGCTCCTTCTTGCGCTGACGCGCACTGAGTCGACTATAGGGTCCCCCGCAGATCATGTAGCAGTCGTGAATCTCGGGGAAGCCCCCGTTCTTGCCATCGCCCCCGTCTTGTGGATCCTCCTTCTTGTCGTTTTTCTTGAGGCCAAGAGAGTCGAAGTAATTCTTGAGCATGCGACAGTCCTCGAGGCTGTGGTTGGCCGGTCCCTTGTGATAGGGGCAGGGCTCTTTCAGCATCTTGTCGAAGACGCCCCCCTCGAGAGGGGACCTCGAGGCTTCTTCTTGTCTGTCGCAGCGAAAAGATCGTCGGGGTCGACGTCGCATCGACCCGGCTGGTTCTTCTTTCTTCTTCTTCTTCTTCTTGTTCCTCTTGGGCCCATTATTCGAGCCCCAGGGCTCGTCCGCCTTGGCCTTCCCCTTGTCTGGGGATGCATAGAAGAACGTGCCAACGGCTTCCTCGTCGGTTGCGTAGTTGGCGACGATGTCCATGAGCTCGTTGGCGGTCTTGGGGGTGTTCCGTCCCAGCTCCCGCACCAACTCCTTGCAGGTTGTCTCGGCGACAAACGCCGTGATGACGTTGTGGTCGGAGATGTGGGTTAGCTCGGTACGTTGCTTGGAGAATCGTCGGGTGAAGTCGCGGAGGGTTTCCCCTGGCTTCTGCTTGCAGCTGCGGAGATCCCAGGAGTTTCCTGGCCGCACGTAGGAGCCCTTGAAGTTCCCCTCGAAGATCCTGACCAGGTCGGGCCAGCCATGGATCAAGTCCGGGGGGAGTTCCTCGAGCCATCTTCGAGCGGTGTCGGAGAGGAAAAGTGGGAGTTGCCGAATGATGACGTGGTCGTTGTCGGCTCCTCCTAGCTGACATGCCAGCCTAAAATCAGCAAGCCAGAGCTCTGTCTTGGTTTCGCCGTTGTACTTGACCAGGCTAGTGGATGGGCGGAAACGAACAGGCAAGGCGGTTTGCCGGATGGTCCTGCCGAAGACTCGTGGCCCTGGTGGTTCCGGAGATCGACGTCGATCCTCGTCACTGTCGTAGCGCCCACCTCGATGAGCACTGTAATCTCGAGCCTCAGCGTCACCGTGTCGGCGTCGTTTGTTGTCGTTGATGTCGCGTCGCGCGTCTCACGGTTGTCGATTGTCGAGGATGCGGTCTCGAACTGGTTGCCGCTCCACTCCGCCTTGGGGCGCCTTGTCTTGGTGGACAGATACCTCTCGATCTTGTCGAGGGGGCACGTCCTACTGCTCGGAGGCAGCTCCTCTACGCCTCGAGGCCGAGCTCTCCGTCTGCTGTATGACCGCGGTTTGGAGAAGCCCCTGGATTTCATCCCTGATGCGTTGCGCCTGGGGCGTCGATGGTGTCGGCATGTCGCGGAGCAGCATCGCGGCTGCCACGACATTCTGGCTAGCGCGGTTGTAGACGTGGCGCTCGTTCGCCCCTTCATTGACGATCTGTCGATGGACATCCCGAGCCCGGTCGCGGGCTCCTCCATCCGGTGACCGCCCGCGATCTTGCTCGAGGGCATGCTCGAGCCGTTGGAGACGTAGGCACTCCTCCTCGACCTTGGCGAGCAGCTCTCGGACTTGCGCGATCTGGGCATCCTGAGGTGGGCCAGCTTCGCCTGGAACCGGGGGGGGGGGGGCGGCGTCTCGCGGCGGAGTAGCGTTGCGCCCTCCTCCTCCCGCATTCGCAGCTGCGGGTCGGTGGTCTCATCCTGGGAGTCGACCGGCTCGATGAGGTGGAAGCACTCCCGTGTGGGATCGTAATCCTCATCGGGGGAGTCTGAGTCGGGGTTGCCCTGGTAGAAGTTGGGGAAAGACCCCCTGTGCTCCTCCTCCAGTTGTCGTCGTAGCGTGCCCCAGGTGTAGTAACCTGGGGCTGGGGCTCGCCGTGGCACCGAGCGCTCATCTGGCGGAGGGGTGCTGACGAGGTTAGTCGTCGCATGTAGCAGGTTCCCTGAGGACCCGTAACGTGCATCTGCGAGCCTACAAAAGCAGAACAGAGTCTGGCGTTGTTGTAGAGCCCGAGTGGAAACAGGTTGCGCGGCGGCGCGGCCGAGTATGTCGGAGAAGCCACAAGGACCCTCTGAGATGACGGTGTGGCAAAGCCAGAGTCAGGCTCAGCGAGGTATCTGCTCCCGACCCACAAGCATGGGTCAAACAGGCTCCCGAAGGGAGGAACTGTGTCGTCAGCTGAGGCCGGGGAGATGGCGTCCGGTGTCTCGGGATTCGCGCGGTGAAGAGTGCGGCGGCGTCGTTCACGCCTCCTCCTGGTGACAGGCGAGAGGCGCGAGTGGTGGGATCGTCGTCTGGTCCCCCTTGGCCCCGGCGTACCGGAGCCGCTGCTGTCCATGCCACCACTGGAGAGTAGAACCATGTCGTGGCCGTGGCCCGAGGACATGGACTCTAGACTCCCGAACCAGATGATGGTGGCGAATGGAAATGATTGGATCGTGGAATCCATCTGGGAGAGTAGTTCAGAGTTGATCGACACGCAAAACCCCCTACCTGGCGCGTCAACTATCGGTGTTATGACCCAGGGGGTCAAGACCACCAACTAGTAAATTTGTATATTGCGTGCTTCCTCTCCCAGATGTGATGCAAGAAGAACACAAGATTTATCCTGGTTCGGGCAAAGAAGGCCCTACGTCCAACGGGGGAGGATGAATTGTATTATCTTGCACCAAAGTGCTCGTACAGGGGGGGTACAAGCAGGTTTACGCGGGGGTGCTCAGAGTGAGCTGAAGCCTAGGACTAGCAAGGCTATCCTAGGCGAGCTGGTGGATTGCTTGAGATGTTGATCAAGCAATCGGGTGTGGTGTGTGCGACTTGGCTCTTGGTGTATGCGGGTCAGAGCTGATGTCTCGGCTCGTTGAGAGATCTCTGATGTCCGAATGCGTGAGCCGATACGAATGCGCATGCCCTTTCTTCTATCCCAGTGTCCCCTTTTATAGATCAAGGGGAGACTTGAGAGTACAGAGATCCTAGACTGTAGAGGCATGGGAGAGGTGTCCGCGGCGCCATGCTTGCGGTGGGACGTCGATCGCTGTAGCGGCGTGGTCTTCCCGTCCTTCCGGTGTTCAGGGCATGGTGATAGCAGACTGGACGTTGCCGAACGTCATGACGCAATACGGTTGGCCTCCTGTAAATGGGTACAAGCTCCACAGTTGAAGCGGGACGGAGCGGATAGGACGGGTCCCATACCGTAGTGGTTGGAGGTGGCAGTCGACCCCCCGGGTCGAGGGGTATCGAGGCACGCACGACCCTGACGTGTCCCTGAAAACTCGGTCGAGGGCTATCCCAGTCAAGATTCGAGGGGATGCCTTTGACCTCCGTACTCAAGGCGTGGTTACAGTGGTCGTACGATCGACGGAGAATCGGGGCATGGGCGGCGAGTTGATGGATTTGACCGTGGTAGTGGGCGCCCATGGCGTTAGGTGGGAGCAGGTAGGCGCATTGGATTCTCTTTACCCCATACTGGGAGTAGGTGAGCTTATCAAGCCTCCTGCTCGTGGGTCGTTCGTTCGACCCCATGTTCGTCATTCGAGGGGTCGAGGCGGAGGGGTCGTTCGTTCGACCCCTGTCCGTCAATCGGGGTCGAGGGGTTGAGGTCGAGGGGGATTCGATCGACCCCTCTTCCGTCATTCGGGGGGTTAAGGCGAGGCGGAGGGGTCGTTCGTTCGACCCCTGTCCGTCAGTTGAGGTCGAGGCGGAGGGGTCGTTCGTTCGACCCCTGTCCGTCTGTTGAGGTCGACGCGGAGGGGTGTCCTGCCTACTGTTTTTCCAGTAATGGGCCGGCCCATGACTGGTCACTGTTGTTGGTGAGGTAAGCCTTCGTTTGATGGACCTTCTCCCACTGATGGGGCGGCTGATCGGATTTGGCCCTAAAAATGGTTGCTATGTTAAGCATTAGATTATCGCAAGTTAGGGTACCCCTTACCTTTGTACCCGACAAGTGGCATATTCAGATGGGTAGATCCCATGTATTAGTCTGCAGCAATAGCATTAAAGTTACAATACTTTTTCTCTGTTATTTAGTCAAGTGCATCATGATTTACTTACCACTGTATCTAAAATCAGGATGTAGAAACACATGTTCTTTTTTCTAGGTCCACAATCATCCTTTCTAGGATATAACCCACAACTTATGTTTTTTTTTGCCAAATTCAGATTGTTCACATGACAATGTAGGCTGTGTGAGATATAATTTTTACAATATACCAGGAGATATTCAGAGCTATGAATCTGTCCATACTGTTGCATCTGAAAGTATTACCTGTTTTGGTGTTTCATGCTACCAAGCAGATGTCCTGTGTGACTGCACAAAACATTGTAAGAAACTCTGATCTGAAGAAAGCATCACAATTTATTAGAGGGGAGTATCAAGTGAAATTCTGACATCGCATGGAAATCTGAGGCTTCGTTCCCTGCTGTTGGAATCAGGTCCAAAGAAAATTTTATTCCCATCTGTAAGGACTCATACTAAATGTGAGAGTTACAAGACTGTCAGTTGTAGGCTTTTGGTTATCAGTTTTGTTGGAGTAATCTGCACAATAACTTGATTCATAACGCTGATGAGAATTGGTTTAAACCCGATGGATATACAACATGGTCCACCATATTTTTTCCGAACAAGTTTCTTCCATTAACATGAAATTTTCTGGTACGGGTAATTCCATTCTTCACACTTCTTCAGTATATCTTTCTTATAATTAATGAAGGATTCACTAAAATGCTGTGATTTTCCAAAGGCATATCTTGTGTTTCCTCTTCAATCCTCTTGATCAGCATCCAAATTTTTCAACAATTTGATGTATACTAGAATTGTCTTCTGCTATGTTCTCATGTAAAAAGAATCTATGAAGCTGTTGCTGCTTACTAAGGGAATAAACATGAAGGCATGGATTTTTTTGGGCATTTTACTGATATTAGTCTAATAATTTACATATTCTCTTCCTCTCAAATCAAATAGAGCAATTCACTTGACGGTTCTGCTTTGCGATGCCTGCATATAGATTAAGTAAAGGGAATGAGAACTTTAAGAGGAAATATGATTAAATCTGTACAGATATCTCAGTGCAGGCTTACATTTTGTCCGGAAGCAGGGCTGCTTCAGTGCTGGATCATCTTCCGGAGGTTGCTGTCCAAAGATCATCTCACAGCTCATGTCCTCAAAATCTGAACAGTGGTAATATAGTAGACATAAGTACATAATGTTCCATGACCCCTAAGAAAGGGCTTGTTAGAACAGAACATAGGCGTATCCTCTCTTTTTTTTTGTATAAATCAGATACAGAGATAATTTAGTAAGGTTTAAAGTACTGCTTTGCAATATATAAGAATGGAGAAAGTAGTGAAGATAAGACTGCAGACCATAAGCGGTGCCATTAAGCTAACATTCATGGTTGTTACCACATCGGTGATAGCAACTTGAGAGGACAAAATGAGTGCCTAGCAAATTCCAACACAAATTGGTCTCCAGTTATCTGGACTGATGTCACTAAATGTCAACATCTTTTGACCTTGATTCAATGATTTGTGTGGTTGAAATATTCATCAGGAATGAGTCAACGCTCAAAATAATTGCTTGAGGTAAGCGAGATTAATGCTCTGATCATTAAAGCATGTTGGCTCTGCGATGTTAAGTCAAGGTGCCTGTACTGTACTTGGTAATACTAAGCACTAAAGTGTGGAATGGTTGGAATAGACACTACCATCTCACAACTTGTCTCTGTGACTCTGTTTTTAGCAGTTTTCCACTAAGAGTTACAAGTAGGAGCCACCCCATTTTCTCTGTGCAGCTTGATTGCAATTGCTCTACAACCTGCAAACATGTTGGTCCCACTTCAATCTTTTCTGTCCACCAAATGGCACCTTGTGATTCCCATGCCCAAAAAAGGCATAGTGTCTCAATTCAGATGGTGTACGTGGCAGGATCATGAGATTTAACATATCAAGCTGACTTCTGTATTTTTCATGTGAGAATCTTGGTGCGTTGCTTTCAGAGTTATTCCATTTTAGAGCTAGTATGATGAGTTGTGTGGCTACAGACATCTTACATGAAATGTCCATATATACAAGGACTTCACTAGCACCATTTAAATTGGAAAGATCGTATTCTAAGTTCCCTTCCGTTTGGTAGCAATCAATGTAATGTTAAGCTAGCTATAGAATAATTATGCTTGTGACCAAGGACGTTACAGTTAAGGTTTTGACACAGTTTCTGACATTGAGATGATGTGTTGGACTGTTGGCTTGAGTGACAGTCCACTAATTTCCTCCCAACTTTAGTCAGTGGCTGGAGTAGATTATTTTTCTTGGATTCTAAAACTTTGAAGTAATTTACTAATTCTATGTTATTCTCTCAGGTAATTGTTCCATGGATAAGACCAAGTGGAACTTACTGGGGGACATGT
This sequence comes from Microstegium vimineum, assembly GCA_022036555.1. Taxonomy (NCBI): domain Eukaryota; kingdom Viridiplantae; phylum Streptophyta; class Magnoliopsida; order Poales; family Poaceae; genus Microstegium; species Microstegium vimineum. The sequence goes on from CM039132.1 coordinate 15,096,709, forward strand.
AGACAGCCGTGCCAAGTGAATCTTGGATGAACTTCTGGCATGGCATTTTGCAAAGGTTCGTGCACATTCCGACACAGTTGGTGCTTTCCAGAAATCTGTCAGAGTAAGATAATGAAGAAAATGTCAGGAATACTCTTGACCATTTTTTGGTATGCCTGTACCTTACTATTGGTTTTTCCAGAATGCTTTTTGGGGTAGTTGCACTGCATGGGTAGAATTGTATACTGCACTAGCCTTTGCCTATACTTTTTTTTTCTTTTTACAATTGTATCCCTATTTTTGTAGCTAGTCTGTGGAGTATGAGTAGGATGGCGAGATCGCCACAATTACGACATGGGCAGTACATGTTGCATCTCAGCCTTAGTTCTTCTATACCTTTTCCAAGTGGTTTTACTTGAGTAAAGATTGACGTATTGCAAAAGGTTTATGCTGAGCTAATTTACGGTGCAGATTCGTAGCCTTTCAATCCCACACCAGCTAATAATGTTTAGGTAGATCATAAGAATTTGTACTAGCTACCAAGTGCTAGGATGCAGAAATCGTTTGGCCAATATAAATATATGATGACACATCAGACTATATAATTATTTTGTTTCAGTTATATTCGTACATGTTAACTTTTATGACTAACCCAGTCTGCATTTAAGTTTTTTATTCAATCAATCATGAATTTCTGGATGACGAATTAATACCTGCATTTGGGTATGTAGACCACGTTCTTCTCTTTTCTTCCATCAACTTCGGATTCCCTGACCTTGCAATGTTCAGTGACACAATGATTACTCATACAACTTTATGGACACTGCTGGGGGCAGATATATGTAAGAACGCAAAAACCATATTGCAGCATGTTCCATCCATGACTGCATTTTCCACTACTATATGCACTATATGCTCAGCATTAATCCTTAAGAATACTCTGTTCAGGCCATTCCACTGTCATTTTCTGGAAAGAAATATCACATGGAGGAGAAAGAGCATTTGAACAAGGCGAAGTATGTGTATGCATACGTATTATACCTCACATGGTCCGACGAGCCAAGGGAAGAATATGGTGGTGAAGGCAGCGAAGTACTCTCGAGAAAATCTCGAGGGTGGCATCATCACCTTTATCTGCATCCACAACAGTACAAACGCTGTCAGTTCAAGCTGAGGTAAAATACAACCAAATCCTACTTTCTAAACCGTCTATAATAGATACCTTGTGATTTTCTCCTGCAAATTCGAAAGCATTTTTTTAATCTTGTTTGCAATAGTTTTGCGGGGAGCATATATATAAAAAAGTAAAAATACTTGCCACTGTGAGGATGTAGCTGGGGAAGGCCCGTTCAAGAGCGCTGGCCACAGTCTCCAACTGCTGATCAACCCTGAACAGCGCGGAGATGGCCAGTGCCGCCTCTATCAGGCCTTCATAGCCGTCCTTTCCGTTCTTCATCCCTGCACACATGCATCAGACATGCATGAACCAAATGCTGCTGGTAGGAGTAGCAATCACATGACTGTAGAGAGATTTCTTTTAACATCCTATCATGCTTTTCCCGCTGTCAACGCCGTGCTGCGAGAGGGTGGGAAAGAAATGAGAGGGCATGGGGATCTTGTTAATTTGGTAGGGGCACAGAGCACTGTGGAGAACAGTGGAGGACACCGTGGCAAACACGGTGTTTGGCACTGATGTAAAACACGGTGTTGCACCACATGCTCGCCTAATCTACTATACTACTACTACTGCTACCCCAAAGATCAGAGAATCTTGTACTGACTAGTGGTCTAGTGGGTTCCAAAGAAGGCACAATCGTTAAACAGGTTGGTATGGGGCTTGTAAGGGTAAGTATATATGAGTCTGTTTGGATCTATTAATAGTACTAAAAATGAGCTTTAATAGCTACTAATTTTTGGTAAAAGGGTAATATATGGTTGACAGTGAGTTGATGGTGTATATAAACTTAGCACCCATAAGCAACTCTAAATCAGCTGATGAAACAATAGTTAGCACTTATTATACCAGCTAATAATTTTTTTTAGAGTATATACCAGCTAATAATTACCGGATTTACTATCAGGTTTGTTTGGATCCACTAGCACTAATTTTAGCCGTTAATTGTTGGTGTTAATGGATCCAAATAGGCCCTATATCCATGTGGTTCACACATCATCATACATGGTTCCGGTGGAACGCCTAGACCCGTATAGACAACCAAACACATGTAACAAACAGAACATCACGATCTTTTCACATGTATCTCTATATAACAAATTAAACAACCTTAGTGCTAACAACCTTAGTGTTCCTTTTTACACTTGAGTGTAGTTACTCGTACCATATATCTTTAGATTTATGATGTATATAAACTGACGAAGTATGTGTATATAAAGTATATGATCATACTAGACTATTTATAGTAGTGTGTATATAAAATATGTAAGTACACATAGAGTATATGATCATATTTATTTTATATACTATAATAATAATAATATTATAATAATATATTAAAAAATATGGGTAACTGTGGTTAATTAATTTGTACGAAACGAAGTCGACCACCATTATATTCCCTGCTTGGATATCTTATACTAGCGTAGAAAAACGAAAGAAAGAGTTGGCGAACACCCAAAGATTAAGGATGGATTCACTTGCACTACTTGATTCTTTGACATGCGCACCTCACACCTGTACGTGCGAATCGCGGCTTTGGAGTTTGGACCTCTCTTTGCCGATATGCTGATGCACATTTCCGTTTCATTTTGTACCTTGTGTATATTGAATAATGAAAAGTATACTCCTATATAAGAAGCTTTTCGTATCTTTTGGCTTAATAATAGCACACAAAAAACCGCATATAAGTTGATACAGAAGATTTATAATAAGAGAAGCTAGAGGCTGAAAAAGTAGCCGTCAACACTAGTTGTTAGTCCCTATAAGTGTCGAGGAGGATATATCATTTGCTTGTTTATTTGGGACAGAAAAACTAACTTAACGTCACATCGCTTGCAGTCGCTGACATGGTTATCAACATCGTCGATCGACCATACTGTATATTATTGATGACATGGTATATACGCACAAGGAAGCCAAAACTACTGGTACTAAGCACATGAGATCGATGAGACGACACTGCAGATGAATCCAAGCCCAAGGGAGAGAGAGAAAGACGCACGACAGTTTATTAACAAGAAAACATGTCTCTGTATTTTTTTGCAGGGGAAACAGTGGTAGATACTACTGTATTTGGAATTAATATATATAAAAAAGCATGGTATTGTTCGCCGGAAACTTTGTCGGCTTTGGTTCATGTCCGGCCTACCGGCCGGCCGGAGAGTAGCTAGTGAAGCAATCGCAATCATGGAAAGATTGGAAGAAACGCGCGCCACATGGTTAGATCGATATGCAGAAACTACCTACTTTCGATCATTCCAAAGGTGGCGATCGATCGAGAACGAGTGAGTGTACGTACGTACCAGAAGCTTCTTGAAGGTTCCGGGACAGGTACCCGATGGCCAGCTTGTCGAACCAGTTGTCGCGGTACGTCGTGGTGGTGGTGGTCGGCTCCGGCGATGTTCGCTCCCTCGTGGGCGGCGGCGCCGCCGTGTCTGTCCTCGCTGGTGGTGGAGCCGGCACCACCACCACCTCCTGCGGCCTCGCCATGACGCCTCGCACGGTGGCGCCGAGGCGCTTCCTCCTCGTGTATGTGTAGCTCTGTTTCGTCACAGAGCGTGCTGCTGCTGCTGACGACGATGGTGGTCGGACGACGGCAACGCCATGAGCGTGAGCAAGGAGCATGCAAGTGGCGGCGACCTCCATGTCTGTCTCCTTGCGTGCGTCCGTCGAGTGAGAGAGAGAGAAGGAGCGACAGAGAGAGAGGGTGCTCCCTGGGTAATATAGGTAGCTTTCTAGTCTACGGCGTTGTGGTTTGACTTGATATATTAAACGCAAAGAGAGCGAGGTGCAATTTGCAGAGAGAGAGAGAGAGGCCCGGCCGGGGAGGAACGAAGAGCCCGCCAAACAGCAGGGAGGCGGCATCTTCCCGTGTGGTGGGCTCGGAATATATTAGAGGGAGGTGCTCATGAGGTTAGCTAGATCGGCCAGCCAGCCATATACGCATGCACATGCACAAAGCCACGCCATGCACAGTTTAGGCAATTAGGCACACTGTACATGAGCCTGCATTTTTTCCCCTAACATTACGACCTAACGTTCACAGGGAGTGTATAGCTAGGGAGGTTAATTAGTAGGGTGTTGGTTTCAAAAAAAAATAGTAGGGTGTTTGGCCGGTTTGACGAAGGAGTTCAGTCCATCGCCTGCCTCTCACTCTTCACTTATCTTTGTTTGGTTCGTGCAATGGAACGGGTCGATCCATCATCACCTCACTCGTTACTCTTCGGTCTTGTTATCTGCAAAATTTTTGTGCAACATGATGAATAATTAGTAAGATAATCGTCCAATTAAGCACCAAAATAAGTTTGACTCACTAAGGGGGTGTTTGGTACAGTGAAGCTATTGTGAGCTGTTTTTTTGTCAAACATCTTTTTTTTAAAACAGCTTCACTCATGAAACTGTTTTTTTTCCCCTCTCACAAAGATATGAAGTGGGATGAATCTAAAAATAGTAGTTTATCACAGCTCTCTCCTCATTTCTCTCTCATATCCATGCATAAAGTTGTTGGTGAAGCTGTTTTACCAAATATTTTTTTTAAAATAGCTCAGCTTCACCTAGAGAGTTGCTCATGAAACTATTTTATAAAAAAAAAGTTTCACTAATGAAGCGGAGCTGTACCAAATAGACCCTAAGCTTAGCCTATAATATGGCTCCATGCATGCTTGTATCGACAATATATCCATTTTAAATTAAAACCACGTCTTCGAAACGAATGAAGAAGTTGCATTCGGATGTGGCTAATAATGTCGTCATCACGATTAATTTGAACCCTTGTATGTATGGCTTCACAATATAATGCCACTAAAATGGTGGTTCATGAACCTAGCTAGCTACTAGCCTGCTACTCGGTCATACGTTTATCACAAGGAAAGGGGTCGATGGCGAGACTGGACAAGACATCTGCTCGGGGAATATTTGAGGGGGCACCACCCTGCTATGCGTTTGGAATAACACCAACTAATCTTGAAACTAACGATTACTTATAATATATACATACATACAACTGGAGCTATAGTAGGACGAAATGCATGCCTGCAGTGGTTGTTCTTAGTAAGGTTCCCCAAACCGAAAGGTTACCGCGGTAACCGACCGGTTACCGGCAAACCGCCCGGGACCGGTTCGGTTTCGGTACCGGTTTCAATTCAAATTTCAAATTTAAAAAAAAATCGAAAATGCTGAAAAAATTTCTAAAAATAGTTCATGATTTATAGAGTCGAATGGTGTACAAATTTTTCAAATTGGAGTTTGTTTGCTATTTATTTTGACGTGTACAAGTTTGAAAAAAAAAAGAAAAAGGATCTTTTTTATTTTTTTTCAAACTTGTACGCGTCAAAATAAATAGCAAACGAACTCCAATTTGAAAAATTTGTACACCATTCGACTCTATAAATCATGAACTATTTTTAGGAATTTTTTCAGCATTTTCGATTTTTTTTTTCAAATTTGAAATTTGGTTTGGGGCGGAACCGCCCAAACCGGACGGTAACCGGCCCTAACCGACCGGTTACCGGTCCCAAACCGTTTGAACTACGCCGTTTGAATTCAAAATACAAACCGTTCGGTCTGGAGCCGGTTTGGGCAGTTACCGTCGGTAACCGCCAAACCGCCCGTGGACAAGTAGTATAAACAAGGTGGTATATATTCCAGTGATATGAATGCAAGTTGTAGTGCACATCGATGACGCAGACAGTTTTTTTTATAAAAAAAAAAAAAAAAAACTTGAACTTCTTGAGCCAGCTTAGACCATGTATGAAACTCAAAATATACAAACCTTTATTTATCGTGAGCATAGACCATGAATGTGTTTTTCATGCATGACGACTAGTGCCCCCAAGGGTGGAATCCTAGGTTTGAACTGAGCCAATTTATCTTTTAGTTGACAAAATCTATAGAAAATAATATTAATAACTAGGTTTCATCAATTACCAAAATCACTATAGAGCTTTCTCCTGCGCGCACCGCACCACCACCCCGGGTGCCCACATCGGAGGCGACTCCCGCCTTCCGTGATTATGGTTATGGAGCAGCGCACGGCTACATTGAGGTGGCGTGTGGCAGCGCAACATGGGGGCGAGCACGTCTCTTCGAGGAGGCTCGTTAGCCGGCCGGCCGCCGCCGCCCCCGATTAGGGATTTTGGTTTAGACGGACCGAGCGTGATTGGGGGACGCAGATTCAGTAACTTCGCTTCTTCACGTTACGACGTAACTTACCTGCCCGTATCCACCGCAGACTTTCCATCTAATGGCTGCTGAACAAGTACCAAAAACTTGGCTATTTTTTCAGCGGAGAAGGCAAGCGGGACTACGGGAGTAGACTCTGAACACAGGAGTAGAAAGTGATTAAAAAAAAGGAACGTGTGTATGTAGCAAGAAAAAAATACCTTTCGAAATAAGTTAGAGCTACTTATTAGCCCCTTGATATTTTTTATATAAAAGCTATAATTTTTATAAAGATCTATAACTTCATAGTATTAAGTTTTTTCCTGTTAATTTTAGCAACATATTAATTGCCTACAACGCTTATACTCTCACAAAAATCATATCTTTCTTGTATGATATCAAATGTACATATTATATGAAACTTGTATCCCTGTCGGTCCAATCTGGCAGTCGGAGAAGGGCGGGCCTAGGGTGAGCGGAGATGGCCAGCTGACCAGGGTGGCGTGGACATGATCGGGAGCCGACCAGGTTGGTTGTGAAGGCGAGTAGAGATGACCAGGGTGTCATGGGACAGAGGCAGCTCGGGGCATGGGCAGAGGCGGACGAGGGTATTTAAAGAGGTTCTCATGCCATAGACAAGGTAATAGAACATTACTATAACACATACAATGCATTTTCATTTAATTCATATTATATAAATATTATTTTAATAAAACTATATTGATAGGTACTTCAAATGGTTTATCGGATCCTACCGAGAATCCATGATGTGCCTTATGGAACATCAGTGATGTCTTATCTCTGATTTAGTTAAATAAATAATAACAACATTATTTATGTAGAAGATTGTATATTAAAAGTAATTAGGATCATGCCCATATATTGCAACAGAAGAAAACAATACCATAATTTTATAGTATTATTATATTACAGTGCAATCTATGTATTTTTGGTATAAAAATTTTATTATCCCGTAACAATACGTGACCACAATATTAGTGAATAAATATATTTTTAAAGTGGATCTGCTTCTCAGTTTTTTGTGATGCGCCTTTCCCCAACTTTAGATGACATGATCGATGCAGGAGTCGTAGGATCGGACTGGGCTCGTGCCACGTCGTCTGCTAATGTATCCGTCCCAAAATAACTGTCGTTTTGAGTTTTTGTGTCACAAGTTTAACTTGATTTATAGAAAATATGATCAATATTTATATCTTTAAATAAATTTGTTAAAACTAGACAAAAATATCTTTACGATAATACCAATTACTTAATATAAATATTTATATATTTTAATATATAATTGTCGGTATTTATTTCTCAGAAAACGAGAAAGACAGTTACTTTGGCAGGAGGGAGTACCTAGCAGTAACCGGTCGTCGTACGTCGTGTAGGTTGGGTGCTGCTGGTTCACCGTACCCTGCCTCTGCCTGAGGCACTACGTACATACCTAGGAGTACGGCTCTGTCCACTGCTACCGCGTCAGCTAGCTTCTGCAGAACGAAGAACACCGGCTTGGACACAGAAGCAGGGCCGGCAACGCGCACATTTCGGGTCCAGAATGGTCCAGGGCCCATGTAACGCAATGCTGAAGCATGAGAAGATCGTTCGATCGATGATTCGGCAGGAATTTATTAAATTGCATAATATTGATCAACAGAAGATCAAGCTAGGATGCACGTAATAAACAACTAGACATGATGAAGAGCACGCGGTGCCGCCGGGGAATCGGCTCCGTTAACTCCAACGACGTCGTCGCCGCCGTTGTCTCCGGTGAGCACGGGGCCGTGACGGCGTCGAAACGTCATGCAGCACAGCTGAGGACGGACACGCCTGTCGCAGACGGCATGCACGCACGTAGTATCCTTATGCTTCAGGGCCTCCGCCTGGCATTCTCGGGCGCACGTCACGAGATCGCAATCCCCATGAGGCACCGGGTTGCACACCGTCTCGTCGCTGTCCTCTTCACGCATACCTACATATATATATATATATATATATATATATCAGATTATATAAGTATTATTTCTTGAGCTGAGTACAAATAAAATATATAAAAGGCAGATCTAGATGCATACTTACTTCTTTCCAAGTTGTTGGAGAGGGAAAAAGAAGGTGAGATGATCATCACAAGAACAAAAATGCAAAAGGCAGCACGCAGTCCACGCACGACGACACTGCTTGATGTTGTGCTAGTATTGACGAGTGCCATTAAATATACTACTATATGTTAGCTAACTAGGGGATCGGAAGAACACTACTAGCACCACCGGAATATGATAATAGTATGTTGTGGTTCTTCCTTTCTCTTCTATATATTTATGCTTATATAGATCGAAAGACATGCATAAATGTTCTCCGGCTCTTAAAATCTTGATGGAGTCTCTATCATCATAAATGTTTTGATAATTAAGTCTGATATATATATATATATAATATATATATATATATATATATATATATATATATATATATATATATATATATATATCTTCTATATCACTAATAGTACTATCCGATAGATATCTATGGATATTATACAGCTACAAGCAGGTCAACCAATCAATAAATTCTCTGATATTTGAGTTTGACCAGATTTTTTAATTAGATTCAAGGAGGGAAGGGGGGATACTTAACATTTAGAATCTCATATTTTACTTCAACATTTTTTTGTGAAAACAAATTAAACTTTATCATTTCAGCCAAAAAAGATTATTGTGATTTTTTTACATAAATAAATTAAACTTTATCAATTTTATTTTTTTTTACCAAATCTCCACTATCTTATATGTAGCCGCCACCGGGCCAACAAATTGACTAAAATTTTACCTCTTATTAGTATAGATATAGATATATCTTTTATATATCACTTATAGATATCTATTGAATAGTACTACTGGATAGATAACTATCGGATAATACTATTAGATATCTATATATCTATATCTATATCTAATAATAAATTATCAAAATTTCCGTCCACCCCCATATTCTGTCCGGCACCCCCAAACTCTCTACAGCACCGGATTGGTTCTAGCCGGCTAACAGGTGAAGAAAAGAAAAAAATTAAAAGAGAAGGAAGGGTTCCAGGTGTGCAAGAGAGATATAAAAAGTGGAATGATAGAAATTGAATTTAAGAAATTATGGGATTTTTTATGTAAAATCTCAACGCACATTGGGCCTCTTGCTACCGGGCTCGAATCCGCCTCGTGTGCCTTAGGCCGAGGCGTGGCTTTTTTTAGTTTTCTTTTTTTGGTAACAAAAACTTGTAAAATTATGTGAAAATTTTTTGAAATGGAAAAATAGTAGAAATATTATTTTTTTGAAATCATCTTGACTAGGTCTACATCCGTGAATAAAATATTTAGTGTAGTTACAAATCTATATTTTTTCATAAACTAATACTTATTTTTTTGCAATGACTTTTTATGTATTGATGTCTAGAATTTATGGAAAAATCTCATGTACAATCACCGACGGAGCTAGGGGCCAAGCTGGGCGCCGGCGCCCCCTTGGCTCCCGCTAGTGTGCTTGGCTCCATAAATTTTGTAAAGCCTAAATGATATTTAGCTTGCTGTGTCTACGCTCATTCCTCTCTTTGTCTGCATGCCTTCCTTGACTCCACATCGATCTACTACTGTCCTATCACTGTCAGATGATCAGCAGCATGCTGTGTAGGCGTGCTCCCGTCTCCTAGCCTTGATTTGCCTTTGTGTGTATAACATAGTAGTAGTAGTGTTATCAAAAAATCATAGTCTTGTTCAACTGATCGATGGTTGTGAGTTTGATAAGTTGGGCTTATAAGTTCAAGCGAGTAGAAGTATAACCTATAGCTACTACTCCCTCTATTCCAAATTATAAGACATTCGAAGAATTTTGGAGAGTTAAAACATCTCAAGTTTAGCTAAAACTATAAAGAAAATTATAAAAATTCATGATATCAAATATGTATACTATGAAAATATAATTGATGAATAATCTAATTATATTAGTTGACATCATAAATGTTATTATATTATTATATAAATTTTGTCATACTTGATATGCTTTAACTCTATAAAATTTTTGTAATGCCATAGATTCTTAAAATGCCTTATAATTTAAGATGAAGGTAGTACTACTTTTATGTTCTTATTTCTATTCTTTATTTTTTATATTTTACTTTCAAACTCTTTAACGTGTTGTATGTTACATGTATTTTAGTGTATATATTAATCTAATATTATGATTGTCGTCACAACGACCACCAAAGTCACTTGTGTTTTGTTATTAAATAATATGATCTAATCCATTTATATCAAAATAAGCATCACTACAGATTAATCTTTCTTGAGTTTGACTAGATTTATAGAAAATATTAATAAGATTTACATCTTTAAATAAGTTTATTATTATAAAAATATATTGAGAAGTAATCAAATGATATCTATTTTACATCATAAATATTAATGATTTCATATATTTGGTCAATTTGACTTCTCATGAACTGAGAATGACACTTAATTTTGGAACGGATGGAGTTGTTATAAATATTAGGACTAAATTTTCCATCACTTATATGTATATTCTCAGATTTAATGGTAAATTGCCCCCCCCCCCCTAGTTTTGCTACGAGCTCCGCCACTGTGTACAATAGACACATATTGATTGAGTTTTAATTTTTTTTAAAAAAAATAAATCTAAATGAAATACAACATACTGAGGTATTTTTTCAGTAGAACAAAAAATTAGTTTATCCTTTTTGTTAACCCGTTGCAACGCACGGGCAATTTTACTAGTATATATAAAGGATGGAATCCTAGGTTTGATCTGAGCCAATTTATTTTATAGCTGACAAAATTTATAGAAAATAACTTTAGTATTTAGGACTTAAAAAATATATACTATTTAAAAATATATTCTTATGATGCTAAATATTCATTTTTATATGAATTTGGTTAAATTTAAGATACTTTGACTTAGCATGATGCTAAAACTGCATCCTTTATATTTCAGAACTAGATTATATATTAGAATCAAATACCAAAGACATGGAGCCAAAAAGAATAGTACCAAAAGATAATAAAGAAAAAAAAAAGAGACAGAAAAGGTCCTCCTATGTCGGAAAACGGTGGCATCTTATCACAAAGGAGGTCATTGTAGTATCAATCAATAGCTCTGATGCACCTCACTTCTCAACATGTGCATCATATGCGCCGCAGCATTCTCCTTCAGCTTCGGCGGCCGCCACGGCTGCACGCAGAACCTTGTCGGCCGGCACCTCAATTCCTTGGTTGTATTGGCTGGGTGTGAATCCGACGTAGTACAATGTCTATCTATGTAAGGTCATTTGCCTCTCAACTCGTACACTGATGCAACAGCTAGCCAGCCGCCCATCTTCACTCAGCTGTTGCTTCAGACGCAAACCTCATGCTCATTACTCATGCAGCGTGACATCAGTATAGTGTACGGTTTCAGCAGCCAGACCAATCATTTCGGCGGTCCCTGCTGCGTGCTAGCATCAGCCACACCAAGGACAAAGGATAGCTCACTTGGAAGCGACCTGACGCATCAACAGATGAAGCCGACGAGGGGGCAGAGTCAACATTTGACAACCTGTCTCCAGGAGCAAATTGGGCACAACACAGCCACACAGGAGTATCTTCTTCTCAGGTCAGCGGCAACTCACCTTAATGCAAGGCTTTATCTGTTACTCCTTGCGTCCATCCTCCGTCCATGAAAGAATGGATTTCTGAGTTTGTCCTAAGTCAAATTTTTTTAACTTTAACCAAAATTTTAGAATAAAGTATTAAAAAACATGATATCAAACTAGTATCATTAGAAAATAAGAATATATTTTAATATGGTGCTCATTTTAAGTCATAAATATTGTTGTTATATTTTTATATAAAGTTAGTCAAAGTTAAAAAAGTTTGACTGATACGGGTTCTAGGAATTGATTCTTTCGTAGACAGAGTGAGTATTTGTCATCACTGCAAGCTTGATTCCACTCATGAAACTCACTGAGACACTGACTGAAGGCGTTTGCACAAGGGTCAGGTGTAAAATCTCATATCTGACGCCGTGCAAATTTGCTCCCCTATTTTCCAATTTTCATATATTCAGATTGGTTGGAATACAGACACAAAGTTTAAGCCGTTTTTCTTCTTAAATAAAAAAAAACATAAACAAGCATTGGGGCGTGGTGGCAGGAAGAAACAAACCCACCCTGCCACCCCTAGCCTTCAACAAATCCATTCACGAACCCAAAACCAACGCTGCAAACGCGTGTCAGCTCGCGGCGGTCGCCTTGCCGGCGACCTTCTGTGCGATCCAGCCGAGGCCGTCGTAGAGGCCCTCGCCGGTGATGGCGCACGAGGCCTGGATGTGCCAGTCGTGGTTCTTTATGCTGTGGAGGGAGAGCGCGTCGGTGATCTCCGCCGGAGGCATCGCGTCCTTGAGGTCCTGCTTGTTGGCAAACACTAGGACCACCGCGCCCTCCAGGTCCGCGTGCTGGAGCAGCCGGAACAGCTCGTCCTTTATAATGTGGATCCGGGCGCGGTCTGTGCTGTCGATCACCACGATGACGGCGTGCGTTCCTCGGTAGTATGTCGCCCATGAAGTGCGCAGGCTTTCTTGCCCTCCTAGATCCCAGACCTGGTTCATTCAGGCAGTGTGTTAGCAACAAGCTGTGTGTATGGCAGCTCAACTCTTATGATATAGGTTCGGATCTAGAAAATGTACTGCATGTGGCAAGAATACAAAACATACACAAAATGAGCTTGTTCTCATCAATTGAAACATGTATGGGCCGTTACCAGATTTGTTACACCTTGTTAGTATATATAAGTAACACAACACTACTGTTGTTGATAAACAACAAGGAGAAAGGTCTCCTTGATCCTTCAGCATTAAAAAGCTAAAGAGGCGACCTTGACACCACAAAAGTAACATGTTAAATATTGTCACAAAAGTTCACACCACTTACAGCAAAATACTTCTTTCCAGGAGACAAGTGAGCACTGTACCATGTCATGTCTTAAGCATATTAAAGAAACCAATTCTTTGTCATTTTTCTATTAGCAACTCCCTAAACAGATGTTTTTGTTTCCTTCATGAAAGCATGACGAAAATAAATGCAGCGCTATAAATTGGAAACACTTATATCCCATAAAGTGGTGCTTTGATGGTACAAGTTGCCAAATGTCTGAGCATCTGTGTTTTTTATTTTCATTTTGCAATGGAGCCACCCAAAGAATATATTCTCCAATCAAAGTTATGATTGCAGACAGGTAATATTCTTAGCAGTAATTGCACAGGCCAACAAAGAGGTTTATTGTTTTAAAACTCATTTCAGTTAATGGAAATTTAAAAGTTTGGAGATGGAGAGTAACCTAAGAGCTCAAATCTTCTAAATCTTTACTAGTGAATTTGATACAGTTCAACTAATTTATATAGCACAACTATATGAGAATGAACATCAAAGATTAGATCCACTAGATTAGAACTGGAGGTTGAACTCACTAATATGTTACCCAAACAAATATGCAATGGCAAGATTTATTTATTTCATCACCAAATCGACTAATGTGTTAGCCAAACAAAAATAAAATATTAGCTGCTTGTTTGATCTAGAACAGCAATTAGAAAACAAGGTTGGAATAATCCCTGTGATGAAACAGAGAAAACATCGTTGTCCATTGTTAATAATCAGGTGGCCATCACAGCTAGATTAAAAGGTTGAGCAAAACAACTTCCAAAGGGCAGATCATACACATATAACCACTGAATCCTAAACTGTGTAGTACTCCGCTTCTAACAAGTAAAAACAGAGTAAAGGGCACCAAGCAAAGGGTGGACTTGTACTGCCAGTGTTGATGGATTCATGCAGTATACACTGCAGGCATCTTATCTATTCACAAGCTAAGCAGATCTCAGCTAATGCATTCACCCTACACGATGGGGTTCTCAATTTGTCATGAACTCTCTCAAGCACAACCTCAAACACCTAAAATGGTCCTGAACACAGCTAGCTAGTAGGTAGCAGGACATCTCAAATTCTCAATCCTCCTATGAACAACGCAACAAGAGCAACGAAAGCGTCACAAAATTCCACCTTTCCCCTCTACGGCTCTACCTGTACAGCATAGATCTTAGGCCCACCTAACGTTGAAACCGGCCTCCGATCCGGCGGGGGGACAGCGGCGCAGCGAATCCAGCCTTGAATTCGCGGTTTATGGCCCGCCGCTGTGGCCCCAGGTAGGAGGAAGGAAGGATGGGAGGGGGAGGCTGACCTCGAAGCGGAGATTCTTGAAGACGACCTCCTCGACGTTGCTGCCGATGGTGGGCGCGGCGGTGACGGCCTCGCCGAGGTGGAGCTTGTAGAGCGTGGTGGTCTTCCCCGCGTTGTCGAGCCCCACGACGACGAGCTTGTACTCCCGCGCCGGGAACATGAGGAACCACACGCGCGACATCCACGCGCCCATCCTCGCTTCCTTCCCTTACCTACCGGTGAGGCGCCAAATCTGAATCTTCCGCGCGCGCCGGCGGTTGGTGGGTGGATTCGGGGATCGGGCGCTCGGGGTCGGATCGATCTCTTGGCTGCGGCGGCAGAGGAGGAGAAAACGGGAGTCGACGGTGAAAGGCACGAGGAGGGGGGAGGAATCGAGTCGTCGCCTGCCGGACGAGGGAGGAGCAGTTGGATGGATATTCGTGCTCCGTTCGTTCGTGCCAAGTTTCTTCCGTCGCTGGGAGAAGGAAGAAAGCGTGTTTTGGGCCGGGCCGGTGTATGGCCGACGCAAGGGGCAGGAGACAGGATTAAAGTCCGTCCACTTACACATTTTATTATTTGCACAAATTGCTACTCAGTCCTTACATAGTTGGAAATGGAAAAGAGAGGGGGGAAATGTTCTAGACTTTGCATTGAAGTTCATAGAAAAGAAAAGGGGAGTACAGTATATGTTAAAATGGATTTGCACGAAATAAACATTGGTATAGCAGCCCTTGATCCACGAGCTACTTTATCTCCGTGCTCGCTACAAATTTTGAGAATTTCAAGCAGCCTAGAGCCCTAAGAGGACCTTTGAAAGAAGTAGTTGATCCGGGCGACGAGCTCCATCTCAATGGATTATGGGCTATGCTTCGGTTTGCAGTTCACAAACAAAATCGGGTGTAAGCATCTCCAAAAGACTAGCTAAATTGTTCTCTATAGTTAAATTTAACTATTGTTAATAAAAAAACGTCTCTCTATAAATGACTCTTTAAATTTAGTGATTTTCTATCCACCTCATTCGTTCTCTACTTTTTAGATAGCCTACCTCACTAGCTATTCATCTTTTGTATTTACAGAGTCTGTTGGAGTACCTTGATATTATCTATTTTAGAGAATAATAAAATCGATAAATTTAGCTAATCATTTTGGCTAATCTTTACATACTCGAACACTCCAATGTCCTCATCAATGCCAAAATTAGAACAGATTTGGTTTCACCCCGTGAAGTAGTTTTTTCTAACTTCTAGTGGTGGCTAGTGGAATAGTTTCACAGGTGAAATTAAAATTTTACTAGAAAAGAATGTAATTTGTAAAATATCCAGGTAAATGAAAAGAGTGAATTGTTTATAATATCTTTTTATTTTGTTTGTCCTTTTCTCTTTTTTCTTTCTTATTTTACTTTCTACCTCTTCTATTATGTATATCCACATTATCTCTTCACTTCCATCGAGTCAACTCGGCATCGTCTCTCTTCTTAGCTCTCTACCACTCTTGGATGCTACTCATTGCCTCCCCTCCCCTCTGGGCTCAGACTCATCACCCCGCCTAGGCTTGGAAACTGCCCTCCACCTCACCTCCTCCCTTCCTCGTCTGGGCTCTGACGTCACCCTTTACCTCAACTCTTTGTGTATGCTCCAATCCGGCGCTTGAGCTTGTCTTCTTCATCGCTCAGGTCTAAATTCATACTTTACCCCCGATGCCAATAGATGATGTCTGACTTTCGTGTGGGAATGGCGTACGGATATTCAAATACTTAAATTGCATATTTATAATGTTAATATCAAATCATATCCTATCTGGTATGATTAACACTATTCGTATTTAAAATACTAAATTCGCACATAGGTACCAAAATAAATATTATATTAGTGATATACGTTCGTATGAGATCCATTTTCATCCCTAATCACATCTATTATGCAACGTGTAGAGTATCATTACTGCAGGCCTGTTCATAGGGCAAGGAGATAAAAAGTCAACTCTTTAATAAAAACAAAAAAAATCCGTCGAACGCTCTACAAGCTTTGGGTCCCTATTTCAGATAAATCTATTTTTTGATTCTTTTTTTAGTAGTTTCAATCATTACTGTATACTCCTTTTGTTCTAAAATATCTGTCGGTTTTACTTTCCGAGAAATAATTTTGATAAAATATATATTAAAAATATTAACAACTTTTTTTATTGAAAAATCTTTAAATCTAGTTCTTTAATAAATTTATTTAAAAATATAAATATTACACGTATTTTATACAAATTGAGTCAAACTTGTAGCATAAAAAAACTGAAACTACATTTAATTTGGGATAGAGGGAGTATGATTGTAGAGACGTCAGTTGCACTTTATAGGGGTAACAATGTAATTCTATATTCACACTAATGTGTACACTTAATTCTAAACGTGCTTCAACTTTAGGGTATGTGCATTTTTTAAACAGAGAGGAGGATTTACTATATTTAAAATAAAAATAAATATAAGCTACTTGTTCTCTTTCAAATTATAAATTATTTTTTTAAAAAAAAATTAAAGCATCTCAAGTTTGACTATTATACGATAAACGAATAAGTTTACAATACCGATACCGTATCAATCGATTTTAAATTAATTAAAATTTCAAAATATCCTTATTTGATATTATAGATTTTATAATTTTATTAAAATTATGTTTTCTAAGAAAATTGAAATTGATAATTCGAAACGGTGGGAGCAGAAATGATTAGGCCTCCCACTCCCCAGTCCCAAAAAGGCCCAAGCTCTCGCCGTGAGTCCGTGAGTCCGTCCGCCGTGCCTGACCGGCGACGCGCGGCTGAGCTCCCGTCCCGAGGCTTCCACCGCCGGCGCTTCTCATCTACCGCGAGCCCGCAACATCCTCGATCCAATACTCCTCTTCACACGAATCCACCAAGCGCCAGCTCCATGACCCCCACTGTACCTGTGGGGGGCAACCCACGGTGACGGGAACCGCCGGCGGCGACGGGCCAGCTGGCGTCACCAAACATCGTAGGCGCTTGCGCATGTTGAGGTCCTCCAGTGACTGCTCTAGCGCCGCTGGGACGCCTGCCATCGGAGGGGGCGACAGCAGCGGCGGAACCAGGACGCCTAAAATCCCACTCCGCAATGTGGTCATGTGCCCGCATCTCCTCCGCCGTCTTCACCACCGCTGCTTGCTCCTCGTCGTCACCGCGCGCTCCCCACCTCTCCATCGCCATCGCCAGCGCCACGGCGCGTGTGTGGAAAGGTACGTTCCGCCCTGAGGAGGCACACGACCTGTTCGACGAATTGCTGCGTCAAGCCAAGCCTGTGCCCGGGCGCGAGCTTAACGGGTTCTTCGCCGCGCTCGCGCGGGCACCGTCCTCCGCCGCGTGCAGAGATGGCCCTGCCCTGGCCGTCGCACTCTTCAAGCGCGCGTCTCGAGCTCACGGCCCACAGGTGCTGTCCCCCACAGTCCACACCTATTGCATCCTCATGGACTGCTGCACCCGCGCACACCGCCCGGAGCTAACTCTGGCCTTCTTCGGCCAGGTCCTCAAGGCAGGCTTGGGCGTCAATACCATCGTCATCAGCTACCTTCTCAAGGGCCTTTGTGAAGCAAAGCGGACAGATGAGGCTTTGGACATCCTTCTCCACAGAATGCCTGAATTGAGCTGTATGCTTGATGTTTTCTCGTACTGCATACTTCTGAAGAGCCTCTGCAGCGACAGAAAGAGTGGTCAGGCGGATGAATTGCTACGGATGATGACTGAAACAGGAGTTGTCTGCTCGCCGAATGTGGTTGCGTATAATACAGTCATCGATGGCTTCTTTAAGGAGGGCAATGTTAATAAAGCATGTGATCTATTCAATGAGATGGTGCTGCGGGGCATTTCACCTGATTTAGTGACTTATACCTCCGTCGTTCATGCACTGTGTAAGGCAAGAGCAATGGTCAAGGCAGAGGCTGTCCTTCGACAAATGGTTGATAAAGGTGTTCTGCCAAATAACAGGACATATAATAACTTGATCTATGGATATTCCTCTATGGGCCAGTGGAAGGAGGCAGCTAGGGTATTTAAAGGCATGACAAGTCAGGGGATCTTACCAGATGTTGTTACTTTCAACATGTTAATGGCTTCCCTTTGCAAGCATGGAAAAATCAAGGATGCTAGAAATGTTTTTGACTCAATGGTAATGAAGGGACAAAAACCTAATATTGTATCCTATCAAATTCTGCTTAACAGGTACGCTACTAAAGGATGCCTAGTTGATATGACAGATCTCTTCAATTTGATGCTAGGAGACAGTATTGCACCTGACAGCCATATTTTCAATGTGCTGATCAAGGCATATGCTAACCATGGAATGCTAGATAGGGCTACAATTATCTTCAATGAAATGAGGGAGCACGGAGTGGAACCTAATGTTGTATCCTATTCGACAGTGATTGCTGCGCTTTGCAGAATTGGTAAGATGGATGATGCTCTGGAAAAATTTAGTCAGATGAAGGATCAAGGAGTAGCACCCAGTATATCTACTTACCGTTGCCTGATTCAAGGCTTTTGTACTCATGGTGGTTTGCTGAAAGCCAAGGAATTTGTTTTGGAAATGATGAATAAAGGCATGTGTCCTGGCATTGTTTTCTTCAGTTCGATAATAAACAACCTTTGCAAAGTGGGAAGGGTAATGGACGCACAAGATATTTTTGACTTAACTGTAAGTATTGGTCTCCATCCTACTGTCTGGGTGTATAGTATGCTGATGGATGGGTACTGTCTAATTGGCAAGATGGAGAAAGCATTAAGAGTATTTGATGCTATGGTGTCAGCTGGCATTGAACCAGATGTTGTAGTGTACGGTACACTTGTTAATGGATATTGTAAAGTTGGAATGATCGATGAAGGGTTGCGTCTTTTCAGAGAAATTTTGGATAAGGGAATGAAGCCTTCAACCGCTTTATACACCATCATACTTCATGGGTTATTTCAGGCTGGGAGAACAGTTCCTGCAAAGCTGAAATTTCATGAAATGACTGAAAGTGGAATCACAATGGACACATATACTTACAATACAGTTCTTGGTGGACTTTTTAAAAACAGCTGCTCTGATGAAGCAATCTTGCTTTTCAAACAACTACATGCAATGAATGTAAAGATTGATATCACAACTCTCAATATCATGATAGCTGGAATGTTTCAAACCAGGAGAGTTAAAGAAGCTAAGGATCTGTTTGCTTCTATGCCGGGAAGTGGGCTGGTGCCTTGTGTCGTGACATACAGTGTAATGATGACAAATCTTATAAAAGAAGGATTGCTGGAAGAGGCAGAAGATATGTTTTCATCCATGGAGAATTCTGGCTGTGAACCCAACTCTCGATTGCTGAATCATGTGGTTAGAGAATTACTAGAGAAAAATGAATTTGTCAGGGCTGGAACTTATCTGACCAAAATTGATGAGAGGAATTTCTCACTTGAACATTCAACTACAACATTGCTGATCGATCTTTTCTCAAGCAAAGGGACTTGTCGAGAACACATAAAATTACTCCCTGCAAAGTATCATTTTCTTGCAGGGGCCAGCCCGTATTAATAGTTAGTAAATCTTACAAGGAAACATAGATCTCTGCAAGAATCCTTCTCCACTTGCTGTTTCAACTTGGGAAATTAGCTGCAAGTTAAAAGTCCAGTAGATGTGAGTTTTCTCCTGTAGCATTAGGATATTTATCGTTCCTTTTAATACAATACAATTGATGTTTCACTTATGATGGAATGGATAATGACTTCCGAGTTCTGATGTAAAATGGAGCACTTGTGACCACGTGAGGCATGATATAATGAATAATATTTTTGGAATATAATGTATCCTTGCAAGCACTAGGTAGGCTAAAATATGATATTAATTATAATTTTATATCTAAAACAGCTAGTTCAATCTATATCCATGTTTTCCTGGAAGATTTGTTCTCGGTGATCGGCTTTATATTCATCAGATGTTTATGAGTTTTGCTATATTTCTGTCAACAGATTTTGTTATTGTTTATCTATTGAATTTTGGACCTTTGATATTGCTTTGTGATTCGTGCTGTCTATTGGGTGTACAGCTAACGGGTGGCTCTTTGGAACCCGCAACCTGGCATTTTCTTTTCACCTCCCACCGACAGCTCACTTTTCCAAATCTCATCCGCGTCTTCAGCTTGACGCTCGGTGGCGCAGGCGGTGGGGCGGCAAGGTACCTCGCGTGCCCGCCCATGTCGCCGCCGCTTTGCTTGCGCCATCGCCGCGCCTTCCGCTGATCTGGGGCCTAGGCTGTGGTGGGTTGTTCCACAGTGAGCTAGCCTTCCGCCGAGCTGTGTCTTTCCGCTGAGCTGTGCTGCGGCGAGCGATTGTTGGACCGGGGGCGGGATCCTCAGGCGCTGCTTCCCCCGTACCGACGGCCGCAGTCCCATCGATTTCAGTAAGTATTTTTTGTTCTTCGCATGATTGTTCGTTGATTTTGTTTTGAGGAGCTCCTGTCGTGCGGGTGGGCGAGGATGGGGTGCCGGGTGAGGGTGGGCGACACGGTGGGTAAATCCGGATGTGCTGACGAGGGACGGCAGTGCTGTGCAGGGGCTGGGGCAACGGGGTTGCTAGCCGATTACGGGGCTGGGACGTTGTGGCCACCACCTTCGCTGTCGCCTTTTCTGCCGGTCTATGTTCTTCTTCTCCTCCGCCCGCGTCGTGCTCATGTCTTCCTCGCGTTCTCCTAGCTCTCCTCTCCGAAATGGTAAGGTTCCCAGCTTCTGTGTTCGATGCCCTTGTCATTCTGTGTCCTCAATGTGCTCCATGAAATGCCAAAAATGTCTGTTCCATAAAAAAAAATGGCAACATGCTTGTGCTTGTAACTAAAGCCGAATTCAGCTCAATTGTTCTGCTGTATTAATTCTTTTTGTATGATTAGAGTAGGTTTGTGCCTGTGTTACTGTATAATCGGTTGGCGTTACTCGTTAGCTTGCCTGTGTTGCCATTTAACTGGCGGCCTGTTTTTTCTCCCTGCCAGGCAAAGCATGCAAGAGCAGAAGCTGCTCGAGGAAGATGTTTTCTCCTTCTGGCTGAGCCATAACCCTAATGCGGCATCTGGTGTGAGTGTGAGTGTGTCTGTTTGTGTGGGTATTTGTGTTTGTGGGTGCATGTGTTTCCTGTCGCTTCTTGTGTGTGTTTGGTTTTGTGGCTGTGTGTGTAACTGTATTTTTTATATTTGTATTGTTGTGGTGAGATGTGCATTTTTTTTCTTTTTTTTTTCTTTTGTCTTTAGCTATAATTTTGTCTATTTTAGTTGAGCTGAGTGTATATTTCTTTTTAGCTGTTATTTTTGGAGTTTTGTATGATTCATTTTGAGTTGTCGATTTTTTTTGTCTAAATTGATTAATTCAGTGTTTGTTTTTGTTGCTGTTGTTTAATATATTTTGCCTTGGTCATTTTATATCTGAGCGTGACTTTGAGGTACTTGATGTGCTTTTGTAATAGATGGCCTGCAGGTTGTCTTGAAGTTGTTTTTAAGAATTATTTCTGTTTGAAAATCTTAAGATGTTTTGAAGTTGATGACATGTATTTTTCACTGTAATTCAATTTTTGGTAGTTTGAGTTTGGTTTTATTTTAAGTTTGAGTTTTCAAGGTCTTTTGTTTTTTTAGTGAGCATTTGATTTCTTTTAGTTGTATGAGATTTGGCAGTTTTTTTCATTACTTTGTCATTTTTCTTTCTTCCCTGAAGTTGAGATATTATACTGAATATGATTATTGGTCCGATATGCATGAGCATTTTTTATGGGCATGGGCATTTTTGTGAATTTTCATGATTATATGCTTGAAACATGTGGCAGCTTAGCATTTTAGCATGTATGGCCTGCTGTTTTGTGTCTGTTTTGGCCATGCTGTTTGGTGTACATCTGGTTTGACTGCTGGAAGAGAATGAGCCTAGTTAAACTGGTGTTCTTGGACGCCTGAATGTTCATGTTATTTCTGGTCATACTTCACTGTAAGGAATAGATGTGTAGGCCTGGAGCTGGAGCCAACATTGAAAATTTGTGCCACTAGCTGTAGTTTGTGAGACATTTAGGCCTCCAGTTAATGAAGTCAAATCACAGGAGAAGAGGCAATTTAGCCTGTTTCTCATGGAGTTCTTAGCATCCCAAAAGCAGGGCGGGGCATTGATTTAGTTTGGTTGCGTCCTGTCACTGCTTTTGCATTGTTTTGTCCCTCATCAGTTATAAGGCAGAAGTTGAGATGTGATACTGAATATGGCAGAGCAATCTGATATGCATTTGGAATTTAGATGGTCTTTTCGTGAATTCCATGCATATGCTTGAAACATGTGGCTGCTTACCATTTATGAGCCTGTATGGCTGACTGTTTTTGTCCATGCTTTCAAATTAATATATTTTGCTGCTAAGGTTTTCTGTCGATATGTATGTAGCCTTTCTAGTTAGTATGAGAAGTTTAGTTAGCGGAAACTTAATATTATAGATAGAATCAGAGCGATCAATTTTTGACAGTTTAACTCATGTTTGACTTGTTTCACTGTTAGTTGCAAGATGATTTATGTTTGCATGTGCATAACTGTGGTTAGTGGGGTACCTTGCTGATTTCTAACTCTTAACTGCTTGCAAATTGTCAATAATAAGAGCACAGACTAAGATTGGCTACAAAATTTATGACTTAAATCAGTGGTTCCTCTTGCTTTGTTCTGAAATTATTATACTAATGAAGTTGACAATGTCAGAACATGTGCAATATTTAAGTTTGCTAGTTGATTACACGCACACAACATTTAGCCATGTATCCTAACTACTTGAGAGCTACATGTTGTATTGCTTAATCAAGGCATTTATCTCTGAATCCTAACTACTTGAGAGCTACATGTCGATGTTGCTCACTATATTGATTTTCTTGTTTCCCCTGCAGCCGGGTTCCTGAAAAGCACTTTGTCGCTGTTGATTGGCCAGCTGCAGTATCTACATTGCCTAGAACCAAAACATAAAGGAGTTTATGTGGAGTATGATGGGCAGGGCCAAAGTTTTTGAAGAATCATGCCAGGAGCAGGAGCATTGACCTGCAGACTGTGCTCCACTATCTTTATGTGTAGAAACCACCATTTATAGGAAGCTAATAATTGCAAGAGCATTCTGGAGTCTTCTATGCTACCATGCCTTCTGACGCCCTTGAGATTTCCCGCGAGTTTAAGCCAGTGAGAATTTTCGTGAAGAGATGAGCTGACTCTTGATGACCTAACGTCTCATTTCTCTACAGGCTACAGCATGCCTGCAGTTGACTGCTATTGGGTTTTGGATCTTTGTACAATTGACTGTTATTGGGTTTGGATCTTTGTGCTAGTGCTAATGGATTTTGCAAATCCGACATATTTTTGTATTGCATAACTGTCATTTTTTGTTAGCTGACGTGTTGGCTGTTGATTTGTCAAAAAAATTGACAGATTTGGGGTGAATCTGTCGACAGATAAATAGACACACCCGATGTTTATTTACTTTTGATGAACAATTCTCTACCGGATATGTTTAGATAAATGACCTGACGAAAAAGAACGTTTAACTGAAGGTGTGATCTTCTCATGTTGTAGCGAACTTCACCTCTTGATTGGATTCATACAGTGAAGCTACCTTAAGAACAATTAATTTACCAGATATAGATAGATAAATAAAATAGCATAATCATGTAATCTTTCTTTACCTTCCTCTTCTCGTGGGAGCTCCGCCCTAGCCATGGGCATCCCTGCCC
Organism: Microstegium vimineum; assembly: GCA_022036555.1. Taxonomy (NCBI): domain Eukaryota; kingdom Viridiplantae; phylum Streptophyta; class Magnoliopsida; order Poales; family Poaceae; genus Microstegium; species Microstegium vimineum. The sequence goes on from CM039132.1 coordinate 15,121,015, forward strand.
TGACCTGGTCTAGACCCCTCTACCGCCGCTAGGACCCTAAAACCATCAGCGAGCTCGTCGTCTCCAAGGCCGGCGGCCTCCTCGCTCGAACCTTAGGTGTCTTCTTCTTCCTCTCCGGCGCAAGCATGGGCGCGGGCACGAGCGTGGGCATGTGGGAGTAGGTTGCGCCGATGGTTGTCTATTCGCATTCTCACTCCGTGTAGTGGATGTCTAATTACATAAGTTCAATTTACTTCTTTCAACCAAAAAATTTAGTTTAAGACTCCAACTTTTATTGTTGTCCGATTTATCCCTCTTTGCGATTTTGAAAGTTGTTTTCTTGAGCTAAGCAAATTTTATTTAAATGCTCCCTCCATTTGAAACTATAAGTCATTTTAAGAATTTTGGAAAATCAAATCGTCACAAGTTTGACAAAACTAATATGATAATATAAATACATTTATAATAATAACTAAGTATCATTAAATTATTCATTAATTATATTTTCATAGTATACATATTTGATGTCATAAATTTTTACAATTTTTTATATATTTTTAGTTAAATTTAAGATATTTTAACTCTTCAAGATTCTTAAAATGACTTATAATTTGAAATGGATGTTAATAGTTGATTGGGTCTAGGTTAGCTGTGTCGGCATGAATGTTGGTGTCCGTGTTGGACATATGTAGCCACCGACTTCAATTGATAGAAAATATACTTCATCCGTTCCGGAATACAAATCGTTTTACAACTCGGGGGACTATACTGATGAACAACTATGGAGGGAAGAAAGGAAGGTGCGGACGCCTGGCTCTTGCTAGAACTGGGTTACAACCACCTTCATTTCGGGACAGATTTTGAACTCTACGACAATTTGCTTTCTGGGACAGAGTGAGTAACTCTGAACTTGTGGCTCTATTATTGCCTCGTTTAATAGAGTTTTTATTGGCTATAGTTTTTGACGTATTTACGTATTTATTGTTTATATATTACTACATTATTGTTCACGGAAGCTATGCTTTCATTTTGGGAGAATTAGGAATTAGGCCCTGAAAACTAAACTGGTTAGGAATCAAACCCTTTTCGTTTTCAATTTGGAAATTTGGCCCCAAAACAAAAAATTCTTAGGAATTAGGCCTTCTGTTAGAATTGTTAGGTTACACTGTTAACTCTTACACTGTACAGCAGGGTAAAAGTCGTTTTTACCCTTCCCACACCGGACCCAATCGCACAGGCACCAATTCAATCGTAAAAGAAGGAACCGTGAGGTCGTGACCCCCGCCCGATGCTCCACGGCGCCGCCGCCGCTCACGCCGGCGAGCAGGCGCCGCCGCCCCCACGTCCGGATCCGGACCCTCCAGCGACGGATCCGTCGCGCCCCCCACTCGATTCTGCTCCTCCACCTCCCCTGTCCCGACGCCGGCCCGGAGGCGCTGCTGCTGTGCTGGTGGCTCGTGCGCGGCCGAGGCGGGGCGACCAGGACGGCGCGGATAGCCCTCCCCGCTTGGACATGGTGCAGTGGCTCCCCAGGAGCAGGGCGCCTCCTCGCCGCGAGGAGGCTAGGGCGGGGCCCCCCCCCCCCACCCCCCACCCCCCACGGTGGCGCGGGAGTATATGTGTGCTTATGTTGCTGAAACAAGATATGTGGATGAATGTGATTATATACTCAGTACATATATACAATAAATAAGTCAAAGTATATTTTTACCATTTCTTTGTATCGGGGGTAAAATGGTCATTGTACCCCAGAGTTAACACCGTTATGTCTCAAAACTAACGGAAGGCCGAATTCCTAAGGGTTTTTTTTGTTTTGGGACCAGATTCCCAAATTGAAAGTGAAAAGGGTTTGATTCCTAAGCAGTTTAGTTTTCAAGGCCTAATTCCTAATTCTCCCTTTCATTTTACAGAGCTTTTGCAAGAGATGCAAAGATAAAAATAACTCCAGTATTAATAGTGAAGTCGGAGGCGGTAGGAGCTTTTTTTTTTTTACGAAAGAAGAATTATATTATATAATAGCTGGGTACATCAACATATTACAAGCACTCTAGATTACACTAGATATATCCAGAAACTGATTTTCATCTAAAATATACCCACGCCGTGAAAAGCTTCAAATCTCAAAATCAAACTTTTTTGACGCTTCGTATAGATGACCACACAGGCAAATACTCGGCACCAGCAGTAGTAGCGACAAACATGAGAACAGATGCCCAACGGACGGCCAACATTCCTGTAGGTGGAATTGAGGATCTTTTTCTTCTTGTTGGTGTCTTCCTTCTTCTTTCTGCCACCGAAGAATGAGGAAGACTGATCTGAAGGATATTCTCCCTAGTCTTTCATTGTGGCCAGATCTAACTACAACAAAACGAAGAAAAAACCGGAGAAAATTATTCCACGGCGACGACGTCATCTCCGCATTGATGCCGCCGTCCGGAAACAAAGATCTTCATGTCGTCATGTCATGTCGATGAAGATGATGACGCCCAAGTTGTCGCCCTCGTCTTCAACAAAGCCGCCATGGAGAAAACGATTCCGCTCTTCTCCTTCACCGTTGCCAAGAAAAGAAGAAGGAGGAGATAAAACTCCAATACCAAAAACTTTGATATGGAGAAACCCTAATCCTAAGGACTCTATCTACCGAGAAACTTATTAAAAACAATAGATCTCCACTCCCTTCAACCCCAGCGAGATACCGGAGGGTACCAGCCAACCTTTTGGAGGCGGTAGGAGCTGTAGCCTACTCGGAGTACTGATCTGTTCTTGCTGCCTTCCCAAAATCCCCTTTCAGTACCCCGCTTGTTATCGAGGGTGCTGGCGGCCTCTCGCGAGTCTCGCCGGAGGGCGATAGAAGCAGGCGAACCTGGGCGCTATATCCCACGCACACGGCAATGTCGTCTCGTGCCCGCATCTCCTCCGCCGTCTTCACCATCGCCGCTTCCTCCTCTCCGTCACCGCGCGCTTCCCACCTCGCCCTGGCAGCCGCCACAGAGCGCGTGAGGTCAGGGACGCTTCGCCCTGAGGAGGCACGCCAAATGTTCGACGAATTGCTGCGCCAAGCCAACCCCGTGCCCGAGCGCGAGCTGAACGGGTTCCTCGCCGCGCTCGCGCGTGCGCCTTCCTCCGCCGCCTGCAGAGATGGCTCCGCCCTTGCCGTCTCACTCTTCAACCGTGCGTCTCGAGCTGACGGCCTGCAGGTGCTGTCCCCTACACTCTGCACCTATAGCATCCTCATGCACTGCTGCAACCGCGCACACTGCCCGGAGCTAGCGCAGGCCTTCTTCGGCCGGCTCCTCAGGACGGGCTTGGGTGTTGATAACTTCATCATCAACAACCTTCTCAAGGGTCTTTGTGAAGCAAAGCGGACAGACGAGGCTTTGGACATCCTTCTCCACAGAATGCCTGACTTGAGCTGTGTGCCTGATGCTTTATCGTACTGCATACTTCTGAAGAGCCTCTGCAACAACAGAAAGAGTGGTCAGGCAGATGAATTGCTACAGACGATGGCTGAAAGGGGATCTGTCTGCTCGCCCGACGTGGTTGCGTATAGTACGGTCATCGATGGCTTCTTTAAGGAGGGCAATGTTAATAAAGCATGCGATCTATTCAAAGAAATGATGCAGCGGGGCATTTTACCCAATTTGGTGACTTATAACTCTGTTGTTCATGCACTATGTAAGGCAAGAGCAATGGACAAGGCAGAGGCTGTCCTTCGGCAAATGGTTGATAAAGGTGTTCTGCCCGATAACAGGACATATAATAACTTGGTCTATGGATATTCCTCTATGGGCCAGTGGAACGAGGCAGTGAGGGTATTTAAAGAAATGACAAGTTGGGGCATCGTAGCTGATGTTACTAATTGGAACTCATTGATGGCTTCCCTTTGCAAGCATGGAAAAAATAAGGAAGCTAGAGATCTTTTTGACTCGATAGCAATAAAGGGCCTAAAACCTGATATAGTCTCCTACAAAATTCTGCTTAATGGGTACGCTACTAAAGGATGCCTAGTTGATATGACAGATCTCTTCAATTTGATGCTAGGAGACAGTATTGCACCTGACATCCATATTTTCAATGTGCTAATCAAGGCATATGCTAACTGTGGAATGCTAGATAGGGCTACAGTTCTCCTCAACGAAATGAGGGAGCAAGGAGTGAAACCTGATGTTGTGACCTATACGACAGTGATTGCTGCGCTTTGCAGAATTGGTAAGATGGATGATGCTGTGGAAAAATTAAATCTGATGATTGATCAAGGAGTTGCAGCCAATATATGTACTTACCGTTGCCTGATTCAAGGCTTTTGTACTCATGGTGGTTTGCTGAGAGCCAAGGAATTTGTTTTGGAAATGATGAATAAAGGCATGTGTCCTGACATTGTTTTCTTCAGTTCCATAATAAACAACCTTTGCAAAGTGGGAAGGGTAATGGATGCACAAGATATTTTTGACTTAACTGTAAGTATTGGCCTCCATCCTACTGTTACGATGTATAATATGCTGATGGATGGGTACTGTCTAGTTGGCAAGATGAAGAAAGCATTAAGAGTATTTGATGCTATGGTGTCAGCTGGCATTGAACCAGATGTTGTAGGGTATGGTACACTTGTTCATGGATATTGTAAAGTTGGAATGATCGATGAAGGGTTGCGTCTTTTCAGAGAAATTTTGAATAAGGGAATAAAGCCTTCAACCACTTTATACAACATAATACTTCATGGGTTATTTCAGGCTGGGAGAACAGTTTCTGCAAAGGAGAAATTCCATGAAATGACTGAAGGGGGAGTCACAATGGACAAATATACTTACAACACTGTTCTTGGTGGACTTTTTAAAAACAGCTGCTCTGATGAAGCAATCTTGCTTTTCAAAGAACTACATGCAATGAATGCAAAGGTTAGTATCAGAACTCTCACTATCATGATAGCTGGACTGTTTCAAATCAGGAGAGTTGAAGAAGCCAAGGATCTATTTGCTTCAATCTCAGGGAATGGATTGGTACCTTCTGTTGTAACTTACACTGTAATGATGGCAAACCTTATAAAAGAAGGATTCGTGGAAGAGGCAGACGATATGTTTTCATCCATGGAGAATGCTGGCTGTGAGGCTAATTCTCGATTGCTGAACCGTGTGGTTAGAGAATTACTAGAAAAAAATGAAATAGTCAGGGCTGGAACATACCTGTCCAAAATTGATGAGAGGAATTTCTCACTTGAACATTCAACCACAACGTTGCTGATTGATCTCTTCTCAAGCAAAGGGACTTGTCGGGAACACATAAGATTTCTCCCTGCAAAGTATCATTTTCTTGCAGGGGCCAGCCTATGTTGATTGTTAGTGAATCTTTCAAGGAAGCATGGATCTCCAAAAACAAACATCTTGACTTGCTGTTTACACCTGGGAAATTAGCTGCAAGTTAAAAGTCAATTAGATGTAAGATTTTCTCCCTGGTGGCATTAGGATATTTACCATGGTTGCTAATACAACTGATGTTGCACTTATGAAGAATGACTTCAGAATTCTGACAGAGAATGTAGCACTTGTGATCACAGGAGGCATGATATAATGAATATTTTGAGAATCAGTCCACCTACCACTGTTAGGCTAAATGTGACCTTATCTAAAACAGTTAGTTCACTTAATGTGCATGTTTTTAAGATTTCTTCTCATTTGACCTGCTTGATATTCAGATGCTCATTTACTTTTTGATTCAACAATTCTGTACCGAATGTTCAGGTAAATGGCCTGATGAAGGAGCGTTTGATGTTTTTGGAAGCATATTCGCTCGGCGGATGGTGCAGCAGTGTTGATGTATTACTCTCCAAACTGTGTGCTTACCGTACATAACTGGTGTGTAATTCTCTCTTGTAGCATGTTTTATCATGGCTGTTAACAAAATTGATGTTGCAGTTATGAAGAATGAGATTGTGACTTTTGAATTCTGATGGAGAGTGTAGCATGTGTTGGTGAGCTCTCTTGGCAACCTGGCTGAGCCGCTGAGCTCGTTATGTCATGGCGCCTGGGTTCTCTGCTCGATCATGGCGCAGAAGCAGATCTCGGACTGGAGCCAGATGGAGGAGCTCGGGACTTGGGGTCTCTGCTCATGACGCAAAACAGGGCACCTGAGGACCACTATGTAAGAAGTCTTTAGCTGATGTGCAAAACAGAAAGAACATGTCCTTGAGCATTAGTCCTGAAAAAAAACATATATAGCAAGTGTTGGCAGTCAAGGAGAACACAGCTTCTTTATCTGTCTGATTGCTTCATGTTTTGTCAACCAGTCTGTAGGAGTTGTTCATCTGGTTGCTGTTTCTCTGCTTGATGCTCTGTTTGCCTTTGGAAACAGAGCACTTGTTCGTTTGCATCTTTGTTTGGAAATAGAGTACGTACTAGTATGTTGCTAGCTTTCAGGTTAACAAATGCATGGAGCAAACCACTGGTTTATGCCGGTGCTGGTTCCTTGTTGCAGAAATATATTATTCAGTGAACCAAACTTGAGAACCTAATTTCATCTAGTTCAGATAGCTCCTCAGTGGCACAATATTTACTCCAAATCTTCAAGTTAATTCTGCCATATGGTAAGTGGCAGTAACTTTGTGATTGGCTCTTGGCTGTAACCAAGATTTTTGCTGATCTTAACAAACTGCAAACCAAAGAGATCACAATTAGCCATTGGCTGCTTTATGTTTGTTAAAGGTGGATTCTTTTGCTCTGTGCTCATTACTAACAGTGGTTGCTGATTTATGCAAAAATTAAGACTATGCATGCCAATGTGTAAGGATTTTGCAATCATGCCTTGTTTGAACAAGCCAATATTCAACATTAGGAGTGATTGGATGGTGGGCATTCTGTAATGATATTTATAACATGTAGGGCTACAGGCTGAGAGAACAAGTTTTGTGTACAGGAACAATATTATTTTACGTATAATCATCTGAATTAGCAGTATCCATCAAGTATATTTTCTTGTTGAGGCGTATCATACCATATTATGTATTAAATTTGCCACTCATGATCAAAAGGTTATTTTTCCCCCGAAAAAGTTTCTTTCTTGTTGAGGCTTGTATTAACAGTTCCTGATTCCATGTTCTGAGTAATACTATATGTGATCGATCCTTGTAATTTACTAGAACCAAACAATTATTTTACAAATTCTCAAATATAGCATCACACAAGTTATATTAGTTGTTTTCTCATCTTGTCTATGTTGTCTCCTTTACAGGCTTAGGCCTTGTTCGTTTCCATCGTGTTCGTTTCCATCGGATTGACCTATTCCAGATGATATTTCGGGTGGATTGTTGCGGCTCGTTTTCAATCCGGATGAGTACTAAAATGTGTGTTCGTTTTTATGCCGGCCTGAAATGAAAACCGATTGGAAAAAAACTTGTTTCTCTTTTTCTTATCTACATGACCCGGAACGAAACCAAATCTTCTATCCTCCAAAATTAATCATGGGTTGGAATGAGTCACTGAGACGGATTCACTCATTTGGTCATTCCTGATCCGAAATGAATTAGCTTTTGGATTGAATTCTCTGTAAACGAACAAGGCCTTAATCAGATTCTGCAATTTGGATTATGTACGTTCTATTGTGAACTGATACTGTAATTCAGTTCTTTCTTATACTTGGAGTATTATGATACATGTATGAGGCCATTATGCTTGAATGATTAACTAGTTAACTAATTGAGGAGGGAGCACTCCAGACTCTGGAGTCTGGAGGCACCAGCGGGCCCTCCCTCCCTCCCTTCGCCACTGCGTGTAAGCGTGTTGGTACCAGGTAGGCGCTGTCTCCAGTTGCAGATATGATTTTAGTCAATTTTGACCGACAATAAAATGAACTGGGATGGCCAAATACAAAATTTAGCACAGGAGCAAATATATGCTAAATTTTGTCAAAATAACTAAAAGTTTTGCTTTGAATTCTCTGAAACATATTCGGCTGATCATTTATGCGGCTAGCAAGCCGACTTACTGTTTTTGTATGTTTTTCTGCGAGATAAAAATACCATGACTGGTAAGCCAAGCGAAGAGGACGATATGGGTTAGGATTCAGATGTTAAATTTGTAAACTTATACTTTTTGTTAAAAAAAAAAGAGATGGCTGTTTTGGACTTTTGGTGGGTGATGACAATTGACAAATGCTGGTCCAGCATCTAGTGGTCCAAAAGCTCCTTCACCTTTCTTCTAAAAAAAAAAGTGAGCTCCGTTACCTTCACGACACGTGGGACTCCGAGACACGCACCACAATCTCCTCCACTTGCTCAGGTCCACGTCAGCAGAGACTGGGCCCACACCCCGCTCCCTTTTCCCCTCCACCACACTCTTCTTCTTCTTCCCTCGGCCTCCACATCTCCTCGCACACTCCCCGACCCGTCCGGATAGACAAAGACAATGGCGGCCTCCAACGCCGCAGCATCGGCATCCGTCTCGCCGGCGCCGCGCCTGCTCCTGCTCCACCGCCGCGGGGGAGCCAGCGCCATCGTGCACCACCGCAATGCGCGCTTCCGCACCGCCGCCACCGCCACCACCTCGGCGGGCGGCGGCGGCAGCGGCGGCGGGGGGTCGTACCTGGACATGTGGAGGAAGGCGGTGGAGCGGGAGCGGAGGTCGGCGGAGCTCGCGCGCCGGCTCCAGACGCCCCCCGCCGAGGAGGCGCCTCCCGCGGCGGACGTGCTGCGGCGCACGGCGCGGTTCGAGGAGATGCTGCAGGTGCCGCAGGAGGAGCGCGACCGCGTGCAGCGCAGCCAGGTCATCGACCGTGCCGCGGCCGCGCTTGCCGCCGCACGCGCCGTGCTCAAGGAGCCGCCTCCCGCCTCACAGCCGTCCCCGCCCCCGACGCCGCCGCAGGTGGCGGAGACGGCCAAGGTTGGATCGGACGCGGGTGGCGCTGCTAGGGGATCGGATCGGAGCTCCCGGCCGGCGGCGCGGGCACAGCTGTCGCCCTCGGCGGAAGGTATTGGTTTCCACTGGGTGCACGTGAGGTTGTTTAAAGATCACGTGGCATGTCTTTTACTCATCGTGATCCTTTTTTACCGTAGCTTTTAGCCTTAAGCCCATTTACTATTAGGCAGAAAGGAGCTCCGTTTATTATCTGAAAGGTACGAGTGAATAAACACTAAAGAGATCATGAATTGCTTATAGGGGGGTCTCTGTTGAGCGTTGTGGTGGGTAACAAAAAATCAAGCCATGAATCCTTAAAAGAAAAATTGGAAACTGGAATATGCAAAATGTGTTGGATAACCGAAGGATCTTGATGATTCTTTCTTTCAGTATCAGTTATCTCTAAGCAAAGCAACTTTTTAGGAGACATGGATACTCTTCATTTTAAGTGAGACAATTTCGGCGTCAAATAGGATTTTTGTTCAGTGAAATGCTTAGTTCTTATTTGTCTCATTATCTGTTGCCTGCTGCCATGCAAACATGGCGAGAAGTAGTGCCAACTAACCAGACCAGGACAGTCCTTGGTAGTCCTCTGTATATAGAAATGGAGATCATTCAATTTCTTAGCGCAAGGCTGAATTCCTGAGTTCTTAATTTTGTCAAACCACCACCTGGAGCCTACTGTATCAAGCAAATATAACTAAAAGTGCCACTAACTGCTAATTAACCAAGACGTCGATTGGCAGTCCTCTATATACTGAAAAGTTGTTGCTCAATCTTCCTACATCCAGTATGAGAGATTATAGTAAATAAATTTTCGACAATAGCTTCTTTTCTCTGAAGGATGGTTTGGATAAAGAAACAATTATACCATTGATTCTATCATGTTTCATGCACTTAAAAGGCATTTCTAGTTGCAAGTAGCATCACAATCTACCTGTTTGTTGTACATGAAGGATATTTTTAGTCTTATGCAGTACATTTAGCCAAAGCATTTTACTTACTGCAACGGCATCCAGCTCCCCGTAAACTTAGGCTTCCACTCTGACATCAGCAATCTGTTATTCATTCAGTGGCAGGCTCTGGGGGCTCATCTCCTTCAAAGCAGTCAAGTTCCAAGCTTGGTACTCCGGGTCCAGATTTCTGGTCATGGTTACCTCCAGTACAAGATAGCAGTAAACAAAAGGAAACCAGTACTGGTTTAAAGCCATCCAAGAAGATGGATGCCTTTTCCAGTCAGCCTGATCTGTTGATGGAAAAGGAACGATCAGCAGATTCTTTATCACTCCCTTTTGAGACAGGTTTCTTAAAAAAGAAGGAAGATCGATCTCTTCCTCCTTTCCAATCATTTGCTGAGCCTGAGAATGTGGATTCCAAGACTGATCTGGCTGCTGACAAAAAGGACACGTTTGAAGAACAGTTTTCGAAAAATGCAGCTGAGGTGGCTCGAGCACTTAGTGAAAGCACTGAGAAATCGTCACATGGAATACATCTAGATGGTTCAATGTGGTGGAAGGAAACAGGTGTAGAACAAAGGCCTGACGGCGTAGTTTGCAAGTGGACTGTAATCAGGGGAGTTAGTGCTGATGGTGCTGTTGAATTTGAAGACAAATATTGGGAGGCCTCAGACCGGTTTGATCATAAAGAATTAGGTTCGGAGAAGTCTGGTCGAGATGCTGCAGGCAATGTTTGGCGGAATACTGGAAGGAGTCAATGTGGCAGGTAAATTTCTGGTTTATTGGGTAGCATATATTTTCAAGCATTGCCAATTAGGCTACCAGCCATGAGACATCTAGATTCATATTTAGACATGTGACTGTGCAGCTGCTGTATTTCAGTCTGCTTCCTTTGTGGTTACATTTGCTAAGTTAATGTGTCCCCAGAGCACAGACTCAGTATTGCATTTGTTGCAGGATTACACATGTGGGGTTATGCATATGGAGAAGAGTGCAGACAAGTGGGGACAGAACGGTAAAGGGGAGCAGTGGCAAGAGCAATGGTTTGAGCACTATGACTCGACGGGTAAAGCTGAGAAATGGGCTGATAAATGGTGCAGCTTGGATCCAAACACACAGCTGGATGTCGGTCATGCCCATGTCTGGCATGAAAGGTAAGACCTTCCACAATTTATCATGAACCGAATCACTTTGATCAATGAACATTCCGCTATCAGATCATTATGCTCATAAATATGCAATGAGTTGCATGCTCAAATCAAATCCACTCAACAATCCTTTCACTGTAGGTGGGGCGAGAATTATGATGGCTATGGTGGCAGCACGAAGTACACCGACAAGTGGGCCGAGCGTTCGGAGGGCGATGGATGGTCTAAATGGGGCGACAAGTGGGACGAGCACTTCGACCCGAATGGCCATGGCACAAAGCAGGGGAGACCTGGTGGGCGGGCAAGTATGGGGACCGGTGGAACCGCACCTGGGGTGAGCACCACAACGGGTCTGGGTGGGTACACAAGTATGGGCGCAGCAGCAGCGGCGAGCACTGGGACACGCACGACCCTCAGGACACATGGTACGAGCGGTTCCCACACTTTGGGTTCTACCACTGCTTCGAGAACTCGGTGCAGCTCCGGTCCGTGGAGAGGCAGCAGCCCCCACGGAAATGAAGTCTGAAGAGACCATGCTATGCTATAGTAGAGTAGTAGATGTTCAGAGACGCTTAGAGGTTGATGGCATAAGCACGATTGTGCAATAATGTGGCTGGTTTCAGCATGTGCTGTTGTGACAAAGTGAATCAGAATCCTGATGCCTGAACTGAATGCTCAGACCGACATGAATAAAGAAATTTATAGAAATTTTACCGTATATTCTGAAATGTCTACCTTTTCTGGTGGCTCATTGATATTAGCCAGCCTGCGCTAGACATGAAGCCAATCACGCCCTTATAAGCAGCTTGGAATACGTTTGGTCAGTCACGAAACTAAATGGTCTAGTAGCAAGTTGATGCAGTTCAGCGAACATGGCATCGATTCCATACTGTATGTGCAAATTCCGGGTGACAAGGAGACACCTTGGAGTAGGTGCCAGCTGCAACCAAGCGGCTGAATTAGAATTCTGAACCCATCTTTTGCTTTCACTGCCTTCATTTTTTTAAAAAAAATGTAAGAGGTCTTGCACATTGTAATATTTCAGAAGGTGAGAACTGAAAAAACAGCACTATTACATTCTAACTGGTCTTATATATTTAATGAAGGGCTCTTTTAGTTGGTCCTATAATCTATCTACGCTGCTGGTCTTCTTTACTATTTTCACCACTACATAGCTGCCTCTGTTCCTTGTAGCCCTGTATCTACGGTGCTGGTTACACATGTATTTTCACATATGCTACTATGTACTAACTACTGTTTCATGTTATATTCACAACATCTGACACAACGAGGTTGGTAATTACAAAAGATTCACGAATTCCTATGGACAGATGCACCAAATGGACGCAGCTTAAACTTGAAAGAACATGAGTTAAAGATTCATAGGTTAGTCAGAACTTAGATCACTAATCGCCTCTCCTTACGTTGGCTCCTGGAAGTAAGGATGATTTAGTGCTTCATCGACACTTAGCCGATCCTCCTGCAATATAGGATAAGTATTTATACCTTGGTGGAATAGGAACACATCAAGGAAAAGAATGAAAAGGAACAGTAAAAATACGATTGAGAACAATGTCGGGATGCCACTGTTCTCTTTCTGTAGCTACTATTCTCCTCTTTTGACCACAGGACTATTGATAGGGTTAAAAATTAAAATGTCAATTACTTAAGGATTTCTATGGAGCAGGATTCAAGAACTTACAGGATGCCACACAAGTAGATGTCGTGCGAGTCGCAGTGCCCATAAATTAGGAAAGCTGTAAACATTAGCGATGCAAATGATGAAACTATTAGATATGAAAATGATGATGGTCCAAGTATTATGGGGCAAAGAAAATGTGGACAAGAAAAGAAACACCAACCCAATCTTAAGAGGATCTCTGATCTTCACTTGATGGGCAAATGATTCCTCAGAGCATTTCCAAGAAGCTAACCCAAATTGACCCTTAAACAAAGTAAATGGGAGGCATCATCAGTTGTCACATAGCCTTGAAAGTTCAGCTATATACTATGGCAGATATGTAACGAGGGTTTCAGGGTTCATCATTCAGTATTAAGGAGCATAACAAAAATTGCCAAGAAAATACATCCTTTTTGCACCATATTGACTACAATGCGGAAATGAAACTACACAACAATGAGCCAACTTATCTTACATTTTTTAGAATATGAGAAACATTGATGGTGCACAAGAAAATACAGCAAAATTATAGATACAGTAACAGTTACATATTGGAGTTGCTGACCTGTTCTGGGCCACCACTGCCATGATGTTGTGAGGAAATCCCTGGACTAAAATGCACAACTCCATGTATGATCTCAACCTAACATCAGAACAGGAAATGAAAGAATATTATAGCAGTCATTTACTCCCTTTTTTTTTCTCTAGAAGAATATTCTAAACATTCATACTGCAGACCTATTTGGAACACCTCACTTCATAGTTTCATTTAATATAGCCAATTGACTATGATTGTTAGAGAGGACTCAGGACCAGATAATGCTACATTATGTCAGTATATCATATCAACGAGCGAACATCAATGTGTTACGTTGCCTATATCTAACACGAGCACCGAAATTTTGAAGTGTTCTGATAGGCCTAAATTAGAAGGCAGTAGACTTTATGATTTTCATCAGTAACAACAATTTGGGATACCCCAAGAACCAAAGGGGAAATATGCAGTTCATAATACTTCATAGAAAGTTTAAAATTGAAATTTCTGTAATGTTCTCAAGTTTGCTATGAGAACAAGAACCGCAAACTGTGACAGCTTTGCTAATAAATCCAGATTAGAGAGAGAGAGAGATTTAAACATTGTCTCACTTGTATGCAAGCTCCTTTGTTTGTTCACTCCACCCTTCGAGACGCTGATCCATTAAAATACGTGTTCGGTCACTTATCTGAAAAACATGGGGAGAACCCACCATCAACTCTAGCATGACAACTCCAACACTCCAGATATCATACCTGTACATAGTTAAACGAGAACTTCAGTGAATCACAGTGCAGCTGTATGTCAAACATACTGGCACATACCAGAATTCGTAAAAGTAACATAAGTGGGTAAAAGAGACATACTTAAGCCTTGCACTTTTTGATCCTTGAAACCAGTTTGAATTAAGGAGTGCCTCCGGAGGAGTGTACTCAAATGTCTATTCAGATCTGGAATTGCATTATAATTGGATTAGAATGGATCAAAAGATATAATGGATCAAAACAAGTCAAAGTAGTGACATGCAACCCCTGTCTAATGTCACGTTCAAGAACAAGCACATCAGAAAATGTGTTTTTGTGGACTGGTGGGAGGGTGCAGGCAGTAATTATGTTGGGAGCTTGGTTAATTTGGAAGCATCGTAATTATTGTGTTTTTGATGGAGGAACTCCTAACCTAGCTAGGATCCTCTCGACATTTAAGGAAGAAGTTCAGCAGTGGTCTCCTTGCCCTGGCTCCTACATGCTAGCTTTTTTTTCTTGGGTCTCATGGTGTTGGTCCTGCATTAGTTCTCTTTCTCTAGTTCTCTAGAGAGACAGCTTAGATTGTGTTCTTAGGATGTGTTGCAAACCCTTTTCTCTGTAACTGTGTGTACAGTTTTTTGGGGCTCTTTTTTTGAACAGAAAATACAGCAGGGGAGACCCCCACTGTAAAATTTAATTAAACAGAAAGAAACCCACAATCTATACAAGAAGTAGCAAGCCCGAGGAGGGCAGGAGAGCTAAACTAGGGCAGTTGTGCAAGAAAGGAAAATAGAGCGCTTAATAGAGTTGAATCTATGGGCCTGTAATCTAATTTCTTCATAGAAGGAGCTTAGTTTTTTTGGGGCTCTTTACCCCCTCCTTTTTTTCTTCTTAATATATTGATGTGCAGTTTTCCTGCGCGTTTGAGAAAAAAAATGTAGCAAGGAAAGCATTCTTCTATACGTTGTCACATGTTAGATGACAAAATATTAGATAAATACTGTTCAGTTACTTGAGCTGGGCTTAATCCTCATCCATTTCAATTACTTCAGTTAAATGAATAGGACAAAAAAAGGACTTGGAGAAACTTAAATAATAAACCCTTGGAATTACTAAGAAAATCCAGGTAAGATACCCTAAATTACTCCCAATCGTAAATTGCATAATTCTACAACTCAAATCAAGATCATCCTAATTTTAGTCTGCAGATAGATACTGAAGGAAAGGGAAGGGAAGGGAAGGAAAATGATCACACACCGAGTAGGCCCTGAACCATAAAGATTCTTCAACGTGTAATCATCAATGGCACTGCCAAAGTCAATCAGACGCCTGTGTACAGGAAGTTGTGCTTTATTAATACAAGAAGAATGCAACACCCTTCTTACATTTTAAGACAGGCAATGGTGACTATTACAGTTTTAGAAAAAACACGTCTCAAATTAGAATCACAATTCACAGGAAAAAGCAAGCGTGAGAAGGCACATGCAATCTAATTGCTCTTTTTCTTGAACGCGCAGGAGAACTGCGCATCAATATATTAAGAAGAAACAGAAGGGGTAAAGAACCCCAGTACAATGTCACAGGAAAAAGGGTCTGTGACACACCCTAAATAAACAACATTAAACCTTACTAGAGAAATAGACCGGGACTTGACCACAGGACCCCACAATCTAATTGCTCTAACCACTATACTTAATGAAATTGAGACAAATAGTATAGAAAAACATTACTCATAGTTGAATACTTGAGAAACTGAGATAATCTAAATCAAAAAATCAAATAAAAAATCTGTGGTTTGCAATTGATCTTATGTTTGTGTTGAGGTCTAAATTGATCTAACATGAAGTTATAAATTTCAAAGATAATTTGCTAATGTAATTTGAAATAGCTCAACTGGCAATGATGTGAATTCATAGGGGTATGGCCTGGCCTGAGGACCAGGATAAGGGTGAAGCTGCTCTCATCGAGATAAGGTTTGGTCCTGTCTCCTGACCGTCAGTAGATTTTGATCATGCCTAAACTTGGAATATTTCATGTTTCTTTATGAATAGGTCCCTTTCCATAAAGGGTGGCATGAGCAGTCTGATCAAGGTTAAATGGAGAAAAGGAATCAACTACTACAGTTTCTGCCGCTGTTTCCTCACCTCTCATGGTTCTAACACCATAAACAGTTAGTCATTGATCACATACCTTGACACTTAAGAATACAATCTTTGCCTTCCTACGAAACTCTATCTAACTAAACCGATAACCTCCTAATTAATTGGTAAGATACCACCAATTAATTAGGAAGGTAACAAATTATCTTAGGCAACAGGCTCCTTATTTTAGAAGGTAACCCCTCCCATAATCCTACTGCTACAGTACACACTCCTGTTTAGCATCCTTAAGTTAAGAGGCAGAGCTAGACTGAAATACATATGGGTTCAACTCTTATATGTATTATGTTAACCTTAGACACTAATGTAGGGTGTCTCACAAAATTCTGTGGGGAGCAATCAGCTCAGCAGCTGGAGAAGTGCCTCGGCAGTCTTCAAATAAAGTCAGCTAACCAATAATACATGACCAACACTTCAACAGCTAAGTACCAATAATCATGAAACTACTATGTAAAATTTAACTTTGGCGAATTGTAAAAACTAAAAAGGATATGAATGTAGGAACTTCTTGAATCCTACATGTTCAGATTATATTGCTTTGCTTCAGGTGGAACCTCTCTTAGACACTTTCCAGTCTCCATGTCCTCAAAGCAAATGATCATGTTCTCTTCCATGGTGTAAAATAAGCAATGTTAACATGACTAGTTAACAGAAATTTCTGTAGAAAAGGAGATGTACAGAAAACAAAGAAAGAATAGGCAACAATATCATTCCTACCAGGTTTGATATCCCGGTGAGTGATATTACGATCATGACAAGCCTTCAGTCCCATCAACTACGAAATGGAAAAAAGTAAAATAAGTTAATATACTAAAACACCAACAAGAAGCAATTTGCAGAACAAGTGTTGCTCTTTTTATTTTTAGACTGTCGATGGTAGCTTACATCTAGAAACTAAAATTTCTCCATAGTATTCTGTTCATAGGAGAACCAGAGTCAGCATAAACATACCAGCTGCCATAAGAGGTTTTGCATTTGCTTTTGCCCAGCTTTTGTTGTCCTTAACCAATGCCACCACTTTGATGGGTGCAGAACTTGGATATGTCTGACCCTCTCATTATTGTTGCCAGTGACTAACTTCGTTTCTTCAGCACTATATATCAGTTTTGACAATGAGCGGCCTTCATTGTGATACACCAGCCAAATTTCCCTCGATTCTGATTCAAAAGATTCTATAAACCTAGCCACATGCTTGAGTGGTTCCTCAGTAACCGACAAGTTCCTTCTAAACGGATATCAGAACTATATTGCATTTGCATGTCCAATGAGATAGTCGATGATTCCATCCTCGACAAACCTTCAAGAGTTCTGGAAGCATTTGAAAATAATTCCCCAAAGTATTTCTCCCGCAATCCACTCAAGTAAGCTGCATTTCCCCTCTCCACCTACAGTTTTCACTCAAGTCTAAGATGGGACAATGAGGCTCTTCTAGCATCAGTATTGTTTCAGGGAAATCCAAATCTCTTTTATATGTTTGTTTTTTTTAGCAAATGTTTGCTTTGTGAATAATAAAATAGTTCAAAATATAACAGATGTTCCAGTATAAAACAATCCAATGAGTCAAATGAATTGGAATCCAAAACAATTTCATTTACTGCACACTTAACCTGACTAAGAATAAATCAGCTGGACACAGTAGAATCACAAATAACCTCAACAACATCAACATCAACATCAACAAAGCCTGTAGTCCCAAGCAAGTTGGGGTAGGCTAGAGTTGAAACCCAACAAGATACCCAAGTCATGGTTCCGGCACTTCAATAGCTGCTTTCCAGGCAATCCTATCCAAACATAGATCTCTAGATATATCCCAAACTTTTAAATCCCTATTCACCGCCTCCGCCCATGTCAACTTCGGCCTTCCTCTGCCTCTCCTTATATTATTAGCTTGGCTTGGGACTCCACAGCGCACTGGTGCATCTGGCGGTCTCCTCTGGACATGGCCAAACCATCTCAACCGATGTTGGACAAGTTTTTCTTCAATTGGTGCCACCCCTAGGCGATCACGTATATCATCATTCCGAACTCGGTCCATTCTTGTGTGACCACAGATCCAACGCAACATGCGCATTTCTGCAACACTCATTTGTTGAACATGTCGAGCCTTTGTGGGCCAACATTCGGCTCCATACAACATTGCAGGTCTAATTGCTGTCCTATAGAACTTGCCTTTTAGCTTTTGGGGTACCCTCTTGTCACATAGAATGCCATAAGCTTGACGCCACTTGATCCACCCTGCTTTGATTCTATGGCTAACGTCTGCATCAATATCTCCATCCCTTTGTAGCATCGATCCCAGATATCGGAAGGTGTCCTTTTTAGGCACGACTTGACCTTCCAAAGTCACATCTCCCTCATCCTGAGCCGTTGTGCCAAAGTCGCATTTCATATACTCGGTTTTAGTCCGACTTAGTCTAAAA
The DNA here is from genome assembly GCA_022036555.1 of Microstegium vimineum. Lineage (NCBI taxonomy): Eukaryota > Viridiplantae > Streptophyta > Magnoliopsida > Poales > Poaceae > Microstegium > Microstegium vimineum. The sequence continues at coordinate 15,139,518 of CM039132.1, forward strand.
CCTTTAGACTCAAGGGTCTGCCGCCACAGCTCAAGTTTCCTATTTACTCCCGCCAAGCTTTCATCAACTAACACTACATCATCGGCGAAGAGCATGCACCAAGGGATGTCCCCTTGAATGTCCCTTGTAATCTCGTCCATTACCAAGGCAAAGAGATACGGGCTCAAGGCTGACCCTTGATGAAGCCCAATTCTAATCGGGAAGTAATCAGTATTACCATCATTGGTTCGAACGCTAGTCACAACATTGCTGTACATGTCCTTGATGAGGTCACGTACTTTGTTGGGACTTTATGTCTATCCAAAGCCCACCACATAACATTTCTTGGTATCTTGTCATAAGCCTTCTCCAAGTCAATGAAAACCATATGTAGGTCCTTCTTCTGCTCTCTAAATCGCTCCATAACTTGTCTTAACAAGAAGATTGCTTCTGTGGTTGACCTTCCAGGCATGAAACCAAATTGGTTGGTAGAATCACAAATAACCTCGATTGTAATAAATCCTAAGAATAGTAGGATAAAAAATACACAAACACCTAAAACTTTAGGCTTGGACAGTAATAATTATATGTTTTCTTCAGCACTTTCCCAGCATCAGCAAGAGGCTAAAATAAATTGACGGGCTAGTTTCTGGACTGAACCACACCATTGAGTACCCTTTTGGGCAGAACAGATGTACTTACCTCACATGTGGTTTTTCTGTTAATTTTTTTTACTGGTCAAGTGGCAACTCTTTCCTGAGTGGAGAAATGAGGCCTAGAGCCTATATGTCATCGCGAGAAGCATATTTGAAAAGTTTTTGTAGGATGCAACAATTTTAAAGTTTAAAGGGCCAGACTTGGTAATAAGGAAGTGCAGCTTTCCCTAGAACTGGTGAATGCTCCTTCTTACTGCATGCACGAGGAGGCACTGAACTGCTAGATGTGGGGGTATTTTTTAAGTTTATTACTGCTTAATGCACAAGAGTTAAGTTCCCTTCTTTGAACATATGTACTCTAATGCAGATATGGGGATTATGTAGGAATCCCCATATGGCAAAAGGCGATAAAGACAGGTGTTCAACTGATTTCATTTACCATTATGCGCTTCAGTATGAATAAATCACCATCTACTGTGCCTGAAACATGATCTTCATCAGATGACATTGTGTCTGAACTTGTGCAATTATACATCTCTGATTTAGATACAGTGGTAAAGTGTGGAGACTCTTTATGAACATCTGTATCTTCAGAGCAATTCCAGTGAAATGCCAACCAGACTTCACCGTATGACCCTCGATCAAATCTTCTCTTAAGCTTGTACCTGGACATGGTTAAAAACAAGGAAATCTCCTTTTAGTGGATAAAAGACTTGAACTATTATCATGACACTGTGTATTATGCCGACCAATGTAGTTGAATAATGTAATGCACATGCACTATCAAATACATAGAGTGTCAAGCACGTTCCAGGTAAGTGGCTGCAAAGGACCAAATCATTATCCCACAGCTCATATCAACTATATGTCTAGATCCTATCCTTACAACTCATCAGGGCAGGATGGGAATGGGCCGGTCAACCCACTGGGTAGTTGACCCGACCCACAAAAGCCAGGCCAACGGGCCATAGAGGGCTAGAGGCCGACCTCAAAGACTAAAATGGGTCAATAGGAACGGTACCTATTGACCCAATGGAAAAGATGGGTCGACTCATTTATCAAGTAATAATATTTTTAATCTTATTATTATGGTTATCATCATACTTATTGGGTGTTCCGCTATGACCATGGCACTGAGGAGCATAGCAGTAGCAGGCAACTAAGCATGCAGGTGCATGCATGCAGACGGGGCTGGCCTTCTTGCAGTGCAGGCTTACATTTGCATCATCGAATATTGTTATTAATCATCAGATCTGAATATTTAGAATTAAGGATTTTTTACGTCACAAACAAAGGCAGGGCGACTCCTCAATACAGCGCTTGTGACTCTATTGCCTAAGAAAGAGGACGCGGTGCTGGTCAAGGATTTTCGACCTATTAGCCTCATTCACAGCTTTGCCAAACTAGTTACTAAATTAATTGCTAAACGTTTGGCGAGCAAACTCGGGGATATGGTGTCCGCTAATCAGAGTGCGTTTATTAAGGGTCGTTGTATTCATGACAACTTCATCCTAGTCCAACAAACGGCTAAATTTCTACATCAACAGAAGCAGCCCCGGATACTCTTGAAGCTGGACATATCGAAGGCCTTTGATTCGGTGTCATGGTCGTTTCTCTTGGAGATCCTACATAGAAGGGGTTTTGGCCCTAAATGTCGAGAGTTGATTTGTGGTATTCTTGGTTCCGCATCTACCCGGATACTCCTTAATAGCATACCAGGGGATGTGCTCTTTCATCGACGTGGGCTGAGGCAAGGTGACCCCTTATCACCTATGCTCTTTATACTGGTCATCATGGACGTTCTGAACAGCATGGTAGAAAAGGCAAACAATGAAGGTCTGTTACAGCCACTGGCTACCCGGAATATCCATCACCGTGTATCTCTTTATGGTTGAAGACATTCTGCATCTCTTTGGATCAGCTACAGGCCTCAAGACCAACATTCAGAAAAGTAGTGCCTTGCCAATTCAGTGCTCCGAAGATGATGTTGCTGTAGTACAGGCACACCTCTCTTGTGTGATTCAACAATTTCCTTGCAAATATCTCGGGCTACCTCTCTCCATCAAGAAACTAACCCGAAACCAACTCCAGCCTCTCATTGACAAAATTGCAAACCAGCTCCCAGGGTGGAAGGCTGATTTATTAAACGGAGCAGGGAGGACCATCCTAGTTCAACATGTCATCACTGCTATGATGATCTATATTTCTACAGCGCTTTGGATGGGCTCTCAGAACACGTTGGTTGTGGCTAGGCAAAACAGAACCAGATAGGCCATGGAGTGCTCTCCCAGTTCCTGTTCATAGCTGTACACAGGCTCTTTTTTCCATTGCTGTGCAGTCAGAAGTGGGTAATGGGGCAAACACAAGTTTTGGACAGACAGATGGTTAAATGGTTGTTCCATTCAGATCCTGGCACCTCACCTGTTTGACTGTGTCCCCAAAAGGAGAGTGAACAGGCGCACTGTCCAGGATGCATTGATGGATAACAGATGGTTGGAGGACATCCAGGGCCACCGTTCGGTCACAGTCCTCTCTGAATTTCTAGATATCTGGGACCTAGTTCAAGAGGTAGTTCTGCAACCGGATGTTGATGACATTCATAAATGGCGCTTTGACATCTCAGGTCAGTTTTCTACCAAATCTGCTTATGAAGCCTTCTTCAGTGGGTCCACCTACTTTGAGCACAGCAATCTGATATGGGGAACTTGGGCTCCGCGAAAATGCAATTTTTTTCTATGGCTGGTTGCGCATAACCGCTGCTGGACAGCAGACAGGCTCGCACGTCGGGGCCTATCTCATCCAGAGCACTGCCCTCTTTGTGAACAAGAGGAAGAAACAATCAGTCACCTCCTAACAGCATGTGTGTTTGCCCGGCAGTTTTGGCATCGGCTATTACGAAAGATGGGTCTCCAGGAACTCACTCCTACACTAGACGATGTTGATTTTTTCTCTTGGTGGCAACGGGACTGTGAGAGAATTAGCAGTCACAAAACGTGGTTTTAATACCTTGGTTGTGTTGGGAGCATGGAACATTTGGAAGGCAAGGAACGATGCCATGTTCAATAGGGTCACCCCAAGTGTGGACAGAACTATCCTACTTGCCCAGAAGGAAGCTGACCTCTGGATGCTTGCAGGTGCAAAGGACCTAGGTGCATTAGTCGCTTCTGGACTCCCTAGATAGGCTGGACCTAGTGTGTGGACATTTTCAAAATGCTTTGGCGCATGGGTGCATGCATCTTGAGTATCAGTGTGTGTGTGCATGAGTTGTACGGCCATTTTGGCCTTTCCTTTCTTCTATTAATGCAATGATATGCAGCTCTCCTGCATATTCGAGAATATATTATGTATATACTACTACTTTTTAATAGAAAACTTTGTGAACCATCAGACTTCTTTTTTTAACAAAACATATGGATGAAATAAGTTGCAACTGCATCAAGTCATGGTTATGTGGTGATAAAAATGGCACTTTGTTTTGTAGCTTGACAAGAACATGGAAATGGGTAGCAATAGACAGCAGAGAGAGCAAAAGGGAAACGTCGTGGCTATGCCATGATACTTTTAAATGTTTATTACAGCTATGATATTTTTAAAAAATTTATATCATATTTTGTAGAAGTGTAATAATATTTATGGTATATGATTGTACACAAATATTTGGGTGGACCCACATTACCCATTGGGTCAGCGAGGCTGTAGCATTTTGATGAAATGGAGTCGACCCATGGCCCCTAAAATTGGCCTTGAGGCCACGGGCGGGTCGGCCCATCCCCATCCATACATCAGGCCAATAAAGCTCACAAGAAGTAGCCCTTGCAGTAACTCTTCCACTTCACTCAAGCATAGTCATCATTTCATAAATGTTAGTATGTTACACTGAGACAATAACAAAATTTCTGCCTTGCAGTTTACCCCCTAAACATGTTCCTCCATTTGGATATGTAGCTAATGTTTTGCGTATCATCTGACAAGAAACTATTGCTATGTTTAGAGAAAGAATATTGCAACTACAGAAATGTCGAAATGGCTCAAGGTTGCTTGACATGGAACCAAGTTTTACATTCATTTAACATCAATTTGAGCAAGTGAAAAGAGTCCAATGAATACAAAGCCACTAGAATGATCTAAACTTCAACATAAATAGGTGATATCCAGGTATGCTAAGTAGAAATCATGATAAAAGAAAGTATAAAAGGCTATCCAATTGAAAACATAGCAACTACCCAGGAAGTTTCACTCAAATATGTATTCAGAATGTTCCTTGATAAATGGAAAGGCACCTGAAATCTATCGTGTTGCCAAAGGAGCGTGAACCATTTGATTTGCTTCCATTATGAGGAAGGGAGTCAAGTAGACCAAAAAAATTTGCAAAAGCTTCAGGACCATTGCACTGTCCCAATTCGCCATCTTGATGACCAAGGTACAGGCAAAAGTGTCTGTCCTTGTATTTTTCAAGATTACCTGTATACAAATGTAGAAGTGAACAACCAAAGTCGTGAACAAGATAAGGACACTATCAAACAAGTCAAGCATCACATCAGAATTCCACAGCCCTCTCATTCATGCACCAAATTCAGCGACTGTTTCTAAAAGGTGCCCAGCAGTGCTGGACGTCCCCCAAATATAGGTAAGTATATAATATGGTTAGTCTGTCTTCAAAGATGATTATTCTAACAGTTAAGTTGGATGATAAGACACTCAGACAGGAAAGTTACAGATTCCAACACGATAGGACCCCCCCCCCCCCCCCCCCCCCCCCCCGCAATCTTCCACCACCGCCCACCGCACAAAAAAAAGGATTTATTGCTGAAAAGACCCACCCATCAGTATCTAAAAGCAGACAACTAACCATCAGAATATAACGCAGTTTCAGCTGGTATGTTATTGAAGTCATGGACTTCGTCATGCTGGTATGCTTCTGGTACCCTAAATATGTAATCCATATCCTCATCCAGACTCTCGGATAAGTAGAAACAACCAAGCTTCTTAGGTTTTGCTTCAACCTAATTTCAGAGTAAGAAAAGAACTCAAATAACATCATCAAACTCGTACAAAAACATAAACTGAACAAGAAATTATATACTAAATAAAACAGATAATAACAACAAAGATGAACTCACATGGCATAAAATTGTATAATGCATTTGTATCGATTGGCAAATCTAACTCCCAAGACAAAAAGTAGCTATATTCCTCACTTACCAAGAACCTCTGGAACTTTATTGATGAATGCTTGAAATATTCCATGTCAATCACAGCTGAACTAGTGCCATCATCTGCTAGCCATACGAAAATACACATAAGTAAAACCAAGTATAAGGAGTTCAGAGGTGTGTATGTGGCTTGTGTTGTGCTGTATCCTGTCCCATATTATTATCTTCTTAATATAATGATGTGCAGGACTCCTGCGTTTTCGTGAAAAAAGGGAGTTCATAAACAACTGGATAGCTCCTTGCCAATAACAGATGAACAGATTCCATCATCTAGCCACAAAATAAAATAAAATGCGTGTAAATAAAGGACAATAACTTCAGAGAGCTTGACCTCAATTTAAGGTGTACTATGTACTATATATAGTGACATAGTCGAATGGATAGACTAAGGAGTAAGGATTTACAGATAAGGAAAGAAAATAGAAAAAATAGAGCAGCAAAGCAGCAACAAAAGAGCAAAGAGGGTATGAATGCTCTCCTATGAAGATTTGACATTCCTATAATGATTGCCCCTATATTGTTAACAACAGGGAATTGAGTCAACTGGCTACAATGTCAACTTTGGATATCAGAAAAAGCAATGCACAATTTTAGCAAATTGTTAGGCCCATTTGGAACTAGTAAAAACCAAATTATAAACAAATTCAATTATTACATAATATAGAAAGACACAGATTTATGGAGTCGTTACAAATCCAATTAAAGAAATACAGTCAATGATCAGTGAATCTACCAGGCTTCAGTTGATATGGAATATTCAACACTGGAGAAATAGATGTCTTGTGATCTTCTTCAAACTGGGACCAATCTTTTAATGTAGTACCAGTGCTACCAGGTGATCCCAAAGGAACAATCACAGCAGCCACATTGTCTGTTGTGCCTTTCTGTAAAGCAACATGAACTACATAATCTGCCAAATTATGTTGTGTGATAGCAGAGGATCCAAAACCATGTTGAACACGAAATTTTGCGTGCAGCATCAGGTCACAAACATCTTCTATAGTAATTTTCTCAAAGATCCCATCAGATGATGCAATAAGAAAACTGTCATTTTCTGACAGAATCTGCCACCCTGTCAATTCAGGTGTTGATATTACACCATACCTGCAAGAACAATAAGAAGGATGACTTCAGCCCATCCATGCAACTCTACTGAATAGAGAAATAGCATATTTTATCAACATTTTAAGAAACTCCATCTTAGCATGGGACTAGCACTCTGCCTCAGGGGTGACTTATATCTGTTTTCAATTACCACATTATATAATGACTAACATGCAGATGCTCCTCTCACTAGCTAGGTATTTAATTATGTTACATTTTGGCTGTCTTGGAGTTTAGAACTTTAGCTATTATAAACAGTTTTAATCTCTATTCCATCCCCCATGCAAGTTATTATGAACAGTTTCATTGTAGTACTCTTGAGGAAGGATGGCTGGCTTTAGCCCCATGCAATTTATTATATACAGATTTTCAACAAGCAAACTGTAATACATGAAACAAAACCGGGGAAGCAGCCAACTGAGACAGAGATGGAGAGAAGCTCAATAGATTGCATGTTAACCTTTTGTAAGGAATGTCACCAATAGCTCTTGATAACGCTAGCTCTCCATTAACACGGTATACACCAGCCCATTCAAGAACATAACCACCAGCAGCTTCCACGCGGCTTCTCTCGTCTTCTCTATCGGGATGATGGTCCTTGGTCAACTCCCTCGCATGATACAACGGCCCATCATAATTTGCCAAAGCAAATTCCTCATGATTGATTGAGTTTCTCTTTCTTCTCCGTTTCCCTGATACAATGCAAGCCTTAATATTATTATTCCCCCATAGTGCTAGAACACAGGTTATAAGGAAAATGAAATGTACAAAGCAAAATGCATAATTTGTATGTGATCATAAAAAAATATGGCTTGGGATCATTTCTCCTTCTGTAAACTAGAATTAATGAAAAAGTATTGAGCATACTGATATATCCAATTCATGCCTAAGCCAGTATTGGTTCCGGGTAATTGGTGATGCAACCTAATCCCTCCATTTGAAATTACTAGGAACAATTTGTTTGTTTCATTAGAACAAGACCTTGATCGACAATCTCTACCAATATGTCATTTATGTGATACCAAATCATTATTGTATGCATTTTTTTAGCACGAATATAATAACATCAGCTTTGTATTAGAAAAATCATGTATTAACAAAGATATTGTTGGCCAAAGATATTGTTTGTCCTAGTGAAAGAATATGCACCTTGTAACTTCAAATGGAGGGAGTACAACTTATTATCCATCGACCAAGCCGAAATTATTCCACCATAAAGCATCTAAAGCAAGAACTGTTAGCATAAGGCTTATTGGTCAGCCGCATGGGCATTAGGTCAGCCTCATGGCCCTAGGCGCCCTGGGCTTTTAGGATAGTTGACTTGGTATTAGGCAAGGACCCCCCTGATTGGGTATTAATCTATAAACCCCAGGCCATCCTTGCCTATATATTGTACACTCATTGTACTCTCATCAATCAATCTATTATTCCTGAGCCATATCTGTTTTCATGGTATCACGTGTCACAAACTAGGTATCCAATAACGGCAGCTAAGCAGTGTCACCTCAAGGACCGTCGCACTGTAAATCGGTGTAAGTCCAGCTGATAACATAAAAGGATGTGACGTTTAGGCCTTATGATGATAGAATATGATGCAGTGTTGGAGAGAATCTTGCACAGGAATAAGGTCATACTAACAAAAAAAAGTGCAGACAACATCACAGTACCCAGAAATAGCCTACACAATGACTTGGATATGCACAGTTACCAGAATTAAGTAACAAATAGTGTGATTTATCAGTGATGGCTTGTGATGGTTGACTTTACATCAAAGCTCTTATGCACCTTTTTCCCATGTTGCTAGAGTACAGTGGCATCATGAACAAGGATGTCAAATCCTAAACATGGGCAATCTTTTTCGACGACAGGCGGTCCTGAATTTCATTACCTAAGAAATGATTACAGAGTACTTATTTACCAATCTCATACCTAATTACCACCTACTAATCATAAGAAGCTAACCAGACCACAACACAAAGGGCTCTCAGCGAAACAGAGGCAATCTGGACCCAACCATGACAATCATATCTTATGTGATTATGATGTAAATCAGTACCACTAAAACATGGATCTAAGCCTTGAAGGATGTCAGGCCACAGAAAGAATGGGCTTATGTTTACAATGCAGGTAAGAACCAACAGTACCCTATTGACCTATATATTATCGAAAGGAACATGACATCAAGAGATGAAGGGGAAGAGAGGGAAGAAATGACATCCACAAAAACAAGAACCATCGTAGAGGTGAATCGCTATTCAACTGGGCTGGTACATCTGAAATTTAAAAAACTGAAGAATGAAACTTAACTATTTCGATGGTGCGAATCGTATCCTTGTGAGCACAGAAAAGCTTTTGAATCTCCGACATTGGCTGCTATAATTTGTCCATCAGCTATCAAGACCACAGTCGCTGTCGAACCAGACTCAAAATTGTTCTGTAAAGCTTCCTGCATTGTACATGAAGAAGAATCTTTTTTTGACACATGAAGCTATGTTACAAAAATTAACTATCAGCTGAAACATGAGACCTTCCTTGGAGAATGTTAAATCGATATCATGAACTGCCCTCATTAGTGATTCCTTCAGAATTTCCATGTGAAATGACCGGTCTAGAATAGCCAGCGATGTCCAACATGACCTGCAATTTTTCAACAGTGAGAAAGTTTGGTTACCCTGAATCATTTGAACAATTATGCATATGAACAAAAAAAAAGCGTATAAAAGGAAGACATACCTCTCTCCATGGTTGGATTTGTCATCCTTGTACAGATTAAATACATCGTTAAGAATAATAATTTCCCTATATGTCAGTTTCCCAGTAGATTTTCTGAACAGCATAGAGTATATGCCATCGAGAAGAAAATAAACATGGAGCAGGAAGTAGTCCAGAAAAAGCTTAGAAGCCATATCACTAGCCTCAGCTCCATTATGACCATCAAATATTGCCACCACTCCCACATAAACTTCCTTAATCCTCATTTGCTCTGTAATATGTTAGTGAGTTAGCTAAAATAAATTATAGAGAAATTAAAATCAAATAGAGTGCATGGAGTAAAGAATTGAACCAGAGTAACTAAAATGCTGTTGAGAAATAACATTCTATCGAACTATTATATGAGCGTGCAACAGCCATATATAGCATGGCCAGGGCCTGAGGTGTGTGTCACCTAGCTGTCCTTGCGCCAATTGGAGGCTAGTCCTTGGAGGCTGGTGTCTCTAGGTTGAGGTAATGTGTTTTTTGTTTCCAAAGGTCTATGACAGGTTTTAAACTCCTTTCTTTCTTCTTAATACATGATGTACTTATGTAGCTCTCTTGCGTATTCGCAAAAAAAAAACAGCAGCCATATGTCATCCCAAGGGATGACTGCATGAGGCACTCATCAGTCATTACCATTGCACAACCTGAAGTTTAGGGTAGACTGGTAGGCATAAGCTGTTTTAACAAATTCAGAATGATGGAATGAAAATCTATGGTGCATTGCTCTACAATACCTCCATCAAATTCAGTGTTATAATTTGCCCCCCAGCTACCATGTGTGTCTTTGAACAGTAAACCTCCAGAACGTTTTTGGTGTTACTATCTGGAACTCAGCATCCAATTTGGACTTCAGTGCTTTCCATCTTATCAATCCATTCGAATAAGATGTCAAGCAACATAGCGCAAATACAAGAACACTGAACTACAGCCTAAACTAGAGCTCTAGAAGATCATTTCAGCGTATAGCTCTAGCTTGGTGCTAATGGCAAATAACCGTGTGGTGCTGCAAGATACTAGGCTAAAACAACGACCCAGAAATTCCAATTCAGTTCCCAGAATCCCTCCAAGTCGCTAGCTGATTTGAGCGCTACAAACTGAAGCATCCAGTTCACGTTGTGAAGTTGGGAGAAAGTACCTACGACGGGGATGCGGATGCCGAGGGCACAGACGGCGCGGTCCTCCTGGGACCGGCGGCGGCCGCGGTCGGCCGCCACGTGGCACCCCATCGGGGAGCTCTTGCCCCCGCCATCCCCCTGGCCGTCATGCGGGGGGAGGTTCCAGCGCGAGCAGTGCGCGGACTGCAACACCGCGGGGGCGCCGCCCTCCCGGTACACGGCGAGGCACGTCGCCGACTCGGCCGCGCACCGCGGGAGCCGTGCGGGGAGCGCGTCAAGGACGAGGATGAGGAGCGGTAAGATGGGGAGGCCGCGGCGGCCGGAGACGGGCAAGGGCATCGGCGACGGGACGGCGATTCGCCGACGGAGGAGAAATGGTGGGGCGGAGCCCAGACCGGTGTTTTGCTTCGTTTTTTTTTTAGTTTTTTTTATAGGTGCCATTACAATTTTTGAAGATCAGCAATATGTCATTACTATTCGTCCATCCGAAAACTTGTCGTTATAATTTTGACATACGCTGAAATATGTCACTATCTGCCAGCAACAACAGCAACGCCGAGAACGTGAGATTAGAGAGGGGAGAGGATCGATCTACCACTTGAGCACTCGGATTCCTTTTCTTGTCGGTTGGTTTTGCATTTGTTGCTCTTGGATTCTTGGAATCCTAACCGGCTAGGTGTTCTTCATGGTTGCTCGAGTTTTTTCATTTGTTGATCCTTTTTGTAAGGGCACCCGAAGTGTTTGTAACCCCATTCGATCTTAGTGATAATCTTGAGCCACCCATTGTGAGAGCTTGAGAGAGAGGCAAGGAGGTGAAAGAGACTCCGACCTTCGCGGTCACCTCAACAACGAGGAGTGGAAACTCTCGTGTAGAGTTGCCAAACCTCGGGAAAAATCTTGAGTCCCGGATGCTTGATGTTGTGGAGATAGTTTGGTCTATCCTTTGCTATTGTGTTCTTCCTCTCTCTCTCGTTCATAGGTTGGGAAGCCCCGATCTATAAATTGGTGAGGAAGCAAGCCAAGCAAAGCTCAACATCATCACCCTCAACCTCTAGGAGTGTGGGGAAAAGCTCAAATCTGGATTCAAGGTTCATCATATTGGGATCTTGGAGCTAGAGCAGCCCACCGGTAGTCCTTTCTATTCACTACCTTGTAATTATTGTTCCATTATTATGCTAGTGATTAGTTGTTGCTATTGTAACTTGTTTAACTTGTGTAGTTTACTAGTTACATTCTAGCTTGTGTAGCATATAAATAGCATTTGCGTGGCTAATTGACTTATGTAGCCTTGTTATTCACATTGCTTAGTTTGTGTAGATAAGCAAGCTGAGCTCTTTAGTTTGGTTTGTGCAGCTTTGTTATTGAGCATTACTAGAGAGCTTAGGCTTCGTGTGCTTTGCATCACTAGTATGTATAGGAGCTCCCGGTGTGCTTAAAGTACTAATTTTTTAGGTTTGTATGATCTTGCAACCTAGACTTGTTTAGGTGAGCCTCCTAGTCCGGCACCTTAATGAGCATAATTAGTATAATTTGCTAGGTGTTATTGTTATAGCTAGATAGGTGTAGTCTTGCCTAGACTGATAGTTTTAATTTCACATTTGATTCAGTTAGCCGGTACGATTAATTTTTAGAAAGGACTATTCACCCCCCTCTAGTCCGCCATCTCGACCCTACACTTCTATCCAACTTCGTTGATTCAAGCACGTAGTATAGATGCATCAATTTCCAAAATCACCTTCTTCATGCCCAGTTGAGCAGCACATTGTAGAGCATAAAGTGCAGCCAATTCCTCTACTCGATCATATGAGACGAGCAACATCGGGGGTTGCAATTATGTCGCCTCTGTTAAGGAAATCACCTGTGATGTATCAAATACTTCATATCATCATTAAAAGATGCATAATATTAATTTTGTATACATCATTAGGGTGGTCTCCATAATTCTTCCTTATTGTGATTGTTCTCTTCCCATCTTTCCTTGACTTTTCAAGCTCCACCAGATGATAGGACAATGAATCACACGCCTTAGCTTTACTAGCCATTCTCACGCCTGCATTTGCTTTGTTCCAAGCTGACCACCATCTCTGAAGGAGTACATAGGTCTTTAGTTGTTTCCTTTTTTAGCTCAACTTGGCCCTCATGGCCTTTCATTAACAAGTGTAGGCTCGACAAACTCGCGAGCTACTAGATTGTTTACAAACTCAGAGCGAAAAGGGCGCCAAAAGCTTCCACCCCATCCCCATCTTCCATCGTCATACCTCAGAGCGAAGGTTTTCGCACATCCAATTTGACCTTGATCCTAAGGTACTTCTCAATTGCAGAACTGTCATCCTTTGCATCCACCTCAAAAGTCTGACCCACCTTGTCCTAAATCTTCACTTTGATTAGATCATTCATCATTCCCAAAGGAAGATAAAAAAACTTGGATCCAAACTAGGCTATAGATGAACCCAAGTCCTTAAGCCATTTTTCCATCAAAATCAACCACAATGAGAAGGGTCCCCTCTGAATTCCCATGCCTTTTCCAAAAATTGTTCACCTTTTGCCACCTGGCGTTGCTCGAAAAAAGGAAGAGATCGCCACCTTGTTGTTTCTTGCATCAAATCCTTTTTGAAGGGCATCGGATTTTGCCCAAACACTATGGTATCTCATATGTCTATGTAGCCTTTCCATGAGAAGAGTTTCCCAATAACATGTGCCATCTTGCTTTCTTCCCCAATCACCGGCCACACCAAGCTCCTCTCACCCCCGCTCATCTCCTCCTACGAGAGCTTAAGGCTGTTCATGAGTCCCTTGCTCAAGCCCATCTCCACCTCCTCCTCCTTGGGCCTTCCTCATAAGAAGGCCTACCAACATTCTAGGAAAGTTTAGAGAAGAAGTTGGAATAGCCAACTCGAGGAACAAAACAAGCTAATTTGGTTAGCAAAGTAGTTGGATTGGACAATTATGTTTTATTTTTTTTTTGCCTTCAATCCCCTTTATTGTTGGTCATGGAGAAAGGAGATTGTATTTTTCAATCTAGTGGAGATGCATGCACCTAGAACTTGGTTTCACTCAATGCTGTCGTTTAGATGTATCACATACTAGAATCAATCTCGGCTCTAATACCAGCTTGGATTTGATCCGAGACAACCTAAGAGAGTCCATGTACAATAGAGACTAGTAGCCCTTCTTAGCTCTGATTTGAGCGGAAATGGAGCTGTGTCGTCCTACTAATCTTGAATCCCAATCTTGCATGCACTGTTTATCATAATTTATCAATCTGTAGTTGATTTTTTAAAAAGAGAACTTTTTTGAATGAAACATGTCTGCACTGTGTGTTTTTTTTGAAACGAACATTGTGTTTGTATTGATAAACCAAGACCATAATAGTTTAAGAAAGCCATAGTAAGATATATAATACTCCCTTCGTCCCATAATATATATCGTTTTTGATGTTGACTTGATTTGTACAAAATAAATTCAATATTTATATTTTCAAATAAATTTATAACAAAACTAAATTTAAAAAATATTTCCGCTGATACTAGTAGCAAAAGGCCAGGCGTGGCACAGTACAGTACTACTCCGTAGCAGGGGAGAGCAGGCAGGCTAGCAGAAGCCAAAAGTCCAAAATCAAACACCACCCAACAACCAGCTGTGGCCGGTGGAGTGGAACACTGACATGGAGAACTGTAGCAAGCAGCTGTTTGTATGGCAGGGATATCTCCATCTTGTCTGTACACTACAGTATGGCAGCAGGGGGGAAAGCGCATTCATTATCACGTCGCATATTTCCCAGGAGCGGGACATGTGACAGCAACAGGCGTGGCAGCAGCTAGCCGTGCCGTTGATAGTAGTAGTATGTCCAATCGCGTGCTCAGATCCCGGGCCCAGGTGTGCATGCACGATTGCGAATGGGTGATACGGTGTGAAGGCTCCCTGCAATTGTTCGTGAATCGTGATCGTCACACTAATATGAATTATTCTGTACTACAGTATCATGAAATGATCGTTATGTATGTGGGTTTTTTTCCCCTTAACTGCCCATCTATTGCTTCCTTAATTGCCATTGAGCAAACGGAACGGCGTGAACTGTGTTGGGCGCTCGACGTAATCCGCTGATGGCCCTGCTGCCGCGTTGTTGTCCATCCTCCTCCCTGCCGTTCGGTCTCCCGTGCGAGCACCCACAGGTGCATGCATGTGACAAATGCCAGGGAAAGACAGGGCACCGTCAGTCTTTGAAGCAATGTGTCTTTGAAGTAAGGCTGCCTTGGGCACCATCAGCCTAGTGTGGCAGAGAGCCGCACACGCAGTCCGCGTCAAACAACTAGCCAAAAGGAGCTCCTGGAACCAGAGGCCTGCAACTCTGCAAGTATATACTATGCGTATGTACATCAGCATCCAGCACATTAGATGCAACAATGCAATGGTTGTACGTACGTCCACACGGCATACACGTGCCTGTGCCTTTATGAGGCCTGCAAGCTGTGAGGCGCCATTGCACGTCGTCGACGTCGATGCCGTTTGTGCACTTACACGCATGCGTTGTGCACTGGTCGGTCTGTGCTATGTACAGTAGACTGCAGTATAGCACCGGCCCCTGCCAGCCCTCTCCGATGCGCGCTGCCGTCGCGGAGCCGCGATGTCGCGCTTGCTCGAGTGGAACCGGTACCGGTGGAATGTCACTTGCGCCACGTGCCGCACATCCGCCAAAACCATCCGATCTTCATTATCTCGTCGCCGCCATCACCACGCGCGCGGACAAGGGTGCGGCTGCAGCAGCCGACGACGACGTCGAGCGTGTGACACAGTTCACGCGGTTCTGTCGGCTCAATGGCAATTAACGAAGCAATTTACCTAAATAGATGGCAGTTAAGGGCAGTGAAGGTGAAGGGATCAAAAATAACAAGTTGATGGCAACCAAGTACTAATACGTACTATTAATGGCAACCGAGGAATCGTTATAAGTTTTGATGGCAACCAAGGAATTCTCTCTACCATACTAAGCCCTTGTTTAGATCCAAATTTTTACAGTCCAAAACTTTACATTGCAATGCTCATGTAAACTTTACAGCCACATCATGAGTAACACATAAGCCAGATTTGCCCCTATTAAATGCCTTCCACTGGGTGCATGGGTGTTGTGCGCTATTTGCATGCAGCAATGTGTAACACAAGAGTAGCACTTCAATGGTGCATGCAAAAAAACCGGCCAGCACTCACGCACGCATGCAAAAACACTTTATCACCATTCAAACCATTTATTCAAATCAACCGGTTCCCATCAATGTTCACAGCCAATCAGAAACATTATTACAGACCGTCCACACGTAGTACTCCCTCCGTTCCAAATTAACCGTCGTTTTGAGTTTTCGTATCATAACTTTGACTAGATTTATATAAAATACGTGCAACATTTATATATCTTCAAATAAATTTATTAAAAAACTAGATCAAAAGATCTATCTAATGATATCAATTATGCATCATAACTATTAATAATTTTTTATATAAAATTAATATAAGTTATTTCTATGGGATTTGCCGGCTCAGTCCTTTGAAGATGCTCATAGGGGTAAGTGTGCTCATAGAGGTAGCGTCTACGTTGTGTACTGTGTAATCTAAAAAAAGACAGATATTTTAGGACGAGGAGGAGGGAGTACAATGCAATACACTTGTCAAGACCTATCGAACAAGACGCCTCAATGTGACAGGAGGGTGGCTCATAGCCTGGCAGAAGTACAGTGAATGAGTCCGACTTGACAATACTACATTTTTTTTTTCAATAGAACCAAATTAACACATCTCGCTCATACACTAGTATAACTTTAAAGAGAAAATTCCCTCAAATCTATAACTACTCTTCATTGTCATCCAAAATTATGCCTTCCCCTCACTGCCACCCATTTCAATTTTTTTGATTCTCCTTCATTGCCATCAGAGATACTACATGGACAGTCATTATTCCCCTCATTGCCGTCCAATTGTGCTATTTGTTTCCTTCATTGCCATTATGGGTACACAGTAGTGTTACAGGAGACCCACGCTATAAAATGTTTTGCCATTTTTGCCCATGGCCAATTCCAACTCTACCTTCATGGCATGTCATCTCAATGGTACCCTGGAGCTCGTTGGCTTTGGTGCAGATCGAGTTCACTATTGAGATGACATAGAAGCTCATGTGCGGCAAGCAGGCTAGCAGCGGGAGCAGTAACATGAGTGCCATGCGTGTGTGGGGCATGTGGAGCAAAGCATGGGCGCTGACGTGTGGTCGCGGACGAGGTGCACGCACACGCGTGGTCCGGACGGCCGCGAGCGCCGTGCGTGTGCGGCAGTGCTCGGAGTACGGCGGGCGAGGGCGAACGCTCCGCGCCAGCACGGCCTTGGCTCTCGGGGTGAGGGGCAGACACTCCGCGCCGGATGACATCCCGGAGCGATCGACTGGGAACAGTAGGAAGGAAGGGCATCATTGTCTTTTCCAATTGCAGCTATGGGTATAAGATTATAATGGCATAGAAGGGATGAGAAAATTAAAATTGATGACAACGAAGGGAACTTATAATTTTCGGTGGCAATAAAAGGATTGTTATAGATTTTGATGACAATGAAGAAATTTTCTCAACTTTAAAACTGGGGATCTCCATCTCGGTTTTTTGGGACTATTGTATTCTTGTCCCTAATTTGATGTCCAATTGTGATTTTACCCCTGCTTTTGTCATCGTTGTGATTTTACCTTCTTTTTTTTTTTGAAAAGAAGCCTAAGTTTACTCCTACTCCGTGAACATCAGGTAACGGTGTTAAATGGGCTTAGTAACCAATATTTAGACACATCATTTTAAGAAAGTGAGGGTAAAATCACAATTAGGGATCAAAATAAGGGCAGAAACGCAATAGTATTTCGGATGCAGGTAACAACGTTAGGAATAGGGGTAAACGGAACCTTTGTTTTTAAAAAGGAGGAGTACAAATACAAATGAAAAAAGTGAGAGTAAAATTACAATTAGGATTCAAAACAAGGACATACCTGGCTGGCTGGCGTGACGCAACAACAGCTCCACAGCTGAGGAGTGACGTACTTGTAGCAAAAGGCTCCAACAGTTCCACTCGTCGTACTACAGTATGGGCATTGGCAGGGTGGAAAAGACCAAAGCGCATCGTTCCCGACGGGTGACGTAGCAACAGGCGTGGTCCGGGACGCGCGCCTGTCCAATCGCCATTTTCGGAAAGGGTGTGGGTGGGTGAAGCCTCCCTGACCCTGCGAACGAACCTGCACGCATTGCATTGGACAGTAACAAAAACATCCGATTCGTAATCTCAAAAGTAAAAAATAAATTGATGTATAAATAGACCAAAAAATAAAACATGGAGCTATTTAGTAGAAGAGTTACTGTATTATTACGAACGGAATGAAATATCAATATTAAATCAATCAATTACAGCAAAAATAAGGTCCCACTGAGATTTGAACTCACTCGGGTTACTAGATTCAGAGTATAATGTCCTAACCGCTAGACCATGGGACCTATTTATTCATTACCGTTTGTAATTCCTTATATATACAAATATGAATATGCCCCCCCTGCATTGCATGGTCGAGCGAGGGTGCATGCATGCATCTGTGCTTGGTAATCTGCGGTGTGTGTGCGTGCGTCTTCTTCCATCGTCAATGCTAGCTGCACAGGCACGCGCGTGGTCGTCGAGATCGAGTGCATCAGGCACGTACGAGCGCCAAGACGACTCAATTAATGCATCTGGCTGCCTGCCACACGTACAAGCCGCGCGTACGTGTATACGTAACGTACCTACGCACGCACACCACGCTCTCTGCCTTCTTCGGCGTAATTTGGCACACGACGTACCACTACTCCCGCTGGCCGGCACACGACACGACGTAATGCATGTGTTCTTGGTTAGCCCTCTAATTAATTTAATTTGATTTGGAGCAGTAGACAGATGCACTCTAGCTGCTGGCCTGCTGCCTCTGATCGGCACATAGTACTAGAGTACATGCATGCACACCCGGCCGTGTCGCTCTCACCTTTTTTTTCTCTCTCTCTCTCCTTCCCTCTCCTTTGGATTGAAACGGCAAACAAGGTCACAAAACCGTGCAAGAGTTACGTACTAGTACTATACTGGGGCGGGCTTGGCTTTTCTATTGCTCCCAGTCGTTGTCACCTTTTCTATGTGCACTGCGCTGCGTTGCGTGAGAAGCAGCGCGCTACAGCTACAGCTAGCTAGCCGCCTACTAGCCCTAGCCTGTACAGTGGTAGTACCTCTGCAACCCAATGGCCGTTCGGAACTACAGTAGCTAGCCATGCACCCTCGCCAAACGCGCAGCTAGCTAGCCACAAGCGCTCGCCAACCGCGCCTGCTTCGCCTCCCGCCCTTGGAGCGCCGTCATCCCGCTCGGCGGCCGGCAAGCAGGATCCACCACCGGCGCCACTGCCCGGCAAGCAGGAGATCCAGCGCCGCGCCGCGCCGGGACTGGGCAGCTGCGCTGCGCCTAAAGATCGGAGCCGGCAAGAGCAGCAAGAGCATCGCCCTCTCAAAGTCCACAGGCGGATCCAAGGCATACGCAATACACGCTTATCTTTTGAACTTGTACGTTCTCTTTTCCTACGATGATTTTCTTTTTCCTTCTTCTTCGGTGTAGTGTGGCGTTATTTTTTGAGATTTGCTAACCGGTTGTTTTTTTGCCGGCTTTGAACAACCGGTTTCCAGGCCATTGGATCTGTCATGTGACACATCGGGGGCTGAGCGGTGCGTGGGGACGAGCGGCAAGCAGGGGACCGACACACAAGGGGTTAGCTAGTGAAGATCGGTACCGCCGCCGGGAGAAGGCCGGAGCAGCAGGAGCGGATCGGAGCTAAGATTCTCAAAGTCCACAAGCGGATCGAAGGAATACGGTTATCGGGTTTGCTACGGGCGAAAATCTATATTAATTTAATTTGTTTCTCTAATAAGTAATTTTGGAACGCATGATCTATTAACTTACATCACTAGATAAGTAGGAAACCATACCTTGTTTATTAAAATTCAATATGAAAGAACTGACACAACATTTCATGTACATACGGAGTATAAACAAATTATATAAGATTATCATGTCATAGACAGTTGCTTTTAAAGCCATTAGCTTTAACTTGGGTCAATTTGGATGGATAACTTAACCTGTGCGTGGGCTCACGAAACTTAAATGAAACTGACGATGGAAAAAGTCAATCAAGGAAGCCATGACACTTTGAGTGACGTACTCATAGGAACAAACTAAAATTGACATGGGACATAGGTACAGGAGTGCTCATGCCATCATGAAACCTGATATGATGTATTTCGGCACCACAGCACATTTCAGCAATTAACTCATCTAGCTGACAACCAATCAATGAGGAAGTAATATATGAAAATTAAGGAGGATTTCAGTAGCTCTGCATAAACATAAGCACTGTGAATTAGTAGATAAAAACAAATCATTCATTATTGCCCAATGAGTGAATCTATTTATCAGCTAACATGTTCAAAGAAAAGTATATTTCCCAGCTAGTAAAACTTTGAATTGTTATTTCTACTAGCATCGTGCCCGTGCGTTGCTACGAGATAACAAAACTTTTATATTAAGAACACATATATCACACCATAATATAATATTACTGTAAAATTAAATATATACGTTACAATGACAAATCTAAAAAACCAATTAAGTTTGAGTAAGGTGAGCAATCGCATCTCACGGCCACAATGCGTGTCACGTCGGATGATATCATATCACACTATGCATCTGATTCCCACCATCACCACCACCCCTCGTGGACCGAAATCGTGTTTTGATTTTATGTCCGGCAAATCGCACGGGTAAAGCGCGGACCGAAAATTTTCTGGATTCAAGCGGCGGTCTTCCTTTTGCTCTTTGATTGTGTCAGTCGTCGTTAATTATCAAAACATCATGGCGGGCACAGTACCACACCACGCCATGTCTAGAAGTTTTTTTATTAGTACGTGGCGTGGCGTGGCGTGGCATGGTATATTTAATCATCAAAATATACTTCTTTGTTCTAAATTATAATTCATTTTATTTTTTATACTTTAAGTTTAATTACTCGTTTTATTTAAAAAAATATAAATATAGTTAACTTTAAGTCTAGAAGATTTTTTATTAGCAAAACGAGTAAAAAAATAGTATATTTTGCATAAATTTTTGAATAAGACGAGTAATTAAATTTAGAATAAATGAACGATAATTTAAAATAGAGTTACTACTTAAATAAACAAGCGTATATGTAAGTGATCAAGCTTTCTTTTTTTTCCTGATGAAAGATCAGTGATGAAGCTTTCTAGTCTAGCTAGTTCATGCATCTGTTTCAGTGATCAACCCCATTCGATTGATTTGCCTACTGTACTGTACCACATTCAGCTCGGATAGATCGAGGTCGGTCAGGTCGGTCGCCTTCGTCGTCGCTCGTCCGTCCGTGTTGGAATGTGTGTGTACAAGCCCACGAGGCCCATGTATGCCTATACTATATTGCTACCCTTCTAGGGTTACCCAATAATCCAATCACTATTCCAGCATGGTATCAAGCTAGGGTTAGCTTCTTTCTCTCCCCCACACTCTCCAGCCGACAGGGCAGCCGCTAGGCGCCGCCGCCACCATGGCCGGCGGCCCTCCTCCCGCCGGCGACCCTCCTCCCCCTCCCCCCTCTTACTTCCACGTGTTCCCGCCCCTCCCCAACCCGTCTGTCCCCACCTGTTGGGTCCAGCTTCCTGGGCGGGCCGACGCCGGTCGGATGGCGGCCCGGAACGCCGCCGACGACCTTCCCCGCGCTGGCGCCTCCTCCCTCCTCGCCGAAGCTGCCACGGACGCCGTCGACGGGGACCTAGAGCTTCCGCCCGACCCCCTTCTAGTCGCGTCGCATACCGACCCCCTGGCGGGCGGATTCGGCGGCCCTCAGGCGGGCGCGGCTCCTCCCCCCTGGCGACCCTCCTCCCCCTCCTGGCGCACTCGCGGGTCTGGCCTACTCCAGCGTCGCCGCCTACGCCGCCCTCGCCGCGGCTGCTGCTGTAGGGGGCCTCGGGATGCCCCCACCAGGAGGAGGGAGACCTTCCAGCACGTCTGCGTCCACCAGCATGGGGGCTGGGGTCTCCTCCTTCCCCGCTCCACCACCCATGGTGTTCCAGCCCCTTCTCTCCATGCCCTCGACGGACTCCGCTCTCGCCGCGACCCTCATCGCTGCTCGGGCGGCCACTACGGAAGGACAGACCCGCCTACATGCAGTTGCCGAGGCTTGGGCCCGCGAGCGTGACGCCGTTGATGCTCTCGCTCGCCAGATCACCGCGGCGGAGCAGCGCCTCGCATACCCGGTGTACCCCGCCTCCAGCGGCTCCGTCCCTTCTTCCACCTGGCCTGCACCCCGACCGGTGCTCTTGCCCGACCCGGCTGACCCACAGGTCGCCCAGCTGCACTACCATGCCGGCACCGTCCAGAACATCCGGAACCTGGTCCCCGTCGTCCTAGACCCCGAGTCGACCTCTTACGCCCGCTGGAAGGACCTGGTGCTCCTCATCCTTTGTCGCTACGCCCTGGACGACCACGTCCTCGCCGATGCTCCGCCAGCGGCTCGGACCGCGGCGTGGCTGCGCCTCGACAACATCGTCATGTCTTGGATCCTCGGGACTGTCTCCATCGACCTCCACGACCTCGTCCGCGACGGCCCTGACAGCACAGCTCGTCATGCCTGGCTGGCTCTTGAGGGTCAGTTTCTGGGCAACGCCGAGGCCCGGGCTTTGCGCCTCGATGTGGCATTCCGTACCTTCATCCAGGGTGACCTCTCCGTCGGTGACTACTGCCGAAAGATGAAGACCATGGCTGACTCCCTCGGTGACCTCGGTTGGGCTGTGGAGGACCGGATCTTGGTCCTCAACATCCTTCGTGGCCTCAGCGAGCGCTATGCTCACCTCCGCACGTGGATCACCAGGACGAAGCCCTTCCCCTCCTTCCTGCAGGTCTGTGACGACCTTTGCATGGAGGAGATCACTCAGGGCATCCAGTCGGGGCCCCTTCCTGTGCCGGGGCCCTCGTCCTCCTCGACTGCCCTCACCACCACTCCTCCGCCCCGTCATGCCGCTACGCCGGCGTCGTCCCTGCTGGGTTCTCCTCCTTCCGGGCCAAGCGGGGGGGGGGGGGGGGAGGTGGTCGCCGTCGCCGCGGGGGTGGGCGTGGTGCGGGGTCAGGTCCGGGCCGTGGTGCGGCCACTCCGACACCACCACAGGGTGTACCTTGGCCCACCTTCACCAACCCCTAGACCGGGCGCATCTCCATGTGGCCTTTCCAGGCTATCGGGGGCGAGCCTCGCCCACCGGCGGCCATGCTCACCGGGGCCCCGTTTGCTCCGCCTGCGGCTCCGTGGACTCCACCTCCCGGGGTCTTGCCCGGGCCGGCCGGTTGGGACGCGGCGGCCTTGGTCTGTTCTGCCGGTTGGGACCAGACAGCCTTAGCCCGCTCCTTCGGCACCCTGGCCCTCACTCCTCCGGTCGGTCAGGACGGGGTTGCGGACTCCGGCGCCACCTACCACACCACTTCTAACCCCGGTATACTCTCCTCTGTCCACCCCACGTCTTCCTCCCACCTTTCGTCCATCATGGTGGAGAATGGTTCGTGTCTTCCTGTCACCTCCGTGGGTGTCGCTCACACTCAAGGACCTTTTTGCCTTCCGGATGTCCTAGTTGCTCCCTCCATGGTTCACAACCTTCTTTCCATTCGTCGTTTTACAACTGACAATTCTTGTTCTGTTGAGTTTGACTCCTCTCGTCTTACTGTGAAGAATTTGGCTTCCCGGCGTCCTCTTCTCCGATGTGATAGCGCATGACCCCTTTACACTCTTCGGTTTCCGGCTTCCACTACTTCCGCTTCGTCCTCCGGGTTGTCAGCTTCTTTCGCCACTACTTCCTCCTCCACTACATGGCATCGACTTCTTGGGCATCCGGGTCGTGCTATTTTGACACAGCTTAGCAGTAGATCCGACATACCATGTACTAGCTCTCACGATGAGCACCTGTGTCATGCGTGTCAGTTGGGTCGTCATGTTCGTCTTCCTTTTCCTATCTCTACTTCACATGCGACCCGGATTTTTGATCTTGTACATTGTGATCTATGGACATCTCCTGTCATGAGCATTTCTGGTTATAAGTACTACCTTGTCGTGCTTGATGATTTCTCGCATTATTCGTGGACTTTTCCTTTGAGAGTCAAGTCGGATGCTTTCTCCATGCTTCTCCACAATTTTGCTTGGGTGTCTACTCAGTTCGGCCTCACCATCAAGGTCGTCCAGTGTGACAATGGGCGTGAGTTCGATAACCACACTTCTCGTGCCTTTTTCCTCTCTCACGGTATGCAGATCCGCATGTCGTGTCCCTACACCTCCTCCCAGAATGGCAAGGCTGAGCGCATGATTCATACCACGAACGACACCATGCACACCCTCCTCTTCCAGGCTTCACTTCCTGCTCGTTTCTGGGCTAAGAGTCTCCACACCTCCACCTATCTTCTTAACCGTCTACCTTCAGTTGCCTGTCTAGCTCCGACTCCTCACCACGCTCTTTTCGGTATCCCTCCTCGCTACGACCACCTCTATGTCTTCGGGTGTGCCTGTTACCCTAACACCGCTGCCACCGCTCCACACAAGCTGGCACCCCGTTCGACTCAGTGTGTTTGCCTCGGGTACTCCCCTGATCACAAGGGATACCGTTGCTTCGACCTCACCTCTCGTGGGGTCCTCATCTCTCGTCACGTGGTGTTTGATGAGTCTACTTTCCCTTTCTCCACCACCTCACCACCCACCACCACCTCCCACCCGGATCTCTTCTCCTTGTTTCCCACTAACACGGTGGACCAGCCACCTTTGCTGTTGTTTCCTGCAGGTACTACTCTGTGTTGGTCGCCGTACCCGGCCACCGACTCGCCACTCTCCGGCCCCTCGACGGGTCCAGACGCAGGCCCGACGCCCTCTGGTGCTTGCCCTGCGCCCCATGCGGGGCCGTCTGTTTCGGGGCCCGCTCCCTCGGCGGTTCCGCCACCGCTTGCGCGGTTCGGGCGTGTCTACCAGCATTGCCCGCGGCCGCCTCCGGTACACCTGGAGCCGGCTGCCCCACCGCCGTCCCCGCCTCGGTCTCCACCGAGGGTTTCTTCCCCACCGGCGACGCCTACACCGCCGCCTCTGCCGCCTTCGGCTGCACCCGATGGCGTGTACCACCCGCCTCTCCTGCACTGCCACCCGTGTCATGTTCACCCCATGGTGACGCGGTGCGCGGCCGGTTCCTTACCGCACCGGGCTCTTGCGGCGATGCCCGGTCAGCAGCAGGTCTCTCCGGTACCCTCCTCCGTCCGTGACGCCTTGTTGGACCCTCACTGGCGCCACGCGATTGAAGAGGAGTACGCGGCCCTCCTCGCCAACCAGACATGGGATCTGGTGCCTCGTCCACCGGGCTCCAATGTCGTCACGGGCAAGTGGATCTGGACACACAAGCGGCGGCCTGATGGTACCCTCGAGCGGTACAAAGCTCGGTGGGTTCTTCAAGGTTTCACTCAGCGCCCTGGAGTTGACTACGACGAGACCTTCAGTCCAGTGGTCAAGTGAAAGTGCAATCAAGCCTTAAGTGAGGTATTGTGACATGACAACGCAATTAGAGAACTAATGAGATTTTACAAGTATGACAAGCAGGTTAAACTTAAGGAGGTTGATGAACAGGTTGGCGGACCCCTCCAATTACAAAAGTGCATGGCAACAAGCTCAAAGGAGTTTAAATTTTTTATACTTTGAAATTTAGTTAGGTATCCTGTACTATTAAGAGGGATTCAACACGCATGCCAACAAGTGAACCAAATGCAATATCTATCCAAATACATCACACCTCCACATACATAGTGGGCAAATCAGCCAGCTACTTGAAGATCTATACCTTGCTGTTCTGCTCAGGCCGGCAGTGCCGGGCTACAGGCCGACACTGCCGCCACTTGTTCATCCTGTTGACAGTGAGGGGTATTTAAACACCTCCTCACTCCCCCCAATGGCTAGTTCTGCCATTCTCACTCTCACACTTCGCAGAAAACAGAAAGAGGAGCTCTCTTCTTGCTCTCCATTCCCCCTTGGTGCTCAACCACTCTCCCCCATTGATTTCCAATCAACCTTTGAGAGATTGAGCCTCCAAGCTTGAGAAGAAGCTTCTCCCTCGAATCTTCAACTCTTACAAACATTTGGTTCGCATGGTGGCCGGCGGTTTGAGTTTGTTACTCTTGAAGCTTTGCTCCTAGCCGGCTAGGCGTCGCCCTTGAGCTTGCCAACTTGTGTGGCAGCCAAGGGAGGTTTGTAACATCACCAATTTGCTAATACATTGCCCCTCATCTCAAGGGTTCATTCCCTTGACTTGAGACCGAGGAAAGAGCAAGCCTTTGTGGTGAGCTTGAGCCTTGTGTGGCGCACCTCAACAACGTGGACGTAGGCAAGCCTAAGTGGCGAGCTGAACCACGGGTCAAATATTGTGTCATCGTGTGCTTGTTACTTTACTTTCATATATCTTGTGTGCAAGGTGATTCTACTCCGTAGGTGTGTTGCTACCACTTTCAGGTGGTACTAGAGGTTTCCTACACCTCTAGGAAGGTTTCGATTCAGCCACAATTTCCATTCTAGTTTTACATTTTGAATTGTGTTCAATTCTGTTCAGGTGACCAGCATTGCTGCCCCAGAGACCAGCAGTGCCGGCCACCCCGGCAGTGCCGGCCTAGAGCCCGGCAGTGCCGGCCCTGTGCTGACAGCAAGTGTCAAGTTTGTTTTTAAACATGCCTATTCACCCCCCTCTAGGCTAATCAGGTCCTTACAAGTGGTATCAAAGCCTGGTTACCTCAAAAAACACTTAACCGTGTGAGGTAATGGCCGAAGAGGGAAATGTTGTGATGGTTGATCCCAAGAAGATGGACTTGCATGAGACCTCAAGCAGCGATGAGAGCGCTGACACGAACAAGTACCAGACCACTGCTAGTATATCCGCTGGAGAGATTGCAAGAGAAAAGAAGCTAGAAGATTGAGAAGAGAAGGCAAGAAATTGCAAAAAGAAGAAAAAGCTATCAATGAAGCCAAAAGCTTGAAGCTTGCCGAGAAGCTCCATAGAAGAGAAGTAAGAGCACTCAAGAAGGAGCTCAAGGCGAAGGAGGAGCTAATGAAGAGCAAAGCACAAGCCTCTCAAGTGGAGGTTGAATCAAGTAGCTCCGACGGAGATGATGATGAATCATACCATGCCTCCTAGATTGTGAAGAAGGATGAGAAGAAGAAGGATGACGGCAGCAAGAAATACTCCGCCATGTCCTTTGATTATTCATCCATTTCTAAGTATGAGCATAAACCTCTATTTCATGTTCCCGCCGGCAAGTTGCCTCATTTCGATGGGACCAACTTTGCCAAGTGGAAACACTTGATGAAAGCTTATCTTGTAAGTCTTCACCCCGGTGCTTGGGAAATTGTTCACAAAGGATGTGATCCTCCGGTTGACCCTACGAGCCCCACCACCACCGAGCTCCGCTGCATACAACTCAACGCACAAGAAACTAGTGTGTTGCTAAGTGCATTGGATGGTGATGAGTACAACAAGGTCATGGGCTTGGAGGTTGCCAAGGATATATGGGACACCTTGCATCTTGCACATGAAGGTGTGAGCAAAGTGAGGCAGTCCAAGATTGATTTGTTGATGGCCAAGCTCAACCGGTTTGTGATCAATGAAGGTGAAGGGCCACAAGAAATGTTTGATAGATTGATGACCATTGTTGGCAAGATTAGAGGCCTTGGTGGAGAAGAAGTCAATGACCACAAGGTTGTCAAAATCATGCTTGAAGCCTACTCCCCAAGAAATGAAACCGTGGTGACATTGATTAGAGACAAGAAGAAGTTCGAGTACTTCACACCAAGTGATGTGCTTGGAAGGATCATCACTTTTGATCTACAAAGAGAAGAAGCACAAGAAAGGAAGAAGCTTGGAGAGATGCAAGCAAGGTTGGAGGGCATGAAGATCAAGGATGTGGCTCTCAAGGCAAACAAGAGCACAAGGAAACTAGCCCCTAGCTGTTCCAAAAACAGCAAGCAAGCTACTTCAAGCAAAGCTCAAGCTACCAAGGTCATCAAACATCAACCCGAAGCTCCAACGTCAAGTGATGGTGAAAGTGAAGATGAGCAAGCCGAAAACATTGATGACATGGCTCTATTCATAAGAAGATTCAACAAGGGCCTAAAGAAGAATGGGTACAAGCTCATGAAGAGAAGGTTCCCCAACAAGAAGTCAAGAACTTGCACAAGTGTGGTAGCACCGAACACTTCATTGCCGATTGCCCAAATAAGGAGAAAGACAATAAATTTGGCAAAGGCAAGAGGGAAGACAAGGGTGACCACAAGAAGAGCAAGAGATTTATGGGTGAAGCACACATTGGGCATGAGTGGGACTCATCGGAGGAGACCACAAGTGAGGATGAGGAGATGGCAACAATTGCCATTCACAAGCCATCTACTTCATCAAGGCTCTTCAACAACATGTCCGATGATGATGAAGGCTCCCCTCACATTTGTCTCATGGCAAAGGGTGAGAAGGTAAAATCAAAACCGAAACCCATAACTCCTCCCCCCAAAGACATCTCTAGTAGTGATTCTAGTGATTGCTCTAGTGATGATGAGTCTAGTAATGAAGAAATCAATGAAATAACTAAAATAGTGATTGCCAAGACCAAAATCTTTATTGCTAATCTAATGGATGAATTAGAGGCAACCAAGGAAGAGCTAGCATCTAGAGAAAAGACTCTTATTAAACAAGAGGATCTCTACATTGCTAGTGAGGAAGCCCTTGCATTAGAAAGGAGTGAGGTGAGCTCTTTGACCAAGGCTTTGGCCAAGGAAAAAGAAGCTCATGCTCTCACTAAGGAGTATAGTGAACTCAAGCAAAAGCATTGTGGCTTAAGTGAAAAGCATCAAGAGCTTGAGGGACAATACAACCTTCTTTGGGAGAGCAACTCACATCTCACTAAGGCAAATGATGCCTCTTCTCCATCCACTAGTCAAGGTTGTGGAAAATGCTATAATATTGATTTGAATGATTATTCCACTAACCTTGCCAACATGGAGGCCATGAAGAAAGAAATAGCAAGGCTCAACAATGTCATCTCAGTTTCAAAGAAGAATGACAAAGACAAGGTTGAACCCAAGAAAATCCAATACAAAGATGGAAGGCATCCATCAATTAAAAATGGGCTTGGTCACACTCAAGGAGGTAAAACCAATGATAGAAAAATGGTCAAAGGCATTGAGTGTGTCAAGTTTGAGAAGAAGGGAAGCATTGGTGCAGATAAGCCTGCACAGACAGCAGCTCTGCTGGACCATAGGCCGGCAGTGCCGCGCCCCAATAAATGGAAGGCTACCAGTGCTTCACCTGATCAAGCTAAAGCCAAAGTCCATGCCAAGAGGATGCCCCAACAAAAGCAGGTTTTTCAGAAACCCAAGGACTCAATTTGGGTGGCCAAAAATAAGTTTGCCTATCAACCCAAGACAAGGTCACCTCAAGGAAGTTTGTCCTCTTGCTATGTGTTGAAGTGCAATGACCGTGGTAAAGTCATTGCTGAATTTGTGAGTGATGAGAAACATGATAAGAGAAGCATAAACATTTGGGTCCCAAATATTGTTGTGACTAACATGCAAGGCTCCAAGATTGATTGGGGACCTAAATCTAGAAACTAATTTGTTTTGTAGGCATACTCCTCTGGTGGATCAAGTTGGGTGCTTGATAGTGGATGTACAAATCATATGACCGGAGAAAGGAGTATGTTCTCATCATATTCCCCAACTTCAAATGCAAGTGAGAATATCATCTTTGGTGACAACTCCAAAGGGGAAGTGATTGGATTTGGTAAAGTTGCTATTACTCTTGATCATTCCATCTCAAATGTATTACATGTGAATTCGTTGAGTTACAACTTGTTGTCTGTTTCTCAATTGTGTGAGATGGGCTTCAATTGTCTCTTTACGGATAAGGGTGTGGAAGTCTTTAAGAGGGAGGATTTCTCTATTGTCTTTACGGGTCGTTTGAAGGGCAAGCTTTACCTAGTTGATTTCAACAAAAGTAAAGCTAAGCTTGAGACTTGTTTAGTGGAAAAATCTAGCACGAGTTGGCTATGGCATCGCCGACTAGCCCATGTTGGGATGAGGAACTTGGCCAAACTCCTAAAAGATGAACACATTCTTGGACTAACCAATGTTCATTTTGAGAAGGATAGAATTTGTAGCGCTTGCCAAGCCGGAAAGCAAGTAGGTGCACCTCACCCATCCAAGAGTATTGTCTCCACCAAGCAACCATTGGAGCTAATTCACATGGATCTCTTTGGACCGATGGCCTACATAAGCATTGGCGATAACAAACATGGTTTAGTTATTGTTGATGACTTTACTCGTTTCACTTGGGTGTTTTTCATGTATGATAAGGCACAAGTGCAAGATAAGGTGAAAACCTTTATTAGAAGAGCACAAAGAGAATTCGGTTTCCAAATCAAGAAAGTTCGAAGTGACAATGGAACCGAATTCAAGAACACTCAAGTGGAAGAGTTCCTTGATGATGTGGGCATCAAGCATGAGTTTTCAGTTCCATACACCCCTCAACAAAATGGTGTAGTAGAGAGGAAGAACCGGACGCTCATTGACATGGCAAGGGCAATGCTAGATGAGTACAAGACTTCGGATATCTTTTGGGCCGAAGCCGTCAACACCGCTTGCCATACCATCAACCGGCTCTACTTACACAAGATCTTGAAGAAGACTTCATATGAGCTTCTAACCGGTAACAAACCAAAGGTGTCATACTTTAGAGTTTTTGGGTACAAGTGTTTCATACTTAACAAGAAACCCAAAACCTCTAAGTTTGCACCTAAAGTTAATGAAGGTTTTCTTCTTGGTTATGGATCAAATGAGCATGCCTATCGTGTTTTCAACAAGACCTTAGGGAAAATTTAAATCGCGATAGACGTGACATTTGATGAATCTAACGACTCTCAAATTGAGCAAATTGATCAAGTGATTGTAGGTAATGAGGAACCACCATGTGATGCAATCAAGAACATGACCATTGGTGACATCAGGCCACAAGAAGTACAGGCCACAGAAGTGGAACCTCAAGATGGTGATGCAACTGCCCCAAGATTGGAAGAA
Organism: Microstegium vimineum; assembly: GCA_022036555.1. Lineage (NCBI taxonomy): Eukaryota > Viridiplantae > Streptophyta > Magnoliopsida > Poales > Poaceae > Microstegium > Microstegium vimineum. The sequence goes on from CM039132.1 coordinate 15,170,540, forward strand.
GATGGGCCAACAGTGCTCCCTGGTCAGGGCTCTGCCCCTGAGGCCGGAACTGCCAGGCCAGAGGCCAGCACTATCGGCCCCAGCAGACAGGAAGCAGTCAGCCCCTCACCTGCTACTCCAAGGAACCTACAACCTATCTTTGAAGAGCATGATTATGATGACCAAGCTGAGCAACAAGAAGCCACAGAATACCCAAGATTGAGGCAAATAATTCAAAAGGATCATCCCGTCGACAATATACTTGGGAGTCTCCGAAAGGGGGTAACTACTCGTTCACATTTGGCAAATTTTTGTCAATTTTACTCTTTTGTCTCCTCTTTGGAACCTCTCAAGGTTGAGCAAGCTCTAGACGATCCGGATTGGGTGATGGTTATGCAAGAAGAGCTCAACAACTTTGAGCGAAATCAAGTTTGGTCCTTGGTGGAAAGACCCAACACTAATGTGATTGGAACCAAGTGGGTCTTCCGCAACAAGCAAGATGAACAAGGCGTGGTGACAAGGAACAAGGCAAGATTGGTGGCTCAAGGCTTTACTCAAGTGGAGGGCTTGGACTTTGAAGAAACATATGCACCGTTGGCTAGACTTGAAGCAATTCGAATGCTTCTAGCCTATGCTGCCCATCATGACTTCAAGCTTCAACAAATGGATGTGAAGAGTGCATTCCTCAACGGCCCTATCCAAGAATTGGTGTATGTTGAGCAGCCACCGGGTTTTGAAGATCCCAAGTTCCCTCATCATGTCTTCAAGCTCCATAAGGCGCTCTATGGGCTTAAGCAAGCACCAAGAGCATGGTATGAATGCCTTAAGGAATTTCTACTCAAACAAGGCTTTGAAATAGGCAAAGCGGATCCTACTCTCTTCACTCATAAAGTCAATAATGATATCTTTGTGTGCCAAATATATGTCGATGACATAATATTTGGTAGTACTAACCAATCCTTTTGTGATGAGTTTAGTAGGATCATGACTGAGAGATTTGAGATGTCTATGATGGGTGAGCTAAAATTCTTCCTCGGTTTTCAAATCAAGCAACTCAAGGAAGGGACTTTTCTATGCCAAACCAAGTACACCCATGATATGTTGAGAAAGTTTGACATGGTGAATGCAAAGCCAATCAAGACTCCCATGCTAACTAATGGACATCTTGATCTTGATGAAGGAGGGAAATCCGTGGACATAAATGTATATCGTTCCATGATCGGCTCTCTCCTTTACTTATGTGCATCTAGGCCGGACATAATGCTTAGTGTGTGCATGTGTGCTAGATTTCAAGCTAACCCGAAAGACTGCCACTTAGTGGCCGTTAAGAGAATCTTGAGATATCTAGTTTTCACTGCTAACCTTGGCTTATGGTATCCTAAGGGCTCTAAGTTCGATCTACTTGGGTATTCGGATTCCGATTATGTCGGTTGCAAAGTAGATCGAAAAATCACTTCGGGGACGTGTCAATTCCTTGGACGGTCCCTAGTGTCTTGGAGTTCTAAGAAACAAAATTATGTAGCCCTTTCCACCGCCGAGGCCGAGTATGTTGCAGCCGGCGCATGTTGTGCTCAACTACTTTGGATGAGACAAACCTTAAAAGATTTCGGATGTCAATTCACCAAGGTGCCTCTCTTGTGTGATAACGAGAGTGCCATCAAACTTGCAAACAACCCGGTTAGTCACTCTAGAACCAAACTCATAGACATCCGTCATTACTTCTTGAGAGACCACGAATTAAAAGGAGATATCGCAATTCGCTATGTGAGCACCGAAAAGCAACTAGCCGATATCTTCACCAAGCCTCTCGATGAGACAAGGTTTTGTGATTTGCGTAGTGAGCTGAATATACTTGACTTTCGTAACGTGGTTTGATCTATAGCACACATTTGTTTGTCCACCTAGCGACTTAGGCAAAACTTTGAAAATTTCAATTATGTGTTTCAAAACCCATTTTGAAAGAAACTTGAATGTGTTGGTCATAGTATGGTTGTTGATTTGCTTACTAACCAGCACATGGCAAGGGGTATGTGTCCACAAGTGCATAAATATATAGTATGAAGGTGGCATACTGCCTCACTGCCTAGCCAGGCCAGCAGTGCCGACCTCCTAGGCCAGCAGTGCCAGGGGGGGTCCGGCAGTGCCGGGCTATAGGCCGGCAGTGCCGGGACTTAAAGGAACCAAGCCTGTCGGGCCCAAGTCCTAGCCCTTGGGTTTTGCTTTATCTTTCCAACCCTAGCCCGAGGGGACTCCATCCCAACTCATATCCCTTCAACAGAAACACATCTCCTCTCTTCTCTCAACCCTAAGGAGACCTAGGGAGCCCGGAGGTCCCTCTCTTCTTCCCCGGCAGTGCTGCCCCTTTGGAGGTGCTGCCATTGGAGGAGGTGTGGAGGATCTTCCTCCCTGCGTCAAGCTCCATTCAAGTCCGACCTTCTTCGTCTCCTTCCTTTTATTTCAAAGGTAATAACTTGAAACCCTAACTTGGGTCGATCTATGCAATGTATGGTTTCTGAGATGAGATTTAGGTTGTTAGTAGTTGCATTATGTATGGTGATGTATCTCTAGTAGTTAGATTTGGTCAAAACTTAGATTCCATGGCGGATTAGAAAGGCTTGTATTGGGGCTGACCAATGCATATGCTCATCTAATCAACCATTGACTCTAGATTTTGACTTAATCTCTCCACTAGAGTTCCAGCTACTATTCTAAGTGCAGCAACTTGACCTTCTCTCTTTTAAATGCATAGATGGACGCCGGTGGATCGAGTGCTGGTGCTAGAGGAAAGGGGCCAAGGACAAAGGCCCATGTTCGAAGAGGAGGCAGAGATGGTGCTAATGATGGATTGAATCCTAGGGAAAGGATAAGGAGGGAGAGGGAGCTGCAGATGGCAGGAAGAACAATCAGTGATGATGTGTGTCCCTGGACACCTCCAGATCTTGGGTTGTTCAATGCTTACCACCTCACTGAGATTGATGAGGAGATTGTTCCTAGAGAGCCTCAGGACACCCAACCCAGACAAAGGGTGGGTTATCAGAATTAGTGGAGGACTGTACAGGAGCAGAGGGTCATCTAACCCTATGATGTGCCAAAAGACATGGGTGTTAACTACAGATTCTGTAATGTGTTTCACTCTGACTACTACTCCACAGTCCTGTTTCATGCTGCCAGGCCCAAAATCATCAAGATGAAGTATGTTGATTGGGAGCACTTGGAGAACAAGAGAGATCCTGTATTTGACAGGGTCATTGATCAGTGCAGGGAGCTTGGCATGTATCACTGGATGGGATTCCAGAATGGGTGGAACTCAAAGATCATCTATCAGTTCTAATCCACCTACTATCTGGATAGGGAGAATATGGTAATGCACTACAGATTGGACTATGTGACTTTTGCCCATCTCCTTGGATTTGGAGAAGATGACAGAGTCAGCTCTAACATTCATGATGAGAGAGGTTTGTCAAATGAGGAGATTTCCCAGCTGTACATTGAGCCTCGGTATGCAGATGGTCTTGTGAAGGGGCTAAGGAGCAAATATTACATTCTGAACAACCTCTTCAGGACCACTCTCTATCCCAAGGTGGGATCCGCCTCAAACCTCTATGCTTTTTTGAAAAATGTACTTAGGAGGATGAGAGGTGGAGCTCCACCCTTTTCAGTGTCTCGCTTTCTTTGGGATGAGATTTTCCTTGCTGCTGATGATGCCAGGAAGGGGCTTCCTTATGCTCCCTACCTGATGTTCATAATTGAGATGGTGACAGGGAAAATATTCTACAAGGACACAACACATGAGCCCTTCAGAGCAGAGAAGGTTGTCTCTTCCACAGTTCGGGAGGAGATTCAGACACCTCCCAGGGGCAGTACCAGAACCAGGGCAGCATCTCCTGACCTTCCTAAGTCCTCTAGAGCAACTACCAGAGGCAGGAAGAAGGGTAAGCGTGGAAGGATTTTGAAGAAGATCTTCAGTGGCATCTATTATGCTAACAACCACGCTTACCAGACAAGACTAGAGATCAGGCAGCTCAGACAGGAGCAGGGCCTCAGGCAGATTCCTCCACCTACACCTCCACCAGAGCTCAGTGAGGAGTCCACATATGATGGTGGTGATTCAGATGATGAGGATGATGAGGAGGAGGAGGAGACTCAGCAGCCCTAGACTAGGAGGTTGAGCAAGCGTGCTTCAGCTCCTGGTATTCACTTCTCTTCACCTCCAGATGATGATGAGGAAGATGATGAGGAAGATGAAGATGATGATGATGAGGACCACATGGAGGAGGACATCGATTAGTTTGTATCTCTCTTTGCTTTGTTCTTCTCTCTTTTTGGTGACTTGTTGCCAAAGGGGAGAATTACTAAGTGAAGGGGGTACAACCATCTTCGACGGTCATGGAGGAACAACTGCTGCTAGTTATCTTAGTTTTTCAGTTCTTAGTTTGTGAGATGAGAGAACAACATTCAAATCTATTTTATTGTAATATTGTCACTTAATACCTGATGTTCATAATTGAGATGGTGACAGGGAAAATATTCTACAAGGACACAACACATGAGCCCTTCAGAGCAGAGAAGGTTGTCTCTTCCACAGTTCAGGAGGAGATTCAGACACGTCCCAGGGGCAGTACCAGGACCAGGGCAGCATCTCCTGACCTTCCTGAGTCCTCCAGAGCAGCTACTAGAGGCAGGAAGAAGGGTAAGCTTGGAAGGATTTTAAAGAAGATCTTCAGTGGCATCTGTTATGCTAACAACCACGCTTACCAGACCAGACTAGAGATCAGACAGCTCAGACAGGAGCAGGGCCTCAGGCAGATTCCTCCACCTACACCTCCACCAGAGCTTAGTGAGGAGTCCACATATGATGGTGGTGATTCAGATGATGAGGATGATGAGAAGGAGGAGGAGACTCAACATCCCCAGACTAGGAGGTTGAGCAAGCGTGCTTCAGCTCCTAGTATTCACTTCTCTTCACCTCCAGATGATGATGAGGAAGATGATGAGGAAGATGAAGATGATGATGAGGAGGATCACATGGAGGAGGACAGCGACTAGTTTGTATCTCTCTTTGCTTTGTTCTTCTCTCTTTTTGGTGACTTGTTGCCAAAGGGGGAGAATTACTAAGTGAAGGGGGTACTACCATCTTCGATGGTCATGGAGGAGCAACTGCTGCTAGTTATCTTAGTTTTTCAGTTCTTAGTTTGTGAGATGAGAGAGCAACATTCAAATCTATTTTATTTTAATATTGTCACTTAAGTACTCGTTTGTGTTATTTGTGGACATATACTCTCTTATATATATCTTGCTTGTCTTAGTTTACTTTCAGTTTTATTTATAGTGCGCTGTGTGGCTGTGCTTGTGCTTCCGCAGGCTTGCTGCCAGCAGCAAGGCCGACAGTGCTGGCCTCCAGGTCGGCAGTGCCGGGCTACTCTGACAGCAAGCACTCTGATTTGTGTTGAGACAGGTTCATATGCATCATGTATATTCTTGTGACACTTTTTCAGCACCCCACAACAGCCATGGATGTAGAGGGAGCCCTATTTCACTCCAATGTGAATTTTGGCTTTTCATGCCAAATTTGGAAATTCAAATTCCCATTCACACATTTAGGGGGAGCTCCTACACCCATGACTTGCATTGTCTCAGATTATACTTCACTATTGTAATCTCTAAGTGTGTTGTCATCAATCACCAAAAAGGGGGAGATTGAAAGTGCAATCAAGCCTTAAGTGGGTTTTGGTGACATGACAACACAATTAGAGAACTAATGAGATTTTACAAGTATGATAAGTAGGTTAAACTTAAGGAGGTTGATGAACAGGTTGGCGGACCCCTCCAATCACAAAAGTGCATGGCAACAAGCTCAAAGGAGTTTAAAATTTTTATACTTTGAAATTGAGTTAGGTATGTCGTACTATTAAGAGGGATTCAACACGCATGCCAACAAGTGAACCAAATGCAATATCTATCCAAATACATCACACCTCCACATACATAGTGGGCAAATCAGCCAGCTACTTGAAGATCTATACCTTGCTGTTCTGCCCAGGCCGGCAGTGTTGGCCTCCAGGCCAGCAGTGCCGGGCAGGCCGATACTGCCGCCACTTGTTCATCCAGTTGGCAGTGAGGGGTATTTAAACACCTCCTCACTCCCCCCAATGGCTAGTTCTGCCATTCTCACTCTCACACTTCGCAGAAAACAGAAACATGAGCTCTCTTCTTGCTCTCCATTCCCCCTTGGTGCTCAACCACTCTCCCCCATTGATTTCCAATCAACCTTTGAGAGATTGAGCCTCCAAGCTTGAGAAGAAGCTTCTCCCTCGGATCTTCAACTCCTACAAGCATTTGGTTCGCGTGGTGGCCGGCGGTTTGAGTTTGTTACTCTTGAAGCTTTGCTCCTAGCCGGCTAGGCGTCGCCCTTGAGCTTGCCAACTTGTGTGGCAGCCAAGGGAGGTTTGTAACCCCACCAATTTGCTAATACATTGCCCCTCATCTCAAGGGTTCATTCCCTTGACTTGAGACCGAGGAAAGAGCAAGCCTTTGTGGCGAGCTTGAGCCTTGTGTGGCACACCTCAACAACGTGGATGTAGGCAAGCCTAAGTGGCGAGCTGAACCACGGGTCAAATCTTGTGTCATCGTGTGCTTGTTACTTTACTTTCATATATCTTGTGTGCAAGGTGATTCTACTCCATAGGTGTGTTGCTACCACTTTCAGGTGGTACTAGAGGTTTCCTACACCTCTAGGAAGGTTTTGATTCAGCCACAATTTCCATTCTAGTTTTACATTTTGAATTGTGTTGAATTCTGTTCAGGTGACCAGCACTGCTGCCCTAGAGACCAACAGTGCCGGCCACCCCGGCAGTGCTGGCCTAGAGCCCGGTAGTGCTGACCCTGTGCTGACAGCAAGTGTCAAGTTTGTTTTTAAACAGGCCTATGCACCCCCCTCTAGGCTAATCAGGTCCTTACATGAAGCCAGCTACCGTTCGCACGGTTCTGTCACTGGCTCTCTCTCGCTTCTGGCCTGTGCATCAGCTAGATGTCAAGAATGCTTTTCTCCATGGTACTCTGACTGAGACGGTCTACTGCAGTCAGCCGGCGGGGTTCGTTGACTCTTCTCGCCCTGATATGGTCTGCCGACTCAACAAGTCTCTCTACAGCCTCAAGCAGGCGCCTTGGATGTGGTACTCTCGGTTTGCGGCTTTCTTGCTGACACTTGGTTTTGTGGAGGCCAAGTCAGAGACGTCTCTGTTGATCTATCGCGAAATTGATGAGACTCTCTATCTGCTGCTCTATGTTGATGACATTGTGCTGATAACCTCGAGTCCGTCCCTCCTGCGGCGGATCATCACTTCTCTTCAGCAGCAGTTTTCTATGAAGGATCTGGGTGTGCTACAACACTTTCTCGGTGTCACGGTTGAGCCTCATCCCACCGTACTCCTCCTTCACCAGCGACAGTACACTCGTGAATCTTAGAGCGAGCTGGGATGACTGACTGCAAGCCCTGCTCCACTCCGGTCGACACTCAAGCCAAGCTGTCAGAGGCCGAGGGCACCCTCGTGACTGACCCCACTGCTTATCGGAGTCTTGCCGGTGCTCTTCAGTACCTCACCTTCACCAGGACAGACATCACCTATGCAGTCCAGCAGATATGTCTTCACATGCATGATCCTCGAGAGCCGCACCTCACAGCTCTCAAGCGGCTCCTCCGCTACCTTTGCGGCACCGTCGACTACGGTCTTCTACCCCACCGGTCTTCCTCCACCGAGCTCGTGGTCTACGCTGACGCTGACTGGGCTGGGTGTCCCGACACTCGGCGCCACTTCTGGCTACGCCGTCTTCTTAGGCGGCAACCTGGTGTCTTGGTCGTCCAAGCGCCAACCGGTGGTCTCCCGCTCCAGTGCCGAGGCGGAGTACCACGCCGTGGCCAACGGCGTGGCCGAGGCCTCTTGGCTCTGCCAGCTTCTTATCGAGCTCCACAGTCCCCTCTCCCGGAGCACGCTTGTCTACTGCGACAACGTCAGTGCGGTCTACCTCTCTACCAACCCTGTGCAGCACCAGCGGACCAAGCATGTGGAGATCGACCTCCACTTTGTTCGTGATCGGGTCGCCATCGGTGATGTTCGGGTCCTCCACGTCCCGACCACCTCGCAGTTTGCCGACATCTTCACCAAGGGCCTCCCGTCCTCCACCTTTGCCAAGTTTCGCTCCAGCCTCAACATCAGCACTGGCTAGTTGCGTCTATGGGGGGATCATGTGTGTGCTCTTGTTTTCTTTCTTGTCCAGTCTGCAACTCCGTTGCGCCGGTAGTTGAGACTACGGGAGGGTGTTGGAATGTGTGTGTACAGGCCCATGAGGCCCATGTATGCCTATACTATATTGCTACCCTTCTAGGGTTAGCCCAATAATCCAATCACTATTCCAGCAGTCCATCGTCGACGATGTTTGTGGACTCGGCAACGCAGTTCTGGACCTTGTCAGCTTAGCAGCGTACGCGCTCCTCGGCCTCGTGTCCGGGACACGGCTGCGGTTGGCGTCCGGGTATGGCAACATATGGATCTTGCAGTGGGCGCTGGGGGCCATCCTCTGAACTCTGTACCAGCTCACCGAGATCGCCGCGATGAGTGCCCTCGGCAATGTGCCCCTCTGCGGCGCCGACGCGTCGGAGGAGGAGCAGCAGCAGCTGACCGCGTCTGATAACTTCTGTTCGCAACGTCGACCATCGTCTTCGTCGACGGCGCCGCCAGATACGTGGAGAGGGCATGCGCTCTACGGCGAGCCAATTTGGACAGCATCAGCATGCAGGAGGAGTTGCCGCCGAATGACTCAAGCAAGAAGTCGGCGGCAGAAGTAGGGTCGTCAGCCGCGGCCGCCGTGGAATCCACGATCAGCAGGTACGAAGGACGATGACAATGGGCGGTTGACAACGGCGAGGCGCTACTCCTCGCCCAGGATCTGTTCCACGTCTGGTGTCGTTTCTTGGTGGATTCCTCCGTTGACTGGCGGTCACCATGCGACCATGGCAGCGTGCCAGCGAGAAATGCTCTCACTGCCTTGGAGGAGCAACATGCATGTGCGCGGTGGTGGAGATGGAGCTCTCCCTCGTGTATGAGGCGCTCTACACCAAGGCATCCGTGGCGCACACCTGGCCTGCAGGCTACCTCATCTGCTTCATGTCGCCTATCTGCAGCGCCGCCGCCGCGTCGCTCTTCTGGCTCCGCCGTGATCGTGATCGTGCTAGCAAGGATGGCCGCCGCCGCCACCCCGTCGGAGCATCCGCATCCTTTGTCGGGATCACCTACCTCCTGAGAGCGCTTGGGTCCACCTGGACGTACACCTTCCTGAATAAGACGAAGGCAACGGTGGCACGGCGGCGACCATGGAGTATATGTCCTGGTTTTGCCACAAGGTTCTGTGCGCTGGGTGGTGGCGCTGTCGTCTACTTGGATGACCTGGACCCGCTGCGCCTTTGTAGCCCCATGCGTAGGGAACATAGGCTTTCTTTCCTTTTCTTTTCTTTCCTTTTCTCGTTTTCTTTCTTTCTATCGCGTTTTCTTTCCTTCTATTGCGTGGTGTGTTTGTCGCACGACCGGATTCTTTTGTGAGGCGAAAATTTGCCGCACCATTCCGCATCTCCTCTTTGTTCTTTTTAGTTGTAGGAGATTAGAGCATCTGCTTTGTTCTAAGGTATAGATCAACCATAATGTACACTTTAAACTAGGGATGCAAGTTCCAAATATTTTGGGTCATTGGGTCGACCCAAAAAATTAATCAAATGAACTAAAATGACATTTTTGTAGTTTGAGAGAAGTGAAAAAATGAACTAGAATGACAGTTGACTGTAATTAATTAACTAACCCAAAAAACCACATTGGGTACCCACTTGCATCCCTACTTTAAACCCATGAAGGACTAATATTTCATTAATTAAACTTGCTTGTTCCTCTTAAACGCTGCCAAAACCCCAGTGGTTATGGCACGTCCGGCTCGCAACGTCGCCAGGACACTCCGACTTACCTCGTACCCCAAACGTCTCGGGCAATAACGCAAGAAGGGAAAAACCTCGCTTTAATTGAGATTTTTTTGAATGGCATATCATCCAACATGAAGTCTTTTTATAAAAATGAAAACATATTCCGTAAACTAACTATGACCTCTCTAAGGGTCACGAGAAGGAAGGCAAATGGCTGCCAACATGGTGGCGAGGGAGCGAGACTGGGGCCTGGCGTACTCCATCATTCGTCGGATCTCCTCCTTTGAGTACCCTGGCGAATACCCCTCGCTCATCGCCCCGAGGTCGAGGATGGTTCCATAGTGTGATCGCGCTACGGTGAACACCTAGCCCACTCGTGCCTCAAAAGCATTGCGCTTCAGTTCGCCGACCTAACGGGGAAGCTCCAAGATTCGGCTCTCCGTAGCAAGAGTCCCGGTCGGCCACTCCACTCCCAAGATGGCAAGGGAGTGCGTGATGGCCAACAATTGGGCCTCCATCGCTATTGCCGACGTGTCGAGGTCCTCAATCCTCTTCTATGCCACGCCTGCCCGACTTGTTAGCGAGGCTACGACATCATCGTCCCTCTTTTGCACCTCTTTGGCGCGATTAGCCTCATAGCGTAAACTATCAACTCACTACGTGAACTCGTTGCACTTCTTCGCTAGAGCATCACGCTCTGACTGAAGGGTCGTCACCGACCTCTGTAGCTAGGACGTGGTACTCTTCGCGAAGCTAGGCCGCCTCAAGGTCCGAGGCCTCGGCCTTCTCCTCCGCTGCTAACTTGGCTTACCGATGGCGCTCTACCTCGACCATTTGTTTGGCAGCTTCTTGCTACAGGCCATTCTTCTCCTCCGACTCCTTTTGGAGCCGCTCGACTACGAGCTCCTCTTGACGGAAACGCTCCGCCAATGCCTCAAAGGAGCACTTGACCCTCGCGGCATCATCTCACACCTCCTCCAATCGACGGTTCTACCCCGGACCGACGTGATGGAGGAACAGAGATTTCATGTGGCTCTCCTCCATCAAACCCTACCAAAGGACAAGGGAAAAGTCAGCCCGCGGATAAGCATACACCAGGGAAAGGTGAAACAAAAAAACATTCCCTCACCATGACAGGTTCGAACACAGCGACAAGATTAGCCGCTACATGTTCTGCGTCGGCGGTCTTGTGCCCCATCGACCGCTTTAGGGGCCTCCACTCCCAGCCCTCCGCCGAGTTGTCCAGCACGAAGCCAGAGGAGTCTTGACGCGCGGGGTCCACAATCGTGGCACGAGGGCCAGCCCATGTCAGCACATCATCCCAACGTGATGAGCCAACTTGATGCCCTGCTAGGACGTCGACCGCCACGTCCTAGGTCGCATCCAGAGCCAAGGGCACCAGGACCTACGCGCTCCCCGCAACATCCACCACCACAACTTCTACCCCGAGAGGGGCACCACAGGGTTGACCAAGCCCGAGGACCTCGCCTCGGTAGGCAGTGAATCCCTTGCTTGGGCCGACCCCTCAGCACTTTCCACCGAAGGGGCGTCACAGAGGAAAAAGATGGAGAGAAGCAACCCTCACCAACTTCAAGCAATCAGCAGCCGACAACATCGGAGGACACCCCCGCATCGAGAATCTGATCGGAATCACGTTCCCCTCCTCCTTGATCGGCTCCATCGCGTCCCAAACGTGGGTAGCCACCATCTCATCTAGAAGGGACTCGATGGACATCACGGTCCCCACCAAGTTGGTGTCGGCCACCATCTTCCAAAGTGGGAGCCGCCTCTCCATCAGAGACCACTCGCCAAGAGTGATAACCTTTGATGACGCTCGCCATGGTGACCCCCGCCGCCCGCAACAACTGTATGGCCTCGATGTGGTCCTTCACCTTTGTCTTATCATGGTGGGCGACCCCCACGTCTAGGAGGGCGTCACCTAAGCGGGGGTCGTCGCTGTGTACCTCGGCAACCGAAGGGCGGGGAGGCTCGGGTCGACCACATCATGGAGGTAGAACCACATCGAGTGCCATCCCCGGTTGGAGGATGACAGCTTCGCGGGGACGTACTCTTTCAAAAACCCCGAGCGGAGATGGTTACTCACGCAACCTATCGGATTGATGATATTCTTGCCCATCACTCTATCCCTCTTAGGGATGAAATCCACCATGAAGAAGCATGCCCACAGATCAATGTGGGCCTCGATGCCTAGGTCCCCCTTGCACATGGGCATGAACCCAGCGAGGTGCTGGATCCCATTGGGATTCAGGTGATGGAGCTCAACCCCTAGGTTGTTGAGCACCCACACCAGAAATCGGTGCACTGGCACCCGGAATTCCCGCTCGTGGAACGGGACAAACAACACGACATAACCCTCTGATCGCGAGGGGACCTCGTAGCCGGGGATTCACCATTCCGCTAGAGCTATCCGTAGCGCCACGAACCCGACGCTACTAACCCCTCAAGCTCGACCTCCTTGCATCCAGAACGCGGCCACAATGCCATTGCGGCGGGGCAGCAGAGCGAGCGAGGAAGAACTACGCATGGTGCGGGACAACGAGGAAAGAAGAGGGGAAGGGGATCAATGTTGCAAAGGCTCGAATGCTATAGCGGGGAAGCAGATGGACTCGAGGCCTCCTCAAACTATAGGTGGGCAATGGCCCGGCCTGACCCGACCCGATAGCCAACGGGCCGAGGAGGCCCGCGTGCTCTACAGGCCATGCCTCACATGCATGCGGGCCTAGCCTTCGGCCCAGGCCCGGGCCCGTGGGATGATTTTCGTGCCAGGCCGGCCCGTGAGGCACGGCAAAAAAATGGGCCATGACAGCCCATACCTCATTTGACCCATTTTTATGTACTTTTGTGTGAATTTGACCCATTTTGATGTTTTATTTTTCTTTTTTTTGCGAATTTGGCCCATTTTGATATTGGGCTGCAATGTGACATAGATGTATGTTTAGATTTAGCAATATTATATATTGTAATTACTTATATTAGCAGGCCTAAAGCTTTTAGTGGGTCGTGTCGTGCCGACCCACATGCCTAGGGTGCCGCCCAAGCACGGTCCGCACACCAGGTCGGGCCAGCCCAGGCCCGCACAGTACCAGGCTCGTGCCTTGCCAAAACGATGGGCTTCGGGCCGGGCCAGCGGGCTCGGGGTGCATGCCCAGGTATACCTCAAACCTCTTATCGGTGGACAAGTCTAGGTAATTGTGTCAATCCTATCTCTTCCACTACCCGTGAAAGGAGCACGCGCGTTCTGTCAGGAAACCGCGCGGCACCACGTGTGCATATACTCACATTGGCCTACCGAAGCGACGCTTTGAAGCCCGCTCCTGCCTCGAACCACGCGAGCATCAAAAAGGTAATGATAACTTGTATCGTCTCCCGTCCCATCCTGACTAACGTGCAGGGAACGGAGACAACCATGAATGGAGGCAGACGCCCCCTAGAATTTTTTTGAGTTCGGCTTGGGGTCGGGAGCCATGTTGCTGGAATCCTGAAGCCTCTCACCAACGACCGACCACATTTATAGCCAGCGCAAGGGGTTCCTACCCCGCCAACCCATGAGCGCACAGGGCTCCTGTGCCGCTCCTAGACGAGCGGCCACAGGACACCCGTGCCAGCTTGCAGCGGACAGTGTTAGTGCTTTCGTACGATCGCATGGCCAACGTTCGCGAAGTTCGCTACCCGATGCCCCATCCGTGAAGCCACAATGCGCTCGTGTCATCCTGTGACAAGCGGAGCACCAGGATCGAGTTTCTGCTTAGAATTCGAGCACGCGCGACCTCTATACACCTCTGCCCCTAGAAGGCGTTGACGAGTTGCATCTGGCCGACGAAGACAAAAGTACTTGGAGGGAAACCTCATCCTCCTAAGGTCTCGGGGGCTACTGTCGGAGGTAAAAAGTACCATGGTACCATGAAAGGCCCCCATCTTCGACAAAGCCAAAGGCCGAAATAAAATAATAGACCAACTTGGCCCACTACGCCCAACCAGGCCAAAGGCCCACATAAACTAAACAAGGCCACAAAGGTCCAAACTTCTTATCAATCGTTCCCCTATTCGCTCGGCAAATCCCCGAGGGTTGAGGGATTCACTATTGTAGCGTCCCCCTCGCTTGACCCCCCGAGGGTCGGGAGATTTACTATAGCAGCGCCCAACTCGTCCGACCCTCTGGAGGGTCGGAATCGTGACTCAACGAAAAAGATCAACTTCCCCGACCCCCCCTAAAGGGTCGGAAGAATAGCTCCGACCATTTCTTCCTGGCCTGACCCCGGAGGGTCGGACGGGACATGCCGGAGGCCTCCGCCCCGACCGACCCCTCTGTCATCTTTTCCATCTCTCCCGATGGGAAGGCTTCTGGCATAAGCACGGTACGGGGGGAACAGGGTGCTCTAGCATGGAAAAAAGCAAACAGAGTCCCCACATGGGACGAGCTCACCTCTCGCTATGCCGAAGTACGGCACACACACGACACAGTGGATGGGACTTCTTCCACTCTACTGCATTCTTGCGACACAATTGTCCCGTACCGCACGAATTTCCCCTCCCATAGGGCCAAAGGGATGGGACGGACCACTCCTCATGTTGGTTCTGAATAGGAGCCACCACGTCCAGCACAGGAGCCACCATGCCGAGAACTGGAGCCGCGACGTCCGCCACCATTCCCCCACAGTGAAGCCATGACATCCACGACTACGGGGCACCATGCACTCTTTTAGAAGCATGGCCGACGGAAGGGGAGTACGACATCATCCGCTCTCTCTCTCCCTCCCAAATTATAACCACGGCCCTCCCTGTGACTATAAAGGGAGAGTCGGGACCCTGACAAAGGGGGATCGATTTTTCAGCAGATAGAGCTCCACATTCACACACACACACACACACAATTCCACAGAGACTTGGGAGCCCACTCCCTCTCTCGCCACCATTGTAGACCCCTTCTACAATCGAAAGAGCTAGCAGTGCGATGCTTGCATTGGACATAGGGACATTCTGCCCGAACACATATAAACCCCCTGTGTTCATCTAGCTCACCATCCAAGCCCGGATGCGTAGCTATAAATTTACTAGTTGGTGTTTGGTACCCCGGTTTATAGAACACCGATAGTTGGTGGGCCAGGTAGGTGATTCCACGCGTGACATCGGGCTTCAGATGGCCGACCGCCCACGCTTCCCCTCTATGCTGCCTTTCGGCCTGCGCAACGCCGCGGGGACATACAGATCGTTGTTGACCCCGTCCGAGGGGGTCGACAACCACGTCTGCCTTACTCCGGGCTCCCACATTCATTTTGGGAGCCTATACTTCATCTGCACAGGAGTGGACTACAACCTGGTCCTAATCTTGCCCTCATCTTCGTTGACCCCAACGATAGCAACGTCGTCTCTGGCCACCCTCGACTTGAGCAATAGCTCAATGCTTGTCTCGGACCACGCCCCCCGACAGAGCTAATTGACCGGTCCTAACCTACACCAACTACGATTAGTGGGCGGTGACCATGAAAGTCAAGCTCAGAGCCCATCGGCTCTAGAAGGCTATTGACCAAGGCACCAAGGATGAAGATGAGGATTGCTCGGTGCACAAGGTTGTCCTAGCCCCCATACCGCCTAAATATCAGGAGCCGCTAGGGTCAAAGGACTTAGCCAAGGATGATTGGGATGCCCTCAAGGACAAGCAGGTCGGGTCTTACTACGTAAATAATGTGAAGGTGTAGCAATTGCAGTGGGAGTACGGCAACCTCAAGTTCCACAACGGGGAGGTGGTGGAGGATTTCTCCCTTCGACTATAGTTGCTTGTAAGTTAGCTGGTGGTGCACGACGTCACCATCAACAACGAGGAGGTTGTCTCCATGTACCTGCGCGTCGTGCCACCCAAGTATACCCAAATCACTCTCTCCATCGAGACGGTGCTGGACATGTCAACCCTCACCATTGAAGACTTGACTGGGCACTTGCGTGCAATGGATGAGTGCACGGACATGCCAACGACATCAAACAATGGCAAGTTGTTGCTGACTGAGGAGTGGACGGCTCGGATGAAGGAGAAGAAGGATGGGGGAAGCTTCTCCAGTCACGTTGATGATGCCAAGCGCTACGGCAAACCCGCACATAACAAGAAGAAGAAGAAGAAGAAGAAGAAGAAGAAGAAGAAGGACGACGAGCCTATTGATACGAACACCTGTCGACGTTGCAGGAAGACTGGCCATTGGGCCAAGGAGTTCTCTAACAAGGAGAAGAAGGGCGAGGCTCACCTAGCGCAAGTGGATGACGACAAGCAAACACTCCTAATTTTGATGTTTTGTGCGCTGCATGATATTGAGGCAGAGGAGAAAACAGAGGAGGTGGAGATTGCAATGCTAGGGAAGGCATCATATGCCATTGACCTCGATGCCGCGCACCCAAGTCCACCTCAGATGAGTGGGCGGCGAAGTAGATCAGAGGTGGTACCTGGACTTCGATGCTAGCAAAGGGCTCTTCGAGCTCAAAGGCGGCGTGACAAGTTCGGTAAAGTTTGGCGATGACTCAAGGTGGATATTAGAGGCTGCAACACTATCATCTTTCTGGTGCTAGAACGATGAGCACCGCACGCTGATGAACATATTCTACATCCCTCAGCTACGCTCAAGCATCATCAACATTGGGTAGCTAGACGAGCATGGATGTGAGGTGCTAGTCAAGAGCGACATCTTGAGGATTTGGGATCAAGAGCAGCGGCTTCTTGCTAAGGTAGAACAATCCTGTAATCGGTTATACTTCCTCGACTTGAAGGTGGAGTAGTCGATCTGTCTGGCATCGCAACGCATGGAGCGACCATGGCTGTGGCATGCCCGCTTTGGCCATCTCAGATTCGACGTGCTTGGTCGGCTGAAGTAGATGGTCTGCGGGCTGCCCCACATCGAGCACGCAGGTGAGCTAATTGACAGCTGCTTGGCCAGGAAGCAGAGGATGTTGTCGTTCCCAAAAGCGACCAAGTATTGCGCGATGGATGCCCTTGAGCTCGCCCATACCAACCTCTGTGGGCCAATCACGCCAGCCAGGCATGGCGGGTGGTGGTACTTCCTTCTGTTCATAGATGGTTGTAGTCTCTACATGTGTCTGCAACTCCTCACGAGCAAGGACATGGCGACAACAACGATCAAGAGGTTCTAGGCACGAGCTGAGGCAGAGTCTGAGATGAAGCTACACGTGCTGAGGATAGATTATGACATTGAATTCAGGGTCTGTTTGGTAGAGCTGTGCTCCCTGGTTCTCCAATTGTTCTCCCTGATTCACTGGTGAATTGATTCTGTGGCTGAAAACTTTGATTGTTTAGCCTAAATTCTCAAAATCATCATGAAGAATCACTTCACAGAATCAATAGAGAATCAGTTCTCACTAAAAAATGCGTTTGGCAGTCAGAGAGTTATTCTCCCTGAGAATCAGCTCCGCGGAGCGCTCCAAAACTGCCCCTCACCTCGGTGGAGTTTGCTGCACGGATCAGGGTGTGGTGTGACACCACACCGCACCATACTCACTGTAGCAGAATGGTGTGAATTTTCGGGTGTTACATCATTGTAGAACCCCGGAATCAGACAGTGGTCGGCATGCCTCGATCCATGCCGAAGGCCAAGAGCTTTCCGGTAGAGTTTTAGGGTGAGACAGTGACTATGACAGTGTTCTTCCTCAACCCGCGTGTCCACAAAGGTCCTAAAGGGCTTGATGCTGTTCGAAGCATGGTATGGTCGAAAGCTGGACGTGTCCTTCCTTAGGACGTTTGGCTCCATTGGCCATGTCAGGAAGATGAAGTCGTTCCTCACCAAGCTTGAAGACAGGAGCATACTGATGGTGCTCCTAGGCTACGAGGAGGGCACCATGGCGTATCAGCTCTATGACCCTGTAGAGGCAAGGTGATGGTCTCACGCGACGTCCTATTCGACGAAAAGGCGGCCTAGGACTCGGAAGGTCCAGACAGAGGGGAAGCTAGCAGTTTTAGCAACACTTGTGTCGTCGAGCACTTATAGTCATCCACGGTGGTGGAAATGTTGACGAGGAGGTGCCGACCCCTCTAGCAACGGTGCCGACCACTCCAACAGTGGTGCTGACCCTAGCAACGGAGCTGACTAATCCAGCAGTGGTGCTGACCACTCTAGTAGCGGTGTCGGACCAATCCAGCAGCGGTGCCGACCACTCCATCAGCGGTGCTGACCCATCTAGCAACGGAGCCGACCACTTTAGCGGTGGCGCCGACCACTCCAACAGCGGTGCCAACCCCTCCAATGATGGATACAACCTTCACCTCTCCTTCATGTGACATCAGCAAGTTCATGGATGCCTTCCACAATGGCAATGAGGTGCATTTCCACTGATTGGACAACATCATCGGCGATGTAGGGGCGCTAGGCCTAGCGAGTCGGCTACTTAATGATCCAGAGTTGCTTCTCATTAGTGCGGAGGAGCCACCCATGTTTGCGCTGGCCCAGCGTGATGCCAATTGGCAATGGGCGATGCTAGAGGAGATGAAGGCGGTCGAGGAGAACAAGACACCGACCGATTCAGCTCAAATGAGTCTACAAGGTGAAGCGGGATGAGTGTGGTACCATTGTCAATCACAAGGCATGCCTCGTTGCCCATGGCTTTGTTTAGTGTGAAGGCATCAACTTCGAGGAAATCTTTGCACCAATGGCGCCCATGGAGTCCACATGTATTGCCATCCAGGCACTAGGCAGCCACAAAGGTGAAAGGTTACACCGAATGGCAGATGGACCGATGAATACATCGACGACCCTTCTCTTGTGAGAAGCATTCCATAACTGCATATCCTCAAGTTCCATGCCAAATTGTTCTTGTTGGTAGGACAAATTAGGTTTGGGGATAGATTTCCATTCTATTAGCATTGTCTCAAACTATGACAATTTGGGGATACATTAGGGTAGCTAACTTGGCTATTAAGAAAGCCACAACATATTCAAAAGTAGATGCTAAAGCAAACAATATATGCTAATCTAGGTGCTAAAGCAAGGGGATAATGTACTGACATATGGACCATGTACTACAACATCTAATACATAGAATAGTACTAGCCACAAATGATTATTGTTGTCAATCTCCCCCTAAGCCTTGTAGGGAGCCTTATGAGAGACTTGGACCGTCCCAATCCTAGCACGAAGCTCTTAGAACTTGACTCGCCCAAGAGACTTGGCCAAGAAATTAGCGAGCTAGTCCTGCATGTTGATGTAGTAGGCCATGACGCTTCCCTTGTCCAAGCAACTTCTAATGAAGTGGTAAATGACCCGATGAAGTGCGCCATGCCAAGGCACCTCGAGTAGTGCAAGCCATATTCGGAGGTACCCAAGACGTAGCGGAGTATAATCTTCACAACTTGCTGATTCTCTATCATCGATCGTTGCATGAATCAACTCATGTATCCAACCATGAATGCCACATATGGATGAGGTAGCAAAGGCTACCCACAATGCACCGATATTGCGTCATGTCCACCTCCTCTGTCATGCTGTCATGGCTAAGCTTTAGCCTCTCCTCCATGGAGTGTGGGTTGGGTTGAAGTCGGTGAGTTCGCCCAGCTCGACAATACGCTTAGCGCACGAGATGTGGCAAAGGGAGATGCCATAGTTTTCCTAGTGGACCTCAATCCCTAGGTAGAAGGAGACAAGCCCCAAGTCCTTCATCTAGAAGATGACCTTCATCTTCGCCTTGAACACCTACACCTCGTCCTCCTTGGTTCTCGTGATCACCAAGTCGTCGACGTAGACGCCTACCAATAAGGCATTGGCTTCCTTACCCCGCTTGTAGATAGTAGCCTCCTGAGCACTCTACTAGAACCCCCATCTTCTTAAGAGTGGAGTCTATCATGTTCCAAGCTCTTGGTGTCTGCCACAAGCTGTAGAGAGCCTTGCGTAGACAAAGAACCTTGGTCTCCTTGTCAGGGATGATGAATTTTGACAACTAGTGAACATAGACCTCCTCCTTCGTCATCATTGAGGAAGATAGACTTCATATCCATGTGGTGCACACGGCAACCCTCTTGGGCTGCCAGCGCGAGGAGGACACGCATGGACTCCATCCGTGTGATGAGCGCGAACACGTCATGGAAGTCGACTCCCTCCTGCTAAACAAACCCACGTGCCACCAGACGCGTCTTGTGCTTGATCACCGCCCCAGCCTCATCCTTCTTGAGCTTGAACACCCACTTAAGGGTATGGCACGGTGGCTAGAAGGAAGATCTGCTAGCTCCCATATCCAATTTTGCTCGACGACGTCCATCTCCTACCCATGCCATGCCACGTCTCCCTCAGCCTTAGTGAAGTAGCACGACTCGCCATCGTTGTGCACTAGGTGCAGCTCTGGCTCGAAGTCATGCATTGCCAGTTCAAGGATGGACTACTCGCCGAGGATGTTGTTCATGGTATGGTAGCACAGAGGATCATCATCATCATAGGCATCAACGTGATCCTCATCATTGGATAGTGGAGTGGAGAACTGCACCATGCGCTGGTCATCACGTATTGAAGCTGCTGGTGTTGACCTTGGTAGTGTTAGCGTTGGTGCAGGAGAGTGGGGAGCCAATACCGAAGAGTGGGATGTAACCGGTGGTGTTGGTAATGGAGAACTCATTGGACCTAGTGGTGAAGGCGGTGGAGGACACTCCAGAGCTGATGGTGAGTTGGGTGCTGAGGTAGGCAAGATTGGTTAAGACAAGCTGCTAGCTCCCCCGACCCCCGTGATGTAGATGTAGTTGATGACAAAGTTTCTAAGAGATGAAGTTGAGCCGTCGTCCACCACGTTGTCCCACGTCCAACCTCAACCCTCCGTTGAACACAACGTCACACGTGATGCAGAGGGTCAAGGTTGCAGTAGGCCTTGACGCCTTCCACGTAGCTCATGAAGACCCCTGGCATGCTTTGGTCATCGAGCTTTCCGACGTGGTTGAGCTCCTTGACGAACGCCAGGCAGTCAAAGACACAAAGGTGGCAGGCTGTTGGTTTGCACCTATGCCAGACCTCGTACAACATCTTGTCGTCAAGGGCTTTGTTGGGCGAGCGGTTGAGGAGATGGACAACGGTCATCACTACTCCGCTTAGTAGATAGCCATCATCCCTCTTTGCTTGATGTCGAGAACTCAACCGCCATGAACTCATCACCATTGTCCATAAGTAGCATCCGAAGCTTGCGGCACACTCCTCCGCAACAACTTGGTGGCACTTGATGGTGTCCGCAATTGTTGTCTTGGTGTCGAGGAGAACCCCCTACATGTAGCGGGACACATCATTAATGAGGAGGGGGAAGTAGCGCTGGCCTCCAGGTGTAGCCGAGGCCAAGGGGCCACAAAGGTCGCTGTGTATAAGCTCCAACTTCTCCTTGGTGTGGAAGCTTGCCTGGCGAGGAAACAGGAGTCACTGCTACTTAGTGAGGACGCGGGTGTCATAGAACTACTCCACATGCTCGACTGGCGGCTTGTCGTGCACCATCTAATTGTTGATGAGCTACTTTAGGGCCTTGAAGTTGAGGTTCCCAAAGCGCTCGTGCCACCGCTAGGTATCGTTGTTGCACCGGGCCGCAAGACACATGGGTTGTGCCACTTGAACATGGAGGACATAGAGGCGGTTGGTCCCCTTGTTCACCTTGGCGAGAAGGCGGTGAAAATGATCTTAGATACGCAGGACCCGTGCTCGATCTCCACATGTGAGCCGTTCTCACCCAGCTATCCCAAGATGATGATGATGTAGTTCCTCAACACGAGGATGTAGTTGACACCAATGATAAGCTGGCGCTCACCGGTTTTGGTAGTGAAGATGACGGAGTCGATGCCCTTGATCTCCATGGTGGAGGCATCGCTGAACTTGATGGAGCCTCGAATGGTAGAGTCGAGCTCAGGGAAGAACTCCCGCTGCCCGGTCATGTGGTGGGTGGCAGCGGTGTTGAGGTACCAGCCATCGATCTTGTCGTCGCTGGACCCATCATGGAGGAAGACGTGCGTGCGTGATGGCAATCAACATGGTAGAGGAATGCAGCTTGGGATTCCCATGTATGAGGAACAGAGTTGTCTCATCAGTCTGGTGCTTGTGTGACATGTGCCTAACCGCCACGCCTTGCCTACCGTTAGTCCCTAGCATAGTGGCCTATCCTACTAGAGTTCTTGCATGTGTTGTCCTAGGTAGCATTGTGCTCGCCATCAATACCATCAGGAGCACCACCACGCGCCTGGGGAGCCTTGTCATGCTTGCGTTGCTAGTGCTTGCGGCTGCTCGACAAACCGAAGCCTCTCCGTCTGTCGCTCCCGCTCACGGGCGAGCCACTGCTCCTCATTAAAGAGAACCTTGCTTCCCATGGTGGCTGGCTCCGAGGGAGGTAACTACTCACGGTTGTCGATGGTCTTGAGATGACTCATCACATCCTTGATCGTCAGCTCAAAGAAGTCCAATAGCATCTCAATCGCGACCGATGCGTACCGAGGTGATAATATCCCAGGTGTCCTTGGTAGTCTCCTTATCAGCAAGGGTGGGCGCCAACTACGGCGGAACAGCAGCAAGGAGGGCCTCCAGCACCCGTCGATCCTCATGGAAGTCAATGTCGCCATCGCCATACCAGACCGCCTCACCATGGACCATTCGTTATAGATGGTCTTGGTGACATGGGACAGCCATCTGCCGTTGGCGCCGGAGTCCTTGATGATGGTCTAGATGACGGGAGGGGAGCCACGCTCGGCCTTGGCGACTGCGGCGTCAGTCCAGGGAAGGGAAGGCACACAGCCTATTGAGCCGTCCTATTTACATGCCGGTAGCTAGGTTACATTAAAGAGCAATTAACCAGTACTAGTACTAGCTAGATAAGCACAAGGATCATATCTACCATTTACCTGTTGCACACTGTCAATTTTATTGTTGGTACTCACAATCACAACCTATTCTGCAGGGCATTTGCCTTTATTGATGCTGGTATGTTGCACTCTTGAACATCATAGAGTGATGTGCATGAGCCCCTGATTTAGTTTGAGGGTGTTCGCCGATTCAGGTACTGCCATCTCTTCACCAATTTATTTTAAGTGTGCTCGCCTTTATGTCAGCTCTAAATTTTACTCACTATCATTATCAAATTTGGACCTTATGTTGTTTTTCTGGTGTGTACAGAGTACGCAGCAGCTGTGCCACAAACCCATACAGAACTGCAGCAGAGCAATGGAGCTGACACTGTTGAGTTTGGGCAAGTCAGTGCTTAATGGAGCACTTACCTACGCGAAATCTGCCATTGCTGAGGAGGTGGCTTTGCAGCTCGGCATCGATAAAGACCACACGTTTGTTGTAGATGAGCTTGAGATGATGATGTCCTTTATGATGGAAGCGCATGAGGAGCATGGTAGCAGCAAAGTGGTCGGTACCTGGGTGAAGCAAGTCCGTGATACAGCCTATGATGTGGAGGACAGTTTACAAGAGTTCGCAGTTCATCTGGAGAGGCCTGCTTGGTGGAGATTCCCTTGCACACTGGTTGCGCGGCACCGTGTGGCCAAGCAGATGAAGAAGCTAAGGGCCAAGGTCGAGGAAGTGAGCCAACGGAATATCCGCTACCGTCTTATCTCGGGCTCAGGCTCTAAGACAGCTGCTGCTACTGAGCAGTCTTCCAGTACTGCTGCCGCCATGTTTGGCATTGATGATGCAAGGCGTGCCGCAAAGCAGGACAACCAGAGAGTGGATCTTGTCCAACTGATCAACAAGGAGAATGAGGACCTTAAAGTGATTGCGGTGTGGGGTACATGTGGTGATATCGGCCAAACATCCATCATCAGGGTGGCTTATGAGAACCCAAGCATCCAGAACAGGTTCCCAGTTAGAGCATGGGTGAGGGTGATGCATCCTTTCAGTCCAAAAAGTTTTATCCAGAGCTTGGTGAATCAGTTTCATGAAACTGAAGGGGCTGAAGCCCTGTTGGAGGTAGAGAAGTCCGACCTTGGATTAATTGAGGAGTTCAATGGCTATGTGAAAGAGAATAGGTTTTTCATTGTGCTTTATGACCTATCAACCATTGAAGAGTGGGACGTCATTAAAAAATGCTTCCAAAACAACACTAAGGGAAGTCGGATCATAGTATCAACAACACAAGTTAAAGTTGCAAGCTTATGTGCTGGGCAAGAAAGCCAAGTGTCAGAACTGAAGAAATTGTCTGCTGATCAAATCCTTTATGCATTCTATGACGAGGTAATATTTCTTGCTAGAGATCGTCTCATTAGTATTGTACCTCTTTGTTCCTTCTAATTCAGCTACCAATATTTTAAAACATGAACCACAAATATGTATACAAGGATTTAGATTTGTCAAAACAAGCACATCTGTACCATGAAATATCTGTTAGAAAAAAGTAATGGTAATATACAGGTTTACAAGAGAATTGTGGTATAAGGGGCGAGTAAAACGTTCTGTTTTCCTTATCTACCATTGCAATTGCTGACATCCCTTCAGTGTCGTTGGTTTTAAATTCTAATACTTTATATATGCCAAGGTTTATTAACAGTCACTTCCAGCGAAAGTAATAATGTTAATTGTATACAAGGGACATGCCATAAGAAAATGTGCTGGATAGAAACGGAGGTAGGATTGCATGGTATATCCCAATTAACGTGGAGGTTGTACACAATTGCATGTACATAATTCTAATACTGGCAGATTGACCCACTGAATTTACATATAATGTAGTAGAGAGGAAGGCTTCTTTGTACAGTTTATAACCTAATTGATGTTTCCTTTCTTTCAGGGTTCCCAATGTATAAAGGATTTAGTGAAGTCAGTGTCGAGTCCAGATAATGAAATAATAGAGGAACCTATGGATACTGATGAAATAGTAGAGGTTCAACCGACAGATGCTGAGGGAAAGAAGAGTAGTCCTACTCGCACCATCACTATTGTTGGTGTTTTGGAATCCCAGGTTATTGGGCGAGAGAAACAAAAGTCTGACATTATAGGGCTCATACTAAACGAAGATAGCCAACAATGTCAGGTGCTTTCTGTGTGGGGAATGGGCGGTGTAGGAAAAACCACAATAGTCGCCAGTGTTTATGAAAGCCAAGAGATGAGTGAAAGGTTTGAGAATTATGCTTTTGTCACTATCGCACGTCTTTTCAATCTTGTAGAGCTCCTTAGGAGTTTAGTTTGGCAACTACGTCGTGACCCTAATAAGGAACAACTGATGGAAAAAAGAGTCACCAATGAGATTCCAATAGCATTGATGGGAATTGAAGAATTAAATGAGAAATTGAGAATACTTTTAGAAAAGGAGAGTTGTTTGATTGTTCTAGATGACTTGTCATCTACTATAGAGTGGGACATGATAAAACCGATGTTCTATTGGATGAAAAAGACCAGCCGAATTATTGTGACTACACGAGAACAAAATATTGCCAGCCATTGCTCAAGGAAAGATGGAATTGTGTACAACCTCCACGTTCTTGAACCCAAGGATGCACTAGACCTCTTCAACGAGAAGGTACCACCGTATATTATATATTTATATGCCATATAGAATTTTTTTGTCCCCTTATAACCAACCAAGATAAGATAAGATTATTTTTCTAGTGAGAGCCTCCATTGGGGCTTCTAATTAGTAGTAGTAAAGATAAGATAAGATTTTATTCATTTGATTAATCCAAAAGGATTACCAATACTGTATTATTTGGTACACTCTGCATTCATTCATTCATATTCATATATAGTTAAATTTGTGCTTCACAATACAGACACAGGTAGACAGAAATAGTGCCACACTAGATCCAAATAGTGGTACACTAGATCAGAGGAAATGGTAACCTTGTAGGCATATTGTCTGAGGCCTCAGAACTCAGGAGCACTCCCTAATTTGGTTATTGCATGGCCTTTGTTTTGTACTACACTGTTGAAAACTACAAAGAGAATCTGAGTAGTTAAATGATCTGCATTGGATGGATGTTAGATGTGACATTGTTTTTTTTTATGGAATAGCCATTATTCCATATTTTATTTGTAATATAAAATAAATATCATTCTGATAGTAATCTAGGTTAATCAATCTTTACTTTGTAGTAGTGAGTATCTTAAACTGTTGTAATATCAGGTATTTGGGAGGCTGGATATTTGGCTCAGCAGAAGAATTCTGAGTTGGTGTAGATTTCATTCTCCTTCCAGATTCGTTGGGCAAACTGAGGCAGCTGCTCACTCTAGATATAAGAGATACATATATTAGAACTCTTCCAAAAACAATCGTCAAGATTGAGAAGCTGAAATATATCCATGCTGGTAAAAAATCAAAATTGGTATTTGATAAGAAAAGTTTGTTGCGGAGGGGTCGGGACATTTTGTTGGTGAGCTCAATGCTGTGTGCAGCGTGTTGTGTACCCAGCTATCTGAGAATCGACGGATTTAATAGGTGTGATGCTTGCTGCACGCCGGTAGAAAGTTTCACAGAGGACCTTCATGATATTAAGGGTGTTTTGGTGCCAAGAGGAATTAGAAAAATGAGAGGACTGCTCACACTAAGGGCTGTGAAAGTTGGAAGGGGAAACACTGTTCTTCAAGACATAAGATATCTCACAGGATTGCGGAAGTTAGGCGTAACTGGCATCAACAAGAGGAATGGTCTAGCTTTTTGCTTAGCTATTGCCAATCTGAAGAAACTGGAATCACTATCTGTGAGTGCAGCTGAAGGGATATCAGGATTGCGGGGTTCTTTGGATGCACTATCTACGCCCCCAGAAAACCTTCAGAGTCTCAAACTATACGGCAGTTTGGACATATTGCCGGAATGGGTCAGAATGCTGCAGCAACTAGAGAAGCTGATGTTATCGGATAGTGGGCTGATAGATCCAGATGGTGCTACACAGTTAATAGGAAGACTGCCCAAACTACAGATTCTAAGCTTCTATGGTCTATCATTTCAATGTGAAGAAATTTGTTTCCATTCTGAGCAGACAATAGTTTCTTTCGGAAGCATTAAGTTGCTAAGTTTTGAAGAAACAACGATACAATCGGTGAAGTTTGAAGCAGGAGCAATGCCCAGACTTGAGAAACTCAAGGTCATTGGAGGAATATGTAATGGGTTTTCCATTTCTGGGCTACAATTTCTCCCAATCATTAATGAAATACAGTTTGATTCCCACTTTCCATGGGATTGGAAAAAGTTTAATGATTGTCGTGATTCTGAGCGCCTGGACGAAATGATTGTGGAAGAAGGACAGAACGAGAAGTGCAAGATAGATGAGTTGAAAAACAAAATCCAGGAACAACTTTCTTTCAATGAAAACAAGCCCATTTTAATTTGGAAGCGGGACTGGGACTCAATAGATATGCACAGGTATTTGATCTACTTCCTGCATTCGGTGACACCATAATAGAATAGCCCCTAGATATTGCTTATCGCTGACCTGTTGCACCTACGTACCTCTTTCACTGGCTTATCTTGTTCTTGTTTTGGCTCTGTTTATTCTTGGAATGGTTAAACCTCGTGACAAACATTGTCTCCATCTGTTTTCTTTATATTCTACACTTTGCTCTCCACTTGGTTGTAGTTGAAATGATGTAAGAACTGAGTAAACTGAGAGAATTATTGCACTGCACTGCTGCCATATTCTCATGGCTGTCTATAGCCGTGCTTTTGAACCATATCATTTCTTGTCATCTTTTCTTAATTGCTTCAAGACACTTATTCTAGGAAAATTCAATATGCTATCTTAGGGGATGTTTTCTGAAACACAAATGTTGCATTGGTCCATATTGGATCGAAGTTGTCCTTTTTTTCACACATATATCTTTGTATTTCAATATTTTTCCCACACTTTCTCTACTAAACATATCTTTGTGTTTGGACTTGGCATTGGTCCAAATTGGATTGAAGCTGACCTCTTTTTTGCACATATCTTTGTATTTCAGTATTTTTTCCACAGTTTCTACTGAGCATATTTTTGTGTTTGGACTTGGCATTGGTCCATATGTTGGATCGAAGCTGTCCTGTTTTTTGCACATATTTTTGTATTTCAATATTTTTCCACATTTTCTACTAAGCATATATTTCTTTTTGATTTGGCATTGGTCCACATTGGATCGAAGTTGTCACTTAGTTGCTGGATCACAATAATGAATTTCTCATGATGAGGCTAGGCCTAGATTATTAGCGCACACCACACAGAAACATGCAGGGAGGAAAATCATACTATTCACAAAGATCACATATTTCTTAATTAATTTGTGTAAAGCCGGCCATAAGAATTTGTTGTTTCCTGCCACTGTATTGAGCCAAACAATGAATATAGCAGAATCCACTCATGCTCCTGTGACCTCCCATAAAGAAAAGTCTTAGTGTTTTTCTTTTATATATGGATCTATCTTCAACTTTCAACTAATAAATAAAATGTTGAAATAACTAATAAGGTAACTAGATGAGTCTGATTAAAACTTATCTCTCTCCAATGGGGATTATATGGTGACATATTTCTAATGGGAAAAAAGCTCAGCAGTTTGAGGCCCCAGGGCTCAGCAGAGCCTGGCATAACCACTTATTCTTTTACAGTTCCTATAATGTATTGCCTTTTCCGCAGGTTGTTTACACTAAATATTTCATAGATAATTAAAACATGAGATGTTCTAAAATTTTATGTAGCAAATTTATTTTTTTGGAATTCATGCTTTTCAATGATGACTTTTATATGAAGATAAACTATTTTACTTTCACTAGAGCATACTCCCTCCCCTTTTGTCCCAAAATATATGCCGTTTTCGCTTTTCGAGAAATAACTTTGATAAATATATATTAAAAACTATTAATATTTATGGTACATAGTTAGTATCATTGGAAAAATGTTTGAATCTAGTTTTTTAATAAATTTATTTGGAGATATAAAGGTTGTTTGTGGCATCAACACTGAAAATGACATATATTATGGTACAGAGGGAGTATGTCTTAAGTCGGTTGAAGGAAACTGGACAAAAGCATTTACATTAGTTCTCAGATCTGATCTTCGATAACTTGTGAAATTTGTTTTTTTTCCAGAATAGACCATTTGCATATATCACTAGAATAGTTGAGCAATTAGACAATTTGTTAATCACTAGAATAATATGCAATTTGTTTCAGTTTTGACGTAGATTGCTATACATTCAAAGTGAAGTGATGTGATAATCATTTTTAAGATTTGGAGGAATAGTTTCCCTGTTTTCTCATGGATTGCAACAAGACATGAATGCTTATTGTTTGGAAAATGAGTCACTTGATTCCAGAACTTAATCCACATAAAAAACTATATTGTCTTATTCTGCATAGTATATCTATTCATCTAATCTACTGGTGTCAATTAATGCAGCTCTTTCGTTACTGGTATGGAGCTCTCTCGTCTGGGAAGAGTGAACTGAGAGACGCAAGCAAGCTCCAGTAGCGACAGCTGCCATCTACGAGTTGTTGGGTTAATCCTGCTGTGCTGATCAGGTTGTCTCGGCGGGAGCAGGCGTGTAAGTCTATCAAGTTTGAATTAGGCGACAGAAGCGGGAACCGGCAGTTCAGGCGGTGACCATGCCCACGTCGTGTCTGTGTACGTGTGTGTGCCTGAGAGCACTTTGTATCGTGTCTATCCTGCAGTTGTTTAGGAGTTATGATGTATACTCGCTGCTAGTATAAGTAACTTGTAGAGGCTCCGTGTGTGTGCATCGCAGCTGCTCTATCTTGTATTGTGCCGTCAAAACTCATCAGAGGAAAACAGCTCTGTCCTCTGACAGTTTCCATCTCACTGTTCTTGATTTCTTGCGGTTGATTCTCATTGTTCTAGGATTAGCCACTGTAAATTGTGCGTGTATTCGTGATCTCGATCTTACATTTGGTATCAGAGCCGAGGTCGATTGCGCGCACAAGGTAGTTTCTTAGGATTCATCCATGGGTGACCGAAGCGCAGGGGGAACCGGCGGTGGCAGTGATCGGGATTCGGATCCACTATCCCTTGCTGACCACCACCAACTATACTAGTTGGAGCATCCGGGTACAGGCGATTATGGAGGATCAAGGTGTTTCGGAGATTGTTGAGCCACCAGAGGGTACATCGGAGCAGGGTGCAACGGCGGCGGCGAAGGCGAATGACAAGAAGGTGCAAGCGCACCTGCTCCAGTGCCTACCGGATGATCTCTTGATGCAAGTCGCCAGCAAGAAATCGGGGAAGGAAGTTTGGGACTGCTTGAAGGCCAGATTCGTCGGTGCTGAACGCGTCAAGGAGGCAAGGTTGCAAACTCTGAAGAGTGAGTTTGACGCGCTGCGGATGAAGGAAGACGAAGGCCTGGATGAGTATGCCAGGAAACTGACACGGACGTCGGTGAGGTATACAAATCTCGGAGGAACTCTTGATGACGTTGCCATGGTCAAAAAATTGTTTGACACCTTGCCTGACCGATTCCTAAATGTGGTCACCGGTGTTGAGCAATTCTACGATATGAAGACAGTGTTGTTCGAGGAAGTTGTGGGCCGGTTGAAGATGTTCGATGATCGAACACGGCAGAGTGTTGTGAAGGCTTCAGGAGAAGGTCAGGGCTAACTACGCCTCACTCAGGCCGAGTGGGAGGCACGGCGTAAGAAGAATGGCGATGCTAGTGACTCCTCGGAGAGAGGAGGTGGTCGTGGTAGAGGACGCGGTCGTGGTTGTGGGCGAGGTCGTGGCGGCGGAGGACGGGGGAGTACGCCGAGTATTGAAGGCAATGGTGGCAAACGTGACAAAAGCCATATACAGTGCTTCAACTGTAAGAACTATGGTCACTATGCTAACCAGTGCAAAGAGGAGAAGAAGGGTGAAGAGGCGCATCATACCCGTGCCGTGGAGACTAAGCCTGTGCTGATGCTTGTGGAAACAGAGGAGCTAGGACCGTTCGAGCACGCGCGGAAGGTTTCAGACAAGCAGTATGCTGTGCATCTGAAACAGGAGGGGATCCAGCCGGAGCTCCTTCTTGCTGGAGGAGGAGGTGAAGACACAGGAGATGCGTGGTACCTCGACAACGAAGCAAGCAACCATATGACCGGAGATGTGAAGAAGTTCAAGGAGCTGGATCAATCGGTCGCCGGCAAGGTACGGTTCGGAGATGGCTCCACTGTTGCAATTCAGGGGAAAGGTACTGTTTTCTTTCGGTGCAAGTCAGGGGAACAATGGTTGTTGTCTGGGGTGTATTTCATTCCTAAGCTTCGTAGTAACCTAATCAGTCTTGGTCAATTAACTGAATGTGGCTATCAGATTGAGATGGATGATGATGTCTTAGAGGTGTTTGAGAAAAATTCAGCTAGACTGATTATGAGAATTGATAGAACACTGAATAGACTATACAAAATTCAGTTAATGCAAGCTGTTCCAGTATGCTTTCAAGCCAGTGTAGTTGATGAAGCATGGTTGTGGCATGGTCAGTTAGGTCATGTGAATTTTGAATCTCTGAAACAGTTGGGTGACAAGAGTATGGCAGGGGGAGTGCCAAAGATTAGTCATCCTGATAAGTTATGTAGATGGTGGTCAACTCGTAGCTCCGTGCGACGGCTGATGACCTAGCGAAGGAGAACGAAGGTGCATCACTTATCTTTGCCCCTTTGTTCTGGTATTTTTTGCCTTTTAGTTCGGAGGTTGTGACCCCCTTATTGTTGGCCCAGAACTGCGTGCTGGTGCGCAGGAGTCACAAGCGTTGCGCGAGGCTGTGCACGGCGTGTGCGACCTCTTCGGGGTGCCAGGCGCAAGGGACGGGCCCGACTCGGCCAGGAACCGCGTTAGCCTGCTCTAGGAACGGGGCCAACCTCAGATCCGAGAGGCGCTGCGTATCGGGGTCCATCGCACGATGGCCATCGCCGCCTATCTCTACGACGTGGTGACTCCCGCACTTGTCAGCGACGGCTACCCCCAGAACGCCCCGGAGGAGTTGCTAGACCAGGTTGAAGCTGCTGCGGAGGAGCCCGCTACGGTTTTGGCCGCCAAGCTCGAGGAGGAGGTCTTCCCGCCGCCGGAAGAGTGACCCTGTGTGGTCAATGATCAGGGCCGAGGGCCCTTGTAAGGAACAAGAACAACTTAATTTATCCTTTGCTACGTTACACCCTGGAGGGCTTTGGACAAGTTTTAAGTTTTAAGTTTGCCTGTTTTTCTGGTTTCCGCATTTGCGTTTTTCCTTTGACCTACTTGCTCGATCTTTCCCGAGAAGAGATTTGATCTGCTCGGGTGGGCCGTTGGGTGGAGGTACTCGGCTCTGGGAGTCGGAGTACCTCGCGGCCCGTTGCCGCGGCCCGCTGAGATTTCCTCTCTTGACCGGGAGATAAAGGGTTTTCGCTCAATGAATCAAAGATGCGGGTTTTTGCGCAAAAAGTATTTTGGAGAGAAAAACAGGGGGTTCCCCCCTTTCCAGCCCCCGAGCGAGGTGTGCTCTGGCATGCGCTGGGGGTGCACCTTGCTAAGTGATTGGTCCGAGAGTTCCCATACTTTTATTCCTCGAACTTTTTGCTTAGGAAGATTACATGCGTATATACAGTGTTCTAAGCGAACTACAAAAAGTAAAAGCGACGTAGTTGTTGGTGTTCTGGGCGTCCGAGCTCCTTGCGTTCTAGGGGTCGACGCCCATCTTGTCCGCGGCTTCGATCGCCGCCACCAACTCCCTGCTGCGCACCTCGGCCATGGCGTTCTCGCAGCAGTCCACCTCGCACTGGTACACTACCTTGAACTCGGAGCTCATAGTGATGATGCCGCTCGGTGCCGGCATCTTGAGCTTGAGGTAGGTGTAGTTGGGGACGGCCATGAACTTCGCGTAACATGGTCTCCCCAACACCGCGTGGTACGTTCCGCGGTAGGCAACAACCTCGAAGGTGAGGGTCTCGCTCCGGAAGTTGTCCGGCTCCCCGAACGTGACGAGCAAGTCGATTTACCCTAGGGGAACCGTCTGGCTTCTGGGAATGATTCCCTAGAAGGGAGCCCCCGACGATCGGAGCTTCTCCCTGCGTATCCTTAGTGCCTCGAAGGCATTGTAGTACATGATGTTGAGGTTGCTGCCCCCGTCCATCAGTACCTTGGTGAAGCGCACGTTCCTTATGATCGGGTCCACGGCGAGCGGATAGCGACCCGGCTGGGGAACGTGGCTCGGGTGGTCAACATGATGTCGGACTCCGACCAATCGAGGAAAGCTGGAGTTGCCGTGACGGCTGTGAAGACCTCGCGCCGCTCCTGCTTCTGCCGGCACTTGCAGCCGTAGGCCTCCGAGCCTCCGAAGATCATGAGGCACTTGCTTACGTGGGGGTAGGAGTCTTCGCGACCCCCGTCCCCGTACTGACCCTCCGGCTGCTTTGGCTGGTCGTCCTTGTTGGGAATGACTTTGAAGTACTTGGCCATCATTTCACACTCCTGGAGCGTGTGCTTGACCGGTCCGTTGTGATACGGGCATGGCTTGGTGAGCATGTCGTCGAACCGCCCCCCTTCTTCCCGCCCTGGGGACGGGGGGTCTTGCGGTCCGCTGCCGCGACCAAGTTGTCGCCACCGCCGCATTGCAGCTTGCCCTTCTTCTGTTCTGGGCGCGGTTGGAGCTGCCTTCGCTGGCGTCCTCCACGTCCTTGCCCTTCCCCTTGTCGGGGTGGAAGATTGCACCGGCTGCCTCTTCGCCCGACGCATAGCTCGTGGCGATGTTGAGGATTCGCTCGGTGGTGCGAGGATTGTTGCGGCCTAGCTCGTGGACCAGCTATTTGCAGGAAGTCCCTGTGAGAAACGCCTGGTCGGGAGCTTGGTGCACTGCTGTGAGAAGCGACGGATGTAGTCCCGGAGGGACTCGTCCGGCTTTTGCTAGCAGCTGTGGAGGTCCCAAGGGTTCCCCGGGCGTGTGTAAGTGCCCTGAAAATTCCCAAATGAAGGCCTTCCGAGCACGCTCCACCCATCGATGGTGTTGGGGGGTAGATGCTCGAGCCACGTGCGGGTCGAGTCCGAAAGGTGAAGCGGTAGGTTGCGGATGATGAACTCGTCATCATCCATGCCGCCTGCCTGACAGGCGAGGCGGTAGTCGTCGAGCCAGAGTCCGGGGTTCGTCTCCCCGGAGTACCGGACGATGTTGGTGGGTTGTCGAAAACGCTGCGGGGAACGGCGCACGGCGAATACAGCGAATGTAGGCCAAGGGGCCCGGTGGCTCCGGCGTGGGGGGCGATCTTCTTCGCTGTCGTATCGGCCACCACGACGGATGTGGTAGCCTCTGCTCGCGCCGTCCTGTTTGGCGTGCTTGCGCGCGTTGAGCATGTCGCGCACGTCGCGCTTGTCGCCTACTCGAGCATGCACCGTCGGACGTTGGCGTCCGTTCGGTGCGGGATCCTGGTGAACAGAGCCCTCGCGGTCGTTAGGCACCGGGTCGGCTTGGTGGCTAGGGTCGAGCACGCGTCTCCGCGGCGCGGAACTCTCGGCCTACTTAGGCGCGGCGCGCCCTAGAAGGGTTTTCAGCTCGTCGTGAGCGAGCTTCCCGTCGGGAGTGTCAGGGACCAAGAGGTTGCGGAGCAGCATGGCCGCTGCTGTGATATTCTGGCTTGCCCGTGCGAAACTGAGGTGGGTCGTGCTCATTGTTGACGATGCGCTGGTGTACCGCTCGGGCTTCCCTGCGAGCACGAGGCTCTTCAGGGGTCCTAGCAGCCTCGCGCTCGAGCTGTTCGCGCTTGAACGTTACCCTTCGATGGCATTCCGCGAGTTGTTGTTCTATGTCACGGAGATCTTGCAACTATCGTTGCCGGGAATCCAAAGGTTGCGGGTCGCCCCGTGCTGCGGGTGCTGGAGCAACCATCTCGTGCACGGGCGTGTGGACGCCGTCTTCACCCCTATCCTCAACGAGAGTGGCGTCGACAGCCGATCCTCGTGGTGGTGACGAACACATGAAACACTCGCAGCCGCGACCGGCGCTATGGTCGCTCGAGCTGGACCCGAGCAGGTAATCACTGGCGTGTAAGAAACCGTAGAAGGCCTCCTTGTCCCCCAGACTTTCGAAGTCCAGGGGCTCCCAGGGACCAACGCTCCCGTGGCTGGAGTCGGCGTTGGAGGTTGCCTTCGAGCTCATGAGGAGGTCGGAGACAGACCGGAGATGATGGGATGCGAGCCCGATGCACGTCCCCTCCGCGGGGTCAGCACGGAAACCCGCATCCACCGCCTTCGAATAGGGTGCAGCAGCATTCCGCATTCCGCATGCCGTATGGTAGCACCCTCGGCGCAGGCGCCAAGACGAGCTCGGGAGAGAGCGGTTGTCCTCCTGCGAGCTGCGTCGCCATGTTGGCGAACACGAAGTAGAGGTTGTGAAGGGACTCCTGAGTCGGCTGGGGTCCCATCAGGGTGTCGAGCTGGCGCTCAAATCCGGGGTAGTCGGCTCGTGGGACGGCTATTCCCTGAGCGGTTCGTCCCCCGGAGGGAGACAAGCCAAGATGGGCCATGGACGCGGAGATGGCGTCCACGGCTACCTCGGAGGATGCGGTGGGGCGACGGAGGACCAGGTCAGCCCCCTGCCCGTGGCACTGGAAGTCCAGGTTACCAAAACGAACGATGGAGCCTGGTGCGAAATTGATGTGGCGAGTTGCCATCCGAAACTCTAAAATACAGGTGACACGCAAAGTTCCCCTACCTGGCGCGCCAACTGTCGGTGTCTAAAATGGCGGGGTCTAGACAACCAACGAGTAAATTTCTAAGCGTGTCGGAGATCAGATGGTGGGCTCGGAGGACACAGGGTTTATACTGGTTCGGGCATGAATGCCCTACGTCCAGTTTGTTGCGGGATCGTGTTACCGAGCGCGGGGGTGCTCATAGAGGGGAGCTACAAGCAATGGCGAGAGAGGGAAGTTGGTTCCCAGGTCTCGTGCGTATGTGGTTCTTGGTTCTGGTGAGAGCTCGCATGAATGCGAGTATGCGTGTGTGTTTCTAAGTGTCGAGAGAGCTGGGATTGGGGGTCCATTCTCCCCGATTATACGTAGGGAGAGATGGTAGAGTACAGTAGAGAGAGAGAAAGAGAGATAGCATGGGCCCGGTATGGGCTGCTAACTTGGGAGCGCTTTGGGCTTCTATTCGCCTTCCTTCGCGGGGAAGATTGCGCCTCTAGACACACCGCCAGGATCCTGTTCGTCCTTGTCGTGGCTGTAGTCATGCGCCTTGTAATCGGGGATGTCCCTGTCTCTAGATTCAGGCATGGGCGGGGGTTGGCAGCACAGGGCCAGGCACCCCCGCGTTCCGTCGTACAGGGCTGTGAACGCCCTAATCCCTGTTCAAGTGTCCGCCGAAGGTATGGCATGGGCATGGCGAGTGTCAATCGACGGTTAGGCAGCACAGGGTCTCGTCCGTAGGGAGTATATAGGGGTAGGCATGGCGGCTCACGCCCTGAAGCCCCATCCCTAAGGACAAGCGGTACTGTGGACCTTTTGGCTATGGGCTAGGTCACCCGGGTCGGCCATGGCAGTAATGCCTTCCGGAGAGGGTGAAGTCGTCAGGTGTCATCACCTTAGCTTGGACGAGGCAGAGAAGCCCCCAAGGGGAGATGCGTCACGGATGACGTCACCTTAGCTTGGATGAGGCGGAAGAGCCTCCGAGGGTGGATGCCGTCACGGATGACGTTGCCCTGGGTCGGACGAGGCGGATAGCCTCCGAGGGAGCGTTGTTGCCTTGGTTGGTCGGAGCGGAGAGCCCCCGAGGGTGATGATGTCATCCCGGCTTGGACGGGGCAGAGAACCCCCAGGGTGATTTTGTTTTCGCGAAGTGCGGTGTTAGGGTACTCTATTCTCAGGTATCCGACAAGCTGTTTACTAGGATAAAATTTTACAAAAAAACACCCTAGCATAGTCATCTCCTCAATTGCATACCCTCGCCCACGTGCGTCCGGTACCGATCTGGCCGAGCCGAGATGAACTGGTGCGCGTTCCCCTGCGTCGTCCATCTCCCGATTTTCCGAGGACGCCACGGCTAGGCGTCAAGTCACTCCACTTCGACGGTCAGCCCTGCATCTAATCTACGACCGTGTGGCCAGAGATGTGCTAGATCGTGCTATTGTCGTCACGGCCTGCCACTGCGCCATCGGATTTGAGCTTGCTGCTGTCACAGATCATCGTGTCGTCCTCCTTCGGTGGTGATGAGTCTTCCCTGCTCGGCCTTACGGACACGTTCTTGGGCTAATGCGACGGCCGCGTGTCGCTGTCGCTACAGCAGAGCGCGGTGCCAGGCCACGCCGTGGTCGAGTTGCACGTTGGATGCCACGCGGCGTCGCGGCGTGCGGTACAGCCCCGGCTGCACGTTGGAGAGCACCTGCACCTGTAGATGCAGAGCGTGCGGTACAGCTTGTCGGTGGCCGCGTCTACTAAGTTTAGCTGCTACAGAATGCAGCCCCTGACTATGTCGACGAAGCACTCGTGTCTGTCGTCGTTCTGTGAGGCCTCGTGTCCCAGACCACCACAACCATGAGCCCATGACCCTCATCGAGCACCACATGATTTTTTTTAACCACACTACTACAGAAATGATTTTCCGTGGCAGTTGAAATTGATTAACCATGACGGTTTTTTCAACCGCCACGGATCAATGGTCACGGTTAATCGTGCCATTTACCGTGGCGGTTGGAAAAAACTGCCACGGTTAATCAGTTTTAAAAAATAAAAAAAACAGATCCAGGCCTAGATCCGGGCCCAGACCTAGCCCACGCGTAGCAGCGCCGCCTCGCGCGGCCCTGGCGCAGCCGCGCCGCCGCCGTCCCTTGCGCCCGGCCCCGCGTTGGCGCGCCTCCCTTGAGTCGTCGGGCCGCCGGATCCGAAGCCGTGGAGGGGGTGGGGGCCGGATCCGGCGTCGGGGAGGCGGGATCCACAACGGGAGAGGACCTGGGTGCTGGATTTGGCGCCGTGGAGGGGGTGGGGGTGGGTGCCGGAACCACCGCCGCAGGGGAGGATGTGGGGGTGGATCCGCCCCACCACGTGCGCCGCCGGTGAGGAGGTGGGTGCCGGATCCGCCCCACCACGCGTGCCGCCGGGGAGGAGGGAGAGAGCGCCGCCGGGGTGGCGTGAGGTGCTGGAGGAGAGGAGGAGAGAGAGCAGGCGTTGGAGGAGAGGAGGTGTTGGAGGCATGAGGGGCTGGGGTGTTTCACTTTTAGGGTTTGACATCGAGTATATATATCAGACATGGTAGTGGGCCTGGTGTGGGCTATTGGGTTGGGCCTGATTTACCGAGGCGGTTGCGTTAAAACGTCTGCCACCATTAATGTATTAACCAAGGCGGTTAGAAAAACCGTCACGGTTAATAAAAACGACCGCCACGATTAATAGAAGCATTAACCGTGGTGGTTTTTAGGTTTAACCGCCACGGTTAATAATTGTCAAGTGTCATGCAAAATAAATTCTGTAGTAGTGTCATTTTTATCCAATATTTTAAAAATAGCTGCTACAAAACAATTTTTTCAGATTTGACTCTTTTGGTCACGACAGTGGGATTGACATGACCAAATAACGTTGTCGCGCCAACGCATGCGACGCGGCAAACACTGTCATGTCGGACATCATTTTTGACGTGGAAAAACTTATCGCGCCACTCTGGTTGGCGTGACAGTATGGTTTTGTCACATGTCAAGCTTTGCGCCACATGCGCTGGTGCGACCAAAAAGGTTAGATTTGTATTTTTTAAAAAACAATTATTATTAAAATATTAATTAAAAAGTTTAAATAAAAAAATTTGCCAAGCACATCCCACGTGGTGGGCTAGTATGCGGGTGCAGCGGTGGCGCAACGGGTTAGTGTGAGTGGCGGTGTTGCAACGGGTCAGCCTTGGAGTAAGAGCAGCACACGAACGCCACCATGGGTGGAGAATGGAGTGCTGGAGCTTGGAGGTAGAAGATACCATAGAGGAGGGTGGTTTTTATAAAAATTTATCATAGTCAATCTTGTGTGAAGGGGTATGGACCTCTGGTGCATGACTAAACAAGTTCAGGGAGGTTGATTTCGTGTTTGCAAGTTTATGGACCTAAGTGGCATAGACCCACAAGTTAAAGGGTTGGTTGAATAGTATTTAGCTACTATTTAAACCTGGTTGTTGAATATATATATATATATATATATATATAACAACTATTTAGAAACCTGACTGTCGAATAGTATTTAGCACCCCTTTGTTTGACATTTTATTCCGGTGACTCCAGCAGTAATAATTTATTACTCTCTTTTATCAAAAGTAGTTGTTGTTATTCTCATGAGTCCAGAGAGTAGTAAATTATTACTATTGGACTCACGAGAAATAAAATTCTAGGCTATTATCAATGGTGGGGTGTTAAATAATATTCAACATTGAAGAATCATGGCCCTATTGGTTTCGGTGATTAACAACAAGTAAAAGATTATTATGGTTAATGTGTGTTTTGCAGAGGCTATGCGTAGCTTAGCCATAGTGATCAAAGAGAATGGGCATCAATGGTTATTAACTAGCCCCAAAGATGGATATCGTTTCGGATTTCAAAGAGACATGATGAAGACCCTAGAATGATAGGCTAAGTGCCACAAGGTGGTGAAGGGCACTTAGAAATAGATATGCCTTCTATTTGATCTTTGACTGTACTATTAAGGGGGGGTCTAGACTAGTAGCTTGACTTAGGAGAGCTTCATGACTTAGGTGTGGTGCACACTTGACATCCTTAGCTCTAAGCAAGCCTATGGTGACCGTAAGATAGCCTAGAACAACTTCCTTATTCATCGCGACGAAAACCGAAGTTGAGAGAGCCAGTTTCTGGGCGCCGGACGCTAGGGCCAGAGGCGCCGGACGCTGTCTGGCCCGGCAGACGCTGGTGACGGACGCTGGGATTAAACCCTAGCTGCGTCCGTCGAGTGAGCAGAGAGCTCCAGAGACGCCCATCTTGCGACAGACACGTCTGTCGCATGGGCGTCGGACGCTAGCGAGCGTCCGGGAATATTTTCCCAGAAACCCGCGAGAAGCTAGTTTGCGCCGTCCATCGCCTGCTGACGTACACAGTAACTAGCCGTTAGGGCAAGCGACGGAGCGTCCGTCGCCAACTTAAAATCAATATGTTTTTCAGCCGGATGCAGTTTTGTGTGAGGGCTATTTATAGCCCACCCCTTGCCTTCCCACCTTGCCTTTGCTCATTTCAGTTGCTGAGTTGCTTGAGAAGGTTGGGAAGAGAGCAAGAGCCCTAGAGAGAGAGAGAGTGATTTGCGAATCCATCCATCCTCTCCTTTAGTTCATCCAAGAGACCAAGTGTGCATCCACTCTAGTTGTGAAGCTTGAGTGAGTCAAGTGAAGATCAAGGCTTGTTACTCTTGGTGATCGACATCACCTAGACGGTCCGGTGGTGCTTGGAGGAAGGTGATCGCCGAGGAGATTGTCGGCGGCCCTTATTCATCGACTTGTGATCGGTTGTGGGCGGTTCACCAAGCCGGAGTGGCGAAGAACCAGCCCATAGAGAGCACTCTACCCTTGCGCGGGTAGAAGGGGAGCAATACCCTTGCGCGGGTGCTCCAACGAGGACTTGGGGGGAGTGTTGACTCCTCGATACCTCGGCAAAACGTTGTCGTGTCAAGCTTTCTATCCCTAGCTCTTTCATACTGCATTACTTACCGCATCGTCCTTACTTTCATTGAATTGCTACCACTTTCTAGTTAGGACACACAATCGGTAGACACTAGGGGGTGATTGGCATTGCTAGGATTTCATATTGCTTTAGAAATTTGAAATAAGCCCAATTCACCCCCCCCCCTCTTGGGCATCTTGATCCTTTCAATTGGTATCAGAGCTTGGTTGCTCTTAAATTAGGCTTCACCGCCTAGAGCAAGATGTCCTTTGGGGATGGACCACCTCCCATGTTCGATGGAGACGACTTTCCTTATTGGAAAGTTCGTATGGAGGCCTATCTAGAGGTCGTGGACGTTGGCGTGCTCAAAGCTGCCACAAAGGGGGGTTCTTACTTCGCAGAAGACCCTTACTTTGAGAAGCACAATGCCAAGGCAAAGAATATTCTTTTCCATGGCATTTGCAAGGATGTCTTCAACCGAGTGCGTAATGCCAAAGACGCATTTGAGTTGTGGACCACTATTTGTGCTCTTCACGAAGGCACAAAGAGTGAGCGTGAGGAACGCTATCACTTGGTTATGGAAAAGCTCAATTCTTTTACTATGCTTGCTACTGAAAATGCAAATGAGATGTACTCACGTATTAACATCCTTGTAGAAGAATTGAATGGACTTGGGCTCAACCAAATGGTGTCGGCCGATGTGGTGTGCAAGATACTTTGTGTCTTGCCAATTGACAAGTATGGCCACATCGTCACGGTCCTTCACCAAGGGGATCTCTCCGCCTCTACACTAACTCAAGTGTTGGGCAAAATCAATGCCCATGAGATGTATATGAAGATTGGTGATGGTGGCTCTTCTTCCTCCTCCAAGAAGAAAGAAAAAGAAAAAGAGGAGAAAGACTTGGCTCTCAAGGCATCTTCTTCGGAGAAGTGCAAGATGCAAATCATGTATGAGAGTGCAAGTGAAGATGAAGATGATGACAACATCGCCCTCATGGTGAAGAAGACCACCAAGATGTTGAAGAGGCTAAACAAGAATGGAGTCAAGTTTAACTCAAAGAAGAAGAAATTCTTCACAAGCTCTTCAAGGAAGCCCATCTCACAAATGAAGTGCTACAATTGTGAGATTCTTGGTCATCTAGCTCATGCTTGCACCGAAGATAAGAAAGATAAGTTCAAGAACAAGAAGTTCAAGAACTACAAGTACAAGAAGGGTGCACAAGAGGACTCAAGTGATGATGAGAAGAAGGAAGACAAGCCTTATAAGAAGAAGAAGAAGTTCGACTTCCACAAGAAGAAGGATGGCAAGGCTTACATTGTTGGAGATTGGCTCACCGACATTGAAGATTCAAGTGAGCCCTCCGATAGTGAGAGTGAAAATGAGAAGGTGGTTGCATTGGTGATTGGTTCTTCTACTCCACCGCCACCTCCTCCATCATCACCGGGCTCATCCTCTACACACCTATGCCTCATGGCTAAAGGTGACAAGAAGGTACAAAAAGAGGATGATGGTGGTGATTCCTCTAGTGATGATTGTGATGATGATGATGATGAAGACACACCATCCTATGATGAGCTAATTAAAATTTACAACAAGTACTCTAGCATCATCATAAGGTACAAGGATAAAAATGACAAACTTCAAAACATCAAGGAAAACTTGCATGCTAAGCTTGATGCCTTGTCTAGTGAAAATGATGATTTGAAGCTTGAGAACAACTCTCTCACATCTAGCACTAGGGAGCTCAAAGCCTCACTCAAGCAAATGAATGAGAAACATGATAAGCTTGAGAGGTCAACACAAGAACTCCATACAAGGTATAACTTGCTAAAAGATGACTACAACCAAGTGAGAAATGAACATGGCACACTTATGATAGCTAATGAATTGCTTACAAATAATCTTGCTACACATGTTGCTATTAACCCGATTGTTAAGTGTGATAGTGCTACCTCTTGTGATGACTTGCTTGATGATGTGGCTATTGAGCAAAGTGCTAAGTGCAAGGGCAAGAAGGTAGTTGAAGCCGATAAGTATGGTGACTATGTGAAGATGAGGGAAGAGAACTCAAAGCTCAAGGAAGAGATAATCAACCTCAAGGCAAACAAGCCCTTCACTATCAAGTTGGCCAAACAAGATGACAAGGATGAAACCACCTTGGTCAACACACTTAGAGAGGAAGTTGCAAAGCTCAAGAATGAGAAGATCAAGATAGCAAGTGGGCTTGAGAAGTTCACCAAGGGCCACAACCTCCAAAGTGAGCTCTTGATGAACACCGTCATGAAGAATGACAAGATGGGTATTGGGTTCAAGGAGAACCAAGTGATGAAGGCTAAAGTCAAGATTGAAGCAAAGAAGTATTACAAGAACAAGTACAATGGCTACAATCAAGAGAAGCCAATGCCCAAGCCCAAGCCCAAGAGATGCTTTAGATGTGGACAACTTGGTCACTTTGAGTTTCAATGCAAGACTCCACCTCC
Source organism: Microstegium vimineum (assembly GCA_022036555.1). Taxonomy (NCBI): domain Eukaryota; kingdom Viridiplantae; phylum Streptophyta; class Magnoliopsida; order Poales; family Poaceae; genus Microstegium; species Microstegium vimineum. The sequence goes on from CM039132.1 coordinate 15,213,452, forward strand.
AAAGACCTTGCCCAAGCACACAAGGCCCTTTGCTCATGATGCACACTATGTCATCAACAAGGATTACAAGGGTAGGCCCATAGTAGTGTTCCTTGGGCCTAAGATGAAGAACAAGCCCAAAGTGCTATGGGTTGCTAAGGAGTTAGTTGACAAGGCTATGGGACCTTTCCAAGTGTGGGTTCCCAAACAACAAGCCTAACTCCAAGATTGCTTGTGTGTAGGTGAACTACAAGACCGGTGGGAGTCATTGGGTAATTGATAGTGGTTGCACTCAACATATGACCGGCGACCCCCGGATGTTCACTACACTAGAAGAAGATTGTGAAGGGCAAGACAAGATTACCTTTGGGGATAATTCAAAAGGGAAGGTTCAAGGACTTGGAAAGGTTGCAATCTCCAATGATCAATCCATATCAAATGTCTTGCTAGTGCAATCTCTAAGCTTCAACTTGCTATTGGTTGGACAATTATGTGACCTCGTTTTTCAATGTCTCTTCACTCCAAATGAGGTGGTTGTGTCCAAGATAGATGACATGTCATTGATATTCAAAGGGTTTCGACACAACAACCTCTACCTAGTGGATTTCACCTCAAATGAAGCTAGTTTGCAAACGTGTCTATTCTCCAAGAACTCTTTGGGTTGGCTATGGCATAGAAGACTTGCACATGTGGGCATGTCAACCTTGAAGAAACTTGTCAAGAAGGAGTTGGTTAGAGGAGTTAAGGATGTGGTGTTTGAGAAGGATAAACTTTGTAGTGCATGTCAAGCCGGCAAGCAAGTGGCAAACACTCATCAAACCAAAGCTTTCATGTCTACCTCAAGAGTTCTAGAGCTACTCCATATGGATCTATTTGGACCCACCACCTATGCTAGCCTTGGTGGCAACCTCTTTTGCTTGGTGGTGGTTGATGATTACTCTAGATACACCTGGGTGTTCTTTCTTCAAGACAAGAGTGAGTCACAAGACATATTCAAAAAGTTTGCAACTAGAGCCCAAAATGAGTTTGATGTGAAGATCAAGAAGATTAGAAGTGACAATGGGACCGAGTTTGTGAACACCAAGATTGAAGACTATTGTGATGAAGTTGGCATCAAGCATGAAGTGGCCGCCACATACACTCCATAACAAAATGGTGTAGTTGAGAGGAAGAACCGGACTCTTATCACTCTAGCAAGATCCATGCTTGATGAGTACAACACTCCCGAGAAATTTTGGGCGGAGGCAATCAATACCGCTTGCTATGCGGCAAACCGTCTCTTCGTCCAAAGGCTATTGAAGAAGACCCCCTATGAGCTTGTAAATGGGAAGAAGCCGGATATTTCATTCTTCCAGATGTTTGGTTGCAAGGTGTACATCTACAAGAAGCGCCAACACTTGGGTAAATTCTAACGGTGGTGTGACATTGGTTTCCTTGTTGGTTATTCACTTAAGTCCAAGGCATACCGTGTATTTAACAAAGCCACCGGCTTAGTTGAAGAAACGTATGACTTGGAATTTGATGAAACTAATGGCTCCCAAGGAGCACTTGAGGTTTGTGAAATAGGTGATGAGCCCTTGAGGGAGGCGGGTGCTTCAGCTCCAGATGCTCTAGATGTTCCAGATGCTTAGAGCTTTTTGGTTCTTGGCGCCAAAGGGGGAGAGAGGGTAGTCGAGTATCAGAGATAGGGGGAGGGATTTGGATCTTTGATGTGATTTATTTCCCCGTACTCTTGCATCATGTCTACTTTTATGCACTTGTATATATGTGTGATGGATGATATGGTTGATGCTTGTGTGATATGTGATGTGTGTGACAAACTCTTGTTTTATCACTATATATATTCTTGTGAGTTGTCACTTGTAAGTTCATGATATGTCTCATTGATTCTAATGGTTTTTGTCCTTCCGCGTCATACTCCGTCCTATATGTTTGAGAATATCATGAGGTACTCTAATCCTATTTCATATTCTATTGAGTACCATATTTGTGGCTTGTCTTGAATGAGCAAGTATCGTTCACTCTTATTCACTAACCCTTGCTCATTCCAACTAAGTCACTTGAAATCCTAACCATTCATCTCTTATATCTTATACTCGAGGATTATTGTCGTCAATCACCAAAAAGGGGGAGATTGAAGAATCTTGGCCCTATTGGTTTCGGTCATTAACGACAAGTAAAAGATTATTATGGCTAATGTGTGTTTTGCACAGGCTATGCATATCTTAGCCATAGTGATCAAAGAGAATGGGCATCAATGGTTATCAACTAGCCCCCAAGATAGATATCGTTTCGGATTTCAAAGAGACATGATGAAGACCCTAGAATGATAGGCTAAGTGCCACAAGGTGGTGAAGGGCACTTAGAAATAGATAGGGCTTCTATTTGATCTTTGACCGTACTATTAAGGGGGGTCTAGACTAGTAGCTTGACTTATGAGAGCTTCATGACTTAGGTGTGGTGCACACTTGACATCCTTAGCTCTAAGCAAGCCTATGGTGACCATAAAATAGCTTATAACAACTTCCTTATTCATCGCGACGAAAACTGAAGTTGAGAGAGCCAGTTTTTGGGTGCCGGACGCTAGGGCCAGAGGCGCCGGACGCTGTCTGGCGCGCCAGACGCTGGCGACGGACGCTGGGATGAAACCCTAGCTGCGTCCGTCGAGTGAGCAGAGAGCTCCAGAGACGTCCATCTTGCGACGGACGCGTCTGTCGCATGGGCGTCGGACGCTAGCGAGCGTCCGAGAATATTTTCTCAGAAACCCGCGAGCAGCTAGTTTGCGCCGGACGCTGCGAGGCAGCGTCCATCGCAAAGCGTCGAAGCATCCGTCGCCTACTGACGTACACGGTAACTAGACGTTTGGGCAAGCGACGGAGCGTCCGTCGCCAACTTAAAATCAGTCTGTTTTTCAGCCCGAGGCAGTTTTGTGTGAGGGCTATTTATAGCCCACCCCTTGCCTTCCCACCTTGCCTTTGCTCATTTCAGTTGCTGAGTTGCTTGAGAAGGTTGAGAAGAGAGCAAGAGCCCTAGAGAGAGAGAGTGATTCGCGAATCCATCCATCCTTTCCTCTAGTTCATCCAAGAGACCAAGTGTGCATCCACTCTAGTTGTGAAGCTTGAGTGAGTCAAGTGAAGATCAAGGCTTGTTACTCTTGGTGATCGACATCACCTAGACGGTCCGATGGTGCTTGGAGGAAGGTGATCGCCCGGGAGATTGTCGGCGGCCCTTCTTCATCGACTTGTGATCGGTTGTGGGCGGTTCACCGAGCCGGAGTGGCGAAGAACCAGCACGTAGAGAGCACTCTACCCTTGCGCGGGTAAAGGGGGAGCAATACCCTTTCGTGGGTGCTCCAACGAGGACTAGGGGGGAGTGTCGAGTCCTCGATACCTCGGCAAAACGTTGTCGTGTCAAGCTTTCTATCCCTAGCTCTTTCATACCGCATTACTTACCGCATTGTCCTTACTTTCATTGAATTGCTACCGCTTTCTAGTTAGGACACACAATCGGTAAGCACTAGGGGGTGATTGACATTGCTAGGATTTCATATTGCTTTAGAAATTTGAAATAAGCCCAATTCACCCCTCCCTCTTGGACATCTTGATCCTTTCAAACATACAGGTTACTAAATAGTAGGGTCATATATATATATATATATATATACTCTTTAATATGAAGGACGGATATAGATATAGACACTGGCGGAGCTACGTGTAGGCCAGAGAGGGCCATGGCCCCTCCTTGCTAACCGAAAGCTCCACTAAGCAGCTATTAAATTGTTAATTAAAATTAATAATTGTACGTATTAAATAAGAAATTAGTACTGATGGCCCCCTCTTATTTTCAAGTGTGGCTCCGCCAGTGGATATAGATATAGATATAGATACATTAATTAGACCGGAGGTTGGACGTAGTTCTATATAAACACTTGTGTAATATAAATGCGTACATACAGCAAGTTATCCTCCACTACCCCCTCGTAGGTTTATATAAAAGAAAAGAGTAGTAAAATATAATAGTCTGTGTCTCTCTTCTTGATGACTCTCGTTAAGAGCGACACAATGAGGATCGCGCCCGTGATGATTGCTTTGTTTTTAATTCTTACTACCATGCCTTCAACCTTAACGTCAGCCAGGTGTCGTTTTTACTTTACATGGACACCTCAATCGTTTTTTAACTGGATACTTTAGAAACTAAAAACGTTAACTAACCAGTCTTGTTTCTATACTGTGTTATTGATTGTGCATACTTTTAGAAACAAAAAAGCTTAACCAACCAGTCTTGTTTGATGTTTCTATAATGTGTTATTGATTGTAGGTTTCATCCGCCCATCCCCGTCGCCACCGCGTCCACCGTCCAAGGTTTTCCAATTGGCTATAAAATTAATGGTTCACGCTGTATGATGGATTTTGACTGCCAAGAGCCTTGCAAACAAAGAGGCTTCAAGCGGGGTACATGCTATAGATTTCATCCGCTTTTACAGGGGGCGTGTTACTGCCAAATTGTGTAATATGTCCATTTCATTAATAGAAGTCCAATATTAATAATAGTTGCTCCTATAAAATAATGTTGTCATGTCGCATGTATTGGCGCCACATTTGCCATATGCATGGACAGTGTTTTCGACCTGAAAAACCTTATCACGCCATTCCTTGTTGGTGTGACAATGATTATTTCGTTGGTGTAAAAAGACTAAACTTTAGCAAAATCATAACTTTGCAATACGATGTTAAATGAAGATAAAACTTATATGAAATTGTAGATCCCAGTGAGATATACATTTTCTAGTTTTGTTTTTTTATTTCAGAACGTTAAGATGCTTAAAAAATAATATAAAATTTTAGAAGTATAATAATCATGTAGTAGCGCTTGTTTTGCATTAGAAAATAATATCTTTTGGTGAGGTGTCAAATAAAGTTATTTTTTATATCAAAGTTATACATCTTAATAAGATTTACATTTTTATAGTTTTGAAATTTCACATTTAAGGTCGTCAAGATGCTCAGTATGAAGTTTCAGTAGCATAATAATTGCATACTTCGCTTGTCGCATTAGAAAAAAAAAATAGAGTTTTGATATGGTCTCAAATGAAAATACTTGATATCAAAGTTGTACCTCTCAATAAGATCTAGAACTTTATTGTTTTAAATTTTTAAGTTTGTTAAATTTTTAAATTTGAGGTCGTCAAGATGCTATAAAAAATAATATAAAGTTTCAGCAGTAAATTAATCGTGCATCGGTCTGTGTAGTCTCTCTAAAATTATACTAAAGTTGCACAGTCTATTTAGCTGATTGATTATGTGGTTGATAAGCTGACTGGTGCTGTTTTTGACAGTTTTGTTATGAGACAAAATCATTATACCATGACTGAGCTGATAAACAAAGCGAACGGTAAGATGAGATCAATAACATTTTAGTTTTGAGGTCTTTCATTAAAAGCTAGTTAAGATAGAAAAAACTAATATAAAATTTAAGAGGCATATTAATTGCGCTCCAAATCTAATGTTTTTAGAAAACATCATATCTTTTCGTATGATGTTGAATAAATATTCTTTTTAAATAAATAGCTCTCGATAATATCCATATCTTTTATTTAAAGTATTTTTACACGATGAAGTATGTTTATTAGAGGGAGCTAAAGCACACTCCAATTATGGATGCATTATGGCACCCGCATGTTGCCCCAACGGTTGTTTTAACTAATTTTATTGGACTTTCATTAATGAAATGGACTCGATTCGTATATGATTTAAAAAGTCGTTTAGAACGGTGACGCGGTCTCTTAAACATAACTTTGACCTTTTGTATTTATAAAAAAAATTATGAATGATGATACATGTATACTTTTATGAAAATATTTTTTAAAATAAATCTATTCATATAATTTTCATATTTGTAATCTCAACAACTTAAAAGTTATTGATGATTTATATTCTCAATGTTTAACTCAAAGCTTGTCTAAAACGACTTTCAAATTAGATATAGAGCAGTTACACACCTCTAAAAGAGGATGAACAGTCACACACACCCCGGTGATTCAGTGTTGTGGTGTAATAAGATTAGATTTCAAAAATAAAATTTATACTTATGACATCGAAATACATGGGATGCAATAAGAGCCACCATAGTTTAATATTTTATTTTTTAAACAATACTTCAACTAACTGCATATTGAAGTTACACAGAGTCACAATGATGCCATGCAAAAGGAAAAACTATGGACAAAAATAGGAAAACATATAGATTAGTAATTTATACATTGATCATAACTAGATAGAGACAATAACATTGTAGTTGTTGAGTCTACTATGTTGGAAAATAAAAAAGTGCAATTTAATATTAGTAATTTATTTTAGATTCATGACATCAGAAGATATATGCCCGAACTTATCAGCTCAACTTCTCGGCCATGGTTTCTCACACGACAAACCATCAGCCAGCTTATGAGCTGCAATAGTCGAACAAGACCAAGAGCCACCATAGTTTAAGCTATTGTTTAGGAATTGATATGATTATCACAATTGGATAAAGACTATATAGTATCTATTGTATTACAAAATTAACAGTGAGAAAACATGCTATTTAATATTAATTTTTATATAATTCAAGGTATATTAAACAATAATTAATGCTTATGTGTTCTGAGACTCTGTCCCATGCGAGAGCACGGGTTGATGGACTAGTTGTTACTAAATTGGTAACTTCTAGTACGCATAGCCTCTATATTTTATACGGTCACAAAAAGCCTATAGATTTTAGAGATTGAAGAAGGAAGCAAAAAATGTAATTATAAGACCAACATCATCTGAAAAAGTCTAGAGTTATATGACTAGGCTGTAACGAATAAAAAAATCATTCATCAGCTATCTCGAGCTCCTGCGACGTATTGGCAGCTTATATCATTTTAAATGATGATGACACGAGCCATATTCTATAACCCATAGGTCTTTATACATTAAAGAAAACTTAGAATAACTCAAGTTCGACTTGATAAATTTGTAATCTCCTCAATTCTGATGGCTATTGGACTGCAATAAATAGGACATGAACTTAAAAATTACAGAGGCAGGGGGGGCATTGCCCACTATGGCCCTCATGTAGCTCCGCCTATGTGTAGGTGCAAAAAATGCTAAAAGAAAAGGTTGTTCCTGCTGCAGCTGTTGCCTTTTCTTCTCTCTCAAATTACTGTAGTGGAGTTTAGTAGCTTATGCCTTATTTTCATTTCATCAACTTAAAAACAGGATGGTACAACTAGAAAAGTATATATCCCATTCCAAAAAGGTCGTCCTCTTTCTTTTGCTATTTAAAGTGTCATCTTGAAACTTGTTTTTTGTGCTCGAGAAGCCGATGCTACGAACAACACTATCATCACCTTATTAGTTGTTCTTATCCTCACTTCGACCGTTCTCATTCCATTCTCATCCGATATGCAGCGGCAGCACCCGTGAAACATTCAACGCATTCACATCGTTTTCTCTTCACGTACCTCTCACACGGAAGCTTGCAGCCGAAACTCCACCACAAAAGTTGGGGGGGCGGCCTGCTACCCCCATGACGTGAGTATTCTTGACGTTTTCGACATTTGGCGACCGGCAGTTTGGCACATATAATAAAGAGACAGCAGAAGGGCTCGAACTTTTGTCATTTGTGCCTGGATGGTTACACCAATCACCTAATTGACGCACCTTAGCTTCTTTCCCGTTTTCTATTTGTGTTGGAGATCTTGGTGATAGGACATGCAATGCAAGGGATCGTCTCTTGTTGAGATTGTTGTCCGGCGAACCAACGAAAATATGTGAACGGTTCGACGAAAAACAGAAAGATGGTAAAGGCACGCGGACACAAAGCTACGGAGAGTACATACAGTGCGTGTTTAGAGAAGAATTTGTGTGAATTTTCAGAACATCAGCTCGAGGCGGCTCTCCTACTTGTAAGTTGTAAAAAATGAGGGTGGGAAAGGATGACGCTGAAAGTCGCTTCTCACTAGGCTTTGTCCGAGGACTTGTATCTCCATCTTTACCCTCTTTTTACTTCATACTCCTATATGTAGATCATCGAATGTGTCGTCATCATGCATCAGTCAATTCAGAGTAGCCAGACTACAAGCACACCAAGTGCTGCTCATCATGGGCAAAAGGAATCCTACGATTTGTCCCGTTCCCGTCACTAGGGAGACGTTCCGATTTACCATTCATGGACCATTCAGCCTCAGAAAGTGATGCCCTGCCCTGTACCCTGTCCCCAGTCCTCACCCATTGACCATTCATTTTTCAGAAGCTCTTGTCAGCCATTGCTGTCCTTCAGTCTTCACCCCAAATCACTGCAATAATGAGTGCATTCTAAATTTCTAATCCTGACTGACTGATGGGTACTACCATTAAATAAAGAAAACTCCAGATACTAAATCACCAGCCAAAAGCACATCTGCACATGTGCAATCATTCAGTTGGCGGCAAGTTGCCTGCAGGCCTGACAGTTTCGCGCCGACAAAAGCTTCCATTCATCCTTTTTCCCATTTCATTTACATACACATGGTACAGTCAAAACTTGTTGATTCTGGCAACATGGGCCGCTGGGGCACACATGGGGGGTACAATTAGGAGGCTTAATCACAATCGACAGCAATAATTTACTAAGGGGAGGGGCTATAGCAAACAACATATCTAATTGGGGACACAAGGAATGGGGTGTTTGGTTTTCAAGGGGAGGGAGGGACCTAAAGTGACTTTCTACTATCCTCACATTGATCTGCTGTGTGACTTTCTACTATCCTCACATTGATCTGGTATGGCTATGAGGGGATCCTGTCCTGTATGTACACCATGGGGCGCGGCGCTCGCTCAGGGTTCCTGGGTGTTCACCCGGTGGTGAAGCTCCAGCATCTCCTGGTGGTTGGGGTCCACCGAGAGGGCCGCGCGGCAGTCCGCAGGGCGCTTGAGATGTCACCGATGTGTTCGTGGAAGGCCGCGCGCAGGTGGAGCAGATTCAGGTCTGCCTTGAAGGCGATCGCCTTGGTCAGCTCCGAGATGGCCTCTTTCTCCTTGTGGTTGTCCATCAGCACTGAGCACAGAATCAAATTAGGAAAGAGTCTGCGTCAGCAAATGAGGAAACAGAACAGTGAACAGATGAGCTAATTCATGGACTGAATGAAATATATTATGGTTGTTACACCTACTGATCAAATTGAACATAGACTATGGCAGACTACATTGACTTCTCACCAGCTCATGTTAGGAACCAACCAGCTTATGTTAGAAAAATAGGAACAATGGTAGTTGGTTCGTTAAAGTAGCACGAAGCCACGAACCACTGGGAGTTGAGCACAGATGAGCTACATCTATTAACAATTATAAACTACTGCGTCAAGAATTTTATATTCTAAGTTTCAATCTGCATTGAATCTGGTGGGCTAGGATCACATCACTCCCTAGCTTTGCCATGCTAAAATTATAAGAAATTGGGTATGCCATGCAGCAGGAAGCAGCGCTTACCAGCAGCGCGGTATCTGTAGGGGTAGACTCGCAGAGGGTCGAGTTTGGTGACCATCTGCAAGTCTGTTTTTGTCAGCTCCCGGTCGCAGTACTCGGATCTCTTCTCATATGCCGATGCATTGTTCCTGGCCTTCTCTATCAGCTTGGTCATTTCATCGTATGCACCAGCTCTGTTGTTCCGAAGGAAATGAACCCTTGCAAGGCCTTGATGCGCTCTGGTGTGGCCAATCTTTAGGGCGTTAATGTAGCATTCAGCTGCCAGGTCTAGCTTCCCACAATCCACATAAACACTTCCGAGGTTGTTTAGAGCCTACATGTTAAACATTTATCTGTAAGTTGCAGTTATGCACACCTCAAACTAGAATGATAAAGACACATAAACAGGGCAGTTTCTCAAGTTCATGTAATAGTGATGATATCGGATGCTCTAACTTAGCTAACAGGCCAACTAATTGGTAGGAAATAAAATTTAACTTCGTGAGTACCCAATAATCCAGTGGATCAGTTGCCATGTTAGGAGAAACAGGACAACCATTTTTAAGAGTGAGAGTGTCATTCCCATACTTAATGCAACAATGGTCAATGAATTAATAGGACATCTTAACTTCCTAACAAAATTAAGCAACACCTGGCAGTTGAACAAATGCATAGGTGGAGAATGAAAGCAATAGCAGGAATCTAAGGCCCCCTCGCTACCCCAAAAAAAAGCGACTACTCAATAAATGTAGCAATAATTTCCAATTCATATTTTCCAAGGAGAATGATGAAAGTCTAGGAAAAATTTAATAGTGGCAACTGTATTCCTGTTTTTGGTACAAGATGTCTTAAATCCCAACATATGCAGCATTTTAAGGCAGAAAAAGGACAGTGGCTCCTGATCATCCTGGACCATTTAGCTAAGTGAAATTCAGGAAATGATGCAGAGGGAAAAAGAACCCTTACTTGACCCTTCCGAAGTCTATCTGAAGGACACCGCAATGCATCTTCTAGAAGTGATACAACTGTTGCTGAGGTCGAAGGATCAAGACTCGAATCGGCCAAAGCATAAGCTTTCAGAAAAAATGCCTCAAATGACCTTTGTATTGCAATAGATGCTTCCGCTTTCTGCAGTCCTTCCTCACAGTGGCCAGTATCATACAATATCCATCCTTCATAGACAAGCCTTTCATGATCACTTGCAGCATGCTCACGAGCAAGCTGCAAACTCCTCATTGCCGCCTCAGGACAGTTTAATCTGGTAACACAAAATGAAACCATATCAATCCTAACACCCCAATTAGCGACATCATCAAAAACATGCAGTAAGTAAGCACTTAACACAGAAGACATGTGCAAACATGCTGACAAGACAAGCATGTGAGAACATTCCAGCTTTCAGACACATGATACTAGTAGGTGCAAGACATGCCAAGACGCCAAGTTGCCAAAACATGTGCAATAGCATGAGCATCTACTATGACCATTATTGTGTTATTACTCTATAATACTGGATTAGGCAAACTATTCTTCTAAGCAATAACATAAATTAATTTATTTACCTGAGAAGAAGCAAAGATTGCCTAAAGTACAAAACTCCTTTGGCATTATCTGACTCCAGCATTTGGTATATAACAGAGAGGGACCCTATATCATCCACAGACGACCAGCGATCATAAAGTTGCATCCAGCAGTCAGCAGATGTCCACTGCTCTACATTCTCTAGCACAAGCATTCGCAGCTGCTTGGCAGCAACCCGGCCACCAATCATACGATAATCTGGGGCAAGAGTGAGGATTGCCTGCACGTCACATAAGGCAGCCCTATAATCCTCAAGGGCAAGGTAGCAACAGAACCTTAGTTCTAAGCACTCCAGCACCAGCTTGAATCCAAGGATCCGGTTGATCTCCATCAATGCAGCTTCAACACTTTGCCTTTTCATCAAAGATGCAGCTCGGAACATATAGGGATATGTAAGAGTAGGGTCCAACTCAGTAGCCTTGTTAAGATTTTCCAACTTGTTATCACCCTCCAGATATAGTGCTCTCTCTTGATACATCCACCCAAGAGGCCACCGAGATGACATAACAGAGTCTAGCAACTTGAGAGCAAAATGCTTATTACCCCTCAGAGAGGCCAATCTAGCCAAACCCACTATCGAATAGAGATGGCCGGCAGAAAAGGCAGCATTGAACAGGCGCTCAGATTCAGGGTAATCTTTCCTTAGAAATCTGGTGCATGCCAGCTGATGTAAGGCCAACTGCTTCTGCCTAGAATCTGATGCTGACTCTACCAGCTTTTCCAAGAAACTTACAGTGACATCCGATGTTGGGTTGGTACTCATGGAGACTTCACTAAGAAGGCAATATAGGGAGAAAGATGCATTGCCAACCATTGTCAATCTCTGTGCCTTATTTGCAGAGGAGAATATCCTAACCACTTGTTCATCATTCAAGCACTCTGGAAGCTCATTCAAGAGCACTTGCAAGCACGAAGCAGCAAGGATGGAACAGCCCAGCTCAAGAGCACACTCCATGAAGTCTATAGCATCTTGCCTTGAAGAGACGAAAGAAGCAAGCTTTCGCTCACAAGCATCCTTGAGGCCCTTGCAGCAAAATTTATTGGCAAAATCAAGCATCTCCAAGATAGCATCAGCTGACAAGTATGGTAGTCTTCCTGATAGGCTGAATTTACTAATTGCCCTCATGCCAATAGGGGAGATACCATTTCTAGACATGTCAATGACCTCCAGATACGATTCCCTAAATCCACCATTAAGCATTGCATACAGTGGAGTGGACAGAGCCGCGAGCTTCCGCCGATCGCATGCGATCATATCATCTCTTATCCGGAAATGAACGACCGCAGAACCCCGAAACACATCAGACCCATCATCATCATCATCCTCATCCTCATAATAGCTCATCACATGTGACCCAGTGGAGACCTGCGACACGAAATCCAGCAGCCTGAACTCCTGCGAGCACTTGCCGCACGAGCTGAGCAGGTCGGCGATTGCCTCCTCCCCTTTCTTCTCGTACTTGAGCCACGCCCCGAAGATGAGCTTCTCGTGGATGGTGCTCGCCTTCTCCCACGCTGACTGGAGGCTCCTCCGCGACAGCTTGGCCTCGCCGAGGCCGCGGAAGACCTGGAACTGGAGCAGGTAGAGGCAGGACTTCTCGTCAGGAGGGCAGGACTCCAGCTCCTCGTGTATCTGAGCCAGTATGTCGACGTAGTCCGCGGGCTTGAAGTGCGGAAGCACCGCCGGCTCCGGAATCTTCATCAAGGAATCTCTGTAACCAACACAGACAGAAGAGGACGATGAACATCTCAATCAGCCAAATCGACATCAGAACACAAGAAAGGCCGAGTCTTGTGAAACACACACAATTCAAGCATAGAGTAGCACATCTTACGAAACCAATTTTCTCCCGGAAATCAGGTAGTACATAAGAGCAAGAGACGGGCGGGGGCTTACATGGAAGAGCCACCAGCGGCGGCATGGCCGGAGAACTTGGAGAGCTTCCCCCTCTCGAGGGGTAGCCATGAGTGGGGCGCGGAGTGGAGCTTGGTCTCCTTACAGGCCGACTCGGAGAAGAAGAGCTTCCTCATGGCACATACCACGGCAGGGTGCCCAACCAAATCAGGACTCCACCTCCACTTCTTCTTCCTCCTCTCGACGAATCCACTCAAATCCTCGTCATCCAGGGGCCCAAATCACCCCCGAATTCGCAAGAATCGCCGCGAATCAAACACCCCCCCCTGGGCGGGGGACCGGCGGCGAGATTCAGAGCCCAAGAAGGCAAGAATTCCGGAGGGGCGAAGAAGGCGGCTGCGGCGGCGGATTTGGACTTCGGAGCCCCAGTCGAGCTCCCGAGCAGGCGGCGGAACCTGGGCCCAACCGCTAGGAGAAGGGGGAAGGCAGGCACCAATCTGGAGCTAGAGAGGGAGGGAGAGGGGGCGGGCGGATAGAGAGAGGTGGGGAGAGAGAGAGAGAGAGAGAGAGAGAAACCCCAAAGGCGCCGGCTTTAATGGCACGACACGGCCAGCAGGCAGCACCAGCAAGAAGCCAACAAGCGGAGAAGGAGAAGTAGTAGTAACCACTCCGCCCGCCACCACCCGAGCGTTCGAGCGAGCGTGCGAGCGAGGGAGCTCTCGTCTCCCACCCCCAACCACACCTCGCAACCAAATCCAACCCAACCCGACCCCGGGCGGGGTCAGTACGGGAGGAGAAAAAGCGGGGGAGCGATTGAGCGAATCCACCACCACCAGCCACCAGCAGCACGAGCGGGACGGGATCGGAGCGGGTGCGAAAGCCCCCTTCCCGACCCAAGATTTGGTCGCTCTCGCTGGTGCCGTGATGCGGCGGGAGGAGGGTGACGGACGGTTGGAGGGCAGGGCAGGGCAGGGAGGAAGAGGAGTAGGCTAGGCGTGCGCAGCAGGCGGAGGGGGTCCCGCGATTCGGTCTCTGCTTTGGAACGGAATTCCTGGGAATCCAAAGCCCCGGACGAACGCTTTTTTTTTTCTTCCTGCAGCCGGCCAGCAGCTGGTGTGTGTGAGTGTGTGTGTGATCCCCCCCCCCCCCCCCCCCCCCCTCCTCTCCTCTGGTCTCGGCTTTTGGCGAGGAAAGATCAAAGATGGGAAAGAAAGACGCCGCCCTTTATCGATGTGCTCCTACGTCCTACCTTCCCCTTCCTTCGCTGTCGCGAACACGACGACGAAGCACAACAGAGAGAGAGATCTCGTGTTATGCAAGGATCAAGGGCGGCCGTATCCGCCGGATAAGCACCGCGCTAATCGCTTCGGGATCCCGTGATCGTGTGTGTGGTCGTAGCGTGCGATGGCGTCGTGCGGCGTCACTCACTGGCCCCGCCCCGGCCGGCCGTAGTGCCTGCGCCGCTGGTCCAGGCCGGGCCACACACAGCACAGGCTCCGACCAGTGAGAGACTCGCCCAATGCCAGTGGGGATGGCGCGTTTGCTCGCGACATCACTTTTCTTTTTGCCACTTCTTTCGGAGTGACAGTGGCAGTAGCACTTTGTTATTGTTTTTATTTTTTCTGGCTTGGTTTTACGGTTTTACGTCGCCACGAGTGCACGGGAAGGCCAGCCCGTGCGCGCGCGTGAACGGCGGCGAGCGCGTGGGCGTGGCGGCGGTGTGGCGCACGCGGTTTCCGGTTTGGTCTGCTCGTTGGTTCGCCGTCGTGCGGTGCGGACTGCGGGGGGTGGTCATTTACTGCCAACGTACACATTGGTTGTGCCCCCTTAATATTTTCACACAAGTAGTGATGGGGTAAATTGGGTGGTTGCAACAGATAAAGGAGGGAATGAATGGTTCTGCGAAATTGAATGGCATCCAGATTAATGTGTGTTTTCGTGATGAAAATGTTGGGTCGTCCTTTCATTTGCCAACGTCGTCGTCAACGTACACCTGCTTGGGTACGTAGGAGTACATGCTTTCAACTGAAGGTATAGCTCGGTTTGCTGAGTTCGTTAAGGATTTATGCAAAATATATAATCATGTGGCTTCATTATTATGTTCAGAACATTATGGAACATGTATCTGCTAAACAAATTTGATGGGTCAAGAGTTGAGTAATCAAGTACGTATCTAATACATCTTTTTTTTTCTTAGAAAAAGAGACGAGCGAGTTGGCCCTAAAGTCCTGATTAAACTGCACTACGTACAGGCCCAGACTACATCTGTTCCGTTTTGGACTGTTTCAAGCTTCGACACTGACTT
Source organism: Microstegium vimineum (assembly GCA_022036555.1). Classification (NCBI taxonomy): domain Eukaryota; kingdom Viridiplantae; phylum Streptophyta; class Magnoliopsida; order Poales; family Poaceae; genus Microstegium; species Microstegium vimineum. The sequence continues at coordinate 15,228,639 of CM039132.1, forward strand.
TTGAGACATCCAAGATTTGGTGGTACTTAGATCGGGAGCTAGCTCTTTCCACACGCTATTTGCCTATATTCTCTGCTATTTATGTTCGTGCCAGCATCTAACACCAAGGATCATCTAGCAATACAGCTACCATACGATACTAGTTAAGCATTGCCAAAAACAAAATAGCGAAGTGAGGGGATGCATTTGGCTTGTGGGTGCATAGATCTATGTCATGGGGGTGTCAATATAATATGGTGAAAATTTGATCCATATAACTGTGTTTTAAAATTTTGGAGGGTGCATGGGTACCCCTAGCCTCAACATAGCTTCGCCCCTGTCTAAAATAGCTTCATGTTTAAGTTGTTTTCTTCTCCTCTCACGATGAATGAGTAAGAGTTGAAAAAAAGTAGCTTAACTTAATTAGTTATCTTCTATACTATAATGATTTTTATTTATTATTTTATTAGGTGAAGTTGTTTTACCAAATGCTTTTCTAAAACAGCTTAGTTTTAACAATAAAATTGATCATAAAACTATTTAAAAAAACATCTTAAAATAATAAAGTCGATCTATGTCAATGTTCTTCCTTTGTCTCCCCTCTCCTAAGTAGAAGTGTTTTTATTTCGTGGTATCTGTCTGCTTTTCAGCGGCCAACGAATTTAATTCCTTTTTCCCGGAACTAGTTGGATACAGATCAATAAATAAAGAAAACATAAACTTCCGCCGCGCGGACGTTGCATGGATGCCAACGTACGGCAACTCGATCACCCTCTGTCCATTTCGTCCCTATTTTTTTAGAGTTTTTTTTTTCTTTCCGAGAAAAGATCTACATATATTTTGTGGATGAGGACGTCGCATGGATGCTTTAAACAAGTATGGATGGCAATATCCAATCTATCGGAACACTTTCCCTTTTAAAAAGAAAAGAAAATCTACCGGCTATGGTACCATTTTTGTGTATTGGATGGATACCACATGTTTTGGGTAATAAATGACCAAAAAAAGAAAGAATCCAGGCTCCTGCCGTGTACTAGTCGATATCCGATGGTAGCAAGCAGTACCTCAGTGGTTCCTCTCTGGCAGTAGAATCGGACTATAGTTACATACTGACATATGGTTTTGGTAAAGTGGTAAATACATCTGACTTTTTTTTTAAGCATAGTAAATACATCTGACTTGATCAACACAGACTTTTCAGAGTCAAACTTGGTCGTCGTCCTACCGATCCTCCCACACATGGTCAACGGAAAAAAGGGTCTGAATTCTGATGAATATAGCCGCCGCCCCTGCAAACGTCACTCTGTCTGCATGTATACTACTACTACTTTGTAGGAGCATGAAAGGCAGTCAAAGGGAAAGTTTCGTCAACGTGTGCTAGCTTCCAGGTTCCAGCTCAGCAGAATACTACAGTCTCACAAAAAGAGTGCGTAAAAAAAAGGTTACATTTGAAATAGCTAAAAAGGGCGTGGACGGGAAATCCATGGACAGGAGTGGATAAGAAATTCGTGAAAACGAAAACACGCGCGCGTGCATGCATAAATCAAAATTCATTTAATATATCTTTATTTTCACACAAGATGAGTCCCCTTTTTAGAACTTAGCTTTTGTTTTTAAGAATTATTTGCTTGTTCATATATATCGTGTCCCAAAAGGCGAAATAAAAAAAAAGGGGGGCATAATCGAGATCATGTTTTGTTGCGTGCATTCAGGCTTACAAAAGGATTGGTTACCAATATTCTTGACCACCCGCCCACTAAAAGTATGGATGCTTTTTCATTGTCGTGAACATGGTATCTCATCCAGGGCTAAAAGAGATTAGCGTGTCCAAGGTTGGATTATTATCTTCAGCAATTAGCATGGAGTCTTTGGGCCGAACAGCTGCATCAGTATATGGAAATGAGATCGGTCTTAAGGTGAGCACCACATGTACAATGTTATAAAAAAAACCTCGACCATTCAGGGGTAAGATCTCCCTTAGGGCACTGTAATTAAGGTAGAAGATCTCAACAATCTTGCTTGATGTTCGAGAAAATCTTTGAAATTCGGCGATGTGGGCTTTTTTTTAATAACACGTCATGAGCTACTAACTCATATGCATAAGGGGGTTTGTTTAAATTCGCTCACATGAAGAGTTAAATATAAAGTTTGAGGTGCTACTAAAACTCTTGTAACCGCTAGGCTAAAAAACCCTTTTAATACGTAGCGGGTGCAATTTTTTACGATGAACTTTGATGAATGATTAGAACATGTATGGATTCTACGACAATGTCCAAAGAGTAGGTGCATTGATCTAGTCCTAGTCAGATACGATAGAAGAGTCGTAGTTCTATTACACAGACTAGCTTTTCTATAATTCCATCTAGGTCGGTCCTTCATGCCTTGGAGATCACGCCACCTTGTTTTGCGTCTTCAAAGCAGATCTTGGACATGTCCAAGACCATCCGAGCAGCCGGCCTCGTAAGGAACCCATAGGATCTTGGTCTGTCACGTTCCCGAGCTCTTCCATGGTTGATCTTCGATGTCATATTGAATCTCCATAGTCTTGGACGAGTAGAATCAGGCAGCATCCAGAGAGAAGCAATGAAGTACTCTTGAGGTCTTGCATATGTGTCACCATTCGGTGAAGCTAGGGCTAGCTAGATAATGAGCCAAGCTGGCTCAACTTGGCTTAGCTCGTTCTACCTCGTTAAGATAATAAAGCCAGCCACAAGCCGGGCGAACTAACGAGCTTTGAGTTTTTTGTGCAGCCTTAGGTGAAGCACATATGTTGCTTAGCCCCCGGGCCTCGATCTTGTTGGGCATAAAAAGCTTGAGTAATTTAATTCTTTTTTACAATCGTTTCAATATCTTGTTCAGCATAAAGAGTCGGGGTATCTTTTTTTTTTGCAATTGTTTCAATTTTTTTCAAAGAAATTGAGAATGCATTTCCTGAGGATATATATATCCCGCGCGCAGTCCGTAGCCTAAAACCAACTATCCAAGGTCGATTATAACATCTTAATTAATTGCAGACATCCTAACCCCATTTTGCTATTCCCATGTGTGTGCTTTCTTTTGTTTGTGGACATGGGCTGTGCTAGGCATAGGCATGGTAATAGTCTCGGTTCCGGCCTTTTGTTTGTTCATTTACATGGAAATTACGAGGCTGATAAAGCAACATATATTTATTTGTGACGACGCATTTTTATTTCTGAAAAAAGAAAATAGGTGCGGGTGGGAAGGAATATATTTGTTATTATTATGGATGGATGGATTGATTGATTGAAAGAAAGACGAGAAAAAAAAAAGAATTCGTTCGTTCGTTCGTGCAACACGGGCAGGAAAACCAGGCGCACATAACGGATAGTGCTGCTGCTGCTGGTGGTGTGCGATGTGGACGGGAGCGTGGCACCACGTGCACTCATCAGTCATCAGCCCCTCCCCCGTCAGATCTGTGTGGTCGAGATCAAAGTAAAAAATTATTTTTTTTAAAAAAAATCTGCGTGGACGACCCACGGACCCATGGCCAATGCCAATGCCAGTGGTGGCGCGGAGGCAGCCAACCGACCCAACGGCTTGGTTGTGTCTTGGTATGGTCTCCATCCAAATCCAAGCTCTTGACTTTGCAGGCACACGTACTGTACTGCCGTAGCAGCAGCAGCAGGTGACCATTGATTTCGTTCTACTACTAATTATAACTACTAGTACTCTGTAATTGGGTTACTTAATTAATAATCAAAAAAAGCGTGCTGAGTCTGAGATCGTGGGAGGTATAGTGGTGCTTGCTGCTGCTGAAAACTGCATTGCATGCGTTCGGTGGGTCTGCACCGATCGATCACTGGTTAGGACTTAGGACCCGTTTAGTTGCAAAAAATTTTGGCTTTTGACTACTGTAGCACTTTCGTTTTTATTTGACAAAAATTGTTCAATTATGGATTAATTAGGCTTAAAAGATTGGTCTCACGATTTCTCAGCAAACTGTGCAATTAGTTTTGTTTCGTCTACATTTAGTACTCCATACATGTACCGCAAGATAAAAAAAAAATTGGTTTTTGACTTCAACTAAACGGGGCCTTACTTACTCGTACTACAGTGTACAGTGACGAGAGAGCTGAGCTGAGGTACAACGCGGGCAACGCCTGGCTGGAGTGGACCACTGTGCTGTGCGGGCGCCGTGTGTTTGTCTTCAGTGCACCGAAAGCGTATAGTAGCAAATAAATTCTTTTCGTTTCTCTCAATATATATCCAGTTTACAACGGTCTCTTTTTTTTCTCCTAACATTTTTCACTATATTGATAGGTTTCTAGGATTGTTTGGGAGCGGATCCAGTAGGATATAAATGGTTCGGGTAGATAGAAGATGCAGTTCGTATGATGCAGAGAGATGTAGAAGAGAGAGGTCGTATGCAGTGGCGGCGGCGGTTGCGCCGGGGTTAGGGTTGGAGCCGCCGTCCGCCATGGCCGTCGGTGTAGAGTTGGTGAACGCGTCAGTCGTCATCCGGTGCTCGCCGGCGTCGGTGGTGCTTCCCGCCGCTGGCAGCGCCCCCTCTAGATCGGTCTAGGGTTTAGATGTCGGTGGGGTGTTGGCGGCGCAGGTGAACCTCGTGAGACGTGCCTTGCGCCCCGGCCCCCACCTTATCTTTATAGCACTGTGCGATGGGGGCCCACCAACCATAAGGTTGGGCGCCCCCGATCAGGGCGCAGACCTAGGCCTATTAGTCCGTTGGGCCTAACAGTAGGAGATCTAATTCCAACATTCTCCCCCTAGATCTCACATAATTCTTTTATTCTTCAATTCTCATTCGAGTTCAATATTCCAATTCTTTTCAATTCCATCACAGATTAGTATATAGAGCATGCTTCATCGTCACAACAATTCATGTCGTTAGACTGACAGCTACTACATACCTTTCTATTTTGGAACACCTTTTCATTATTCTGGGCCCTTCTTGTTCTTCGGGAATCATAGGCTATCCCTTAAACCCATGCCGGCTATGTGTCCTCTGAACACACTGGGTGGAAGGGCTTTTGTGAGCGGATCCGCTAGCATCTTTTCTGTTCGTATATGCTCAAGATTTATGATATGATCCCGAAGTTTATCTTTAACAACATAGTACTTTATGTCAATGTGTTTGGCAGCACCATTTGACCTATTGTTGTGAGCATATTCTACTGCTGGGTTGTTTATCACAATACAACTGCATCGGTCTTTCTATACTTTCAATTATTTTCAATCCGGGTACAAATTTCTTCAACCAATTTACCTGCCCCGAGGCCTCATAACAAGCTACAAACTCAGCGTACATTGTCGAGGATGTAGTCACTATTTGTTTTGAACTTTTCCACGATATCAGTCCTTTAGCAAGAGTAAAGATATATCCTAATGTGGATTTTCTTTCATCTTTAGCAAGAGTAAAGATATATCCTGATGTGGATTTTCTTTCATCTCCAGCATAGTTAGAATCTGAATACCCCTCTATGTGCAGGGAATCAGATTTTTCATATGTCAACATGAGACCTTTCGTTCCTTGCAAATAACGCAAGACTTTCTCCACTAATTTCCAATGTTCAATTCCTGGATTCTTTTGATATCTGCCAAGTAACCCGGTACACAAAAGCTATGTCAGGGCGCGTGCACGCTTGAGCATATTGCAAACTTCCAATTACGAAGCATACGGTACCGCTTTCATTTGATCAATTTCATATTTGTTCTTGGGACACTGATGTTCCCCATATTTATCGCCCTTGACAATCGGAGCAGGAGATGGACTACACGCATGCATACTAAATTTCTTCAAAACTTTTTCTATGTATGCCTTCTGCGACAATCACAATACCCCTTTTCTTCTATCTCAATGAATCTCAATTCCCAAGACAAACGAAGCTTCACCGAGATCTTTCATATCGAAGTTCGAGGACAAGAATTTCTTCGTTTCCGATAGCAAATTGACATCACTACTTGCAAGTAAGATATCATCTACATATAGGATCAGGAATATGTATTTCTTATTCTTAAATTTCACATAGACACAATTGTCCTCGACATTTTCTGTAAACCCAAAACCCTTTATAGTTTTATCAAACTTCAAGTACCACTGTCTCGAAGCTTGTTTCAAACCATAAATGGATCTTTTCAGACGATATCCCATATTTTCTTTTCCTTTTACGACAAAACCTTTCAGTTGTGCCATATAGACATTTTCATCCAAATCCCCATTTAGGAATGCGGTCTTTACATCCATCTGATGTAATTCTAGATCATAGTGAGCCACAAGTGCCATAATAATTCTGAAAGAATCTTTACAAGAAACTGGGGGAAAAGTTTCATTGTAATCAATCCCTTCTCTTTAGGTAAAACCCTTAGCCACAAGTCGCGCTTTGTGTCTTTCAATATTCCTTTGGGAGTCATATTTCGTCTTATAGACCCATTTGGAGCCTACTTTCTTAGCTCCTTTAGGAATGTTTTCTAGAACCCAAACCTTATTGGTATTCATAGATTTCATCTCATCTTCCATGGCCTGAAGCCACTTCGATGAGAATTCGCTTCTCATGGCTTCTTCAAAAGTTATAGGGTCATCTTCCATATGGAATTCTTCAGTTTCATAAATTTCATAATCATCTGGAATTGCTGACCTTCTAGCTCTTTGAGACCTTCTAGGGGGCCTCTGGCACTTGGTCCACTATGGGCAGTTGTTGTTCTTCCTCATAAGCGACATTTGGTTCTATAGGATCCTGATGGACAGGTTCCTCTTGTTCATTTGTTGTCGCTATGGGAGAACTCGCAATAGGTGTTATCACCACAACGTCCTATTCTGCCGATGCAACATCGGTAGCAAGTAACATAAAGAATGGTTCTTCAACCATCGGAGTAGGTACATGTACCCGCTTCTCCTCAAGTCTAATTTCACGTGTTACCTTGCTCCCCCTGATCATGTCATCCTCCAAGAACACAACGTGTCTTGTTTCAACAAATTTCGTGTATCTATCAGGACAATAGAATCGATATCCTTTTGATCTTTCTGGATAGCCAATGAAATGGCAGCTGACAGTCTTGGAGTCTAGCTTTCCAATATTTGGGTTAAAAACCTTTGCCTCAGCTGGACAGCCCCATACACGTAAGTGCTTAAGTGAGGGTTCTCTTCCTGTCCATAATTCATACGGTGTTTTCTGCACCGACTTGCTTGGTACTCGATTAAGTATATGAATGGCGGTTTCAGTGCCTCCATCCATAAACCAACCGGTAGTGTGGAGTAACTCATCATGCTTCTCACCATATCCATTAGGGTACAGTTTCTTCTTTCAGCCACTCCATTCTGCTGAGGCTCCCCCGGTGTGGAGTATTGAGCGACTATGCCATTTTCCTGTAGGAACCTTGCAAAGGGACCTGGAATTTGGCCATATGGGGTATGTCGCCCATAATACTCTCCACTATGGTTTGATCGAACTATCTTTATTTTCAAGTTGTGTTGATTTTCAATTTCGGCTTTAAATATCTTAAATTTATCCAATGCTTCTGTTCTTTCTTTAATTGGATAAATATAGCCATAACGAGAGTAATCATCCGTGAATGTTATGAACGAATCATAACCATCCACGCTTTTCATTGGGAATGGACCACAAATGTCCGTGTGAATTATTTCTAATACTCTCGTGCTTCGTTTAACATCTTTCTTTATTTTCTTAACATATTTTCCTTTGATGCAATCAACACATTGTTCTAAATCGGAGAATTCTAAGTGCGGAAGAATTGATTGTTTCACTAAGCGTTCTATTCTCCCCCTCGAAATATGGCCCAAACGACAATGCCATAGCTTCGAAGAGTCGCTTTCATTTCTCTTCCGCTTCTTATTCTCATTTGTAGATTGGGAGACATTCACAACATCACATTCATGATTCACATTCTTAGCAAGATATAATAGATAAAGCTTGTCTTGTCGGAAGGCAAGACCAACACACTTATTATTATTATCAAATATTTCACATCTGCCATTGCCAAAATGACAGCCAAAACCATCATCATCGAGTTTCGAAACGCTTATTAAATTCCTACGCAAAGAGGGAACATAGAGTACATTTCTAAGCTTAAGTATAAAGCCATCTTTTAATTCTAAAGCTAGATCGCCAATGGCTTCAACTCCAGCTTGTACTCCATTCGCGACTTTAATCGTTCTTTCTCCTCTTTGCAGGGTTCTCCTCCCACTTAACCCCTTTCTTCAGTAGCTTTTTCAGGTAGACTGGGAAGTCTCTCTTGTAATGCCCTCTCTTGAAGCATTCCTTGCACTGGTCTTTTTCAGCATTGCCATATTTTCTGAATTCCTCATCCTGAGAGTCTTTTTCTTTTCCCTTTGCAATTGCATTTTCTTGTGGCTTGGAGGGAGAGCCTTTATTCCACTGGAATTTTCCCTGTGGTTTCTTGTAGTAATTCTTTCTTTTATTGTCCTTGACAAGATGAGCTGAGTCACCCTGTGAAGACTTAAGTCTCTCTTTCTCTTGAACACACATTGCAATGAGCTTTTCAATGTCTCAGTTTTCAGGTATCATATTGTAATTCACAGCAAAAGTTTCAAATTCTTTTGGCAGAGAAAGAAAGACCAAGTGAATGAGGAACTTATCATTGATCCCCAAATCCATTGTCTTTAATTTTGCTGCCATTGTGTTCATCTTCAATATGTGCTGACGCACACCACCACCATTGTATTTCTCAGATACAAGTTTATGTATCATGGTGCTTGCTGTGGCCTTGGAACACCCAGTAAACTGACTCTTTACCCTTTCGAGGTAGTCAATGGCGGTGATGCATTCTGGGATTGACCCTCGGATTTGGTCTTCAATGGTGGCTTTCGCCACCAACAGACATTCTATGTTCAATATCATATTTCATTCTGATTTCAGCAAAGTCACGCTTTCGGGCGTGAAATGCTTCGTCAGTTTCATTAGTTCTCTTCTCCTGTTCCTCTGGAATAGTAGGACACGGTGAAGTAATGGCAAGATCGATCTCTGCCAATGCAAGTTCCAACTTGTACTTCTCCCGCCACACACGGTAGTTGGTACCGTTTAGTGGAGGAATGTTGTTAATATTCACCATTCCTTTAACTCCTGGAATTTATCCAAAGAAAAGTGAGAAACATTCATCATAAAATTGATGCCTTAACTCAACGTTGGTCAAATTTAAAACATACAATTCCTCTATGCAAAATTATACATCATCGTTGGGCAGAAGTAAAATTAATGCATAGCAATTCATTATAATAATGTTATTAACAACGTTGGTCAGAAAATAACAGTACCATAATTTCATCAAAATTATCGAAAATTCATAATTCACTCAAAATTAAATTATCCCGTTGGTTCAAATTTAATTAAGAGACAAAATTCAATATTTTCTTCGCAGCGAAAACAATTAAATATGGTTCATAATCTTATTTTCCAGAAAAAATTAATTCATATTATTATTCTCTGAACGAAAATTATCGTTGGATAAAATTTGTGCAGAGAAAATTTCATCAAAATTCGGTTCAAATTCGAAGTTATTCATAACTATTTCTGGAAAATAGAATAAATAAATAAAATTGTTCAAAAATATTATTTTCCAAAATATTATTCATATGATTATTCTCTGAACATAAAGATATCGTTGGATAAAATTTATGCAGAGAAAAATGTATTAAAATTCCAATTCGGAATCATTCAAATTCAATTCATTTTAATTTTCTGGAAAATTAAAAAATTGAAAAACTTCACTGTTCATTCGCGGTTGGGGCAAACCGAATGGCCCAGAGGCCATTTCTTCCAACTGGCCGCGTGCGGGGATTCTCCCACCCGCCCAGGCCGCAACGTGGGCCTGGGCCGGGAATTCGGCCTCCCGCCTGGGCTTAAAGGTGGCCCAGCAGTGAAGTGTTGCCGCGGACCGTCCGATCTAGGGCGATCCGATCAGATGGCAGAGCGGACGTCTCGCGGGATCAAAACCGGCCAACGGCCGACTCCCCCCCGAACCCTAGTTTCATTTCCCTCCCCTCTCTTCTGCTTTCTTCCCGCGGCGCAACGCACAACCGAGAGAGAGAGAGAGAGAGAGAGAGAGAGATGGAGTGACGGCGGCGGCTTTCGACGTCCGGCCGGAGGAGAGAACAAGGCCGCCGCGAACCCCTCGTCGGCGCGCGCGTTCGCCCCACGGCTGAGCGCGCCGCCGTCGAGCGGCTCTGTGGCGGTGCTGCTCACGCGCACGAACTCAAGGTAGGGTTCGGATGTTCTTTTCTTCTTCCTGTTCGATCCCCTACCCTTGCATCCTTGCTGTTTCGAGTTGGTGGTCGGCGGTGAGGGAGAGGACTACCCGCCGGCTCTGTGTTCTTAGGGTTAGGGTGTTGAGTTCATTTTTGATTCGGATCGGGTGTCCCTAGTGCTTAGGGTTTCGTTTGTGTGTTCGTTCATGCCGATCCGTGGTTTGTTCTTGTTCTTCTCCCTAATCCCTTCTCTGTTCTTGAGATTTAGGGTTAGGGTTTCGATCGGTTAAGCCGATTAGGCTCTGATCCGAGTGGATCCCCTCCGTAGGAGGCGTCTGATACCATTGATAGATTTCTAGGATCGTCTGGGAGCGGATCCAGTAGGATATAAGTGGTTCGGGTAGATAGAAGATGCAGTTCGTATGATGCAGAGAGATGTAGAGAGAAAGAGAGAGAGGTCGTATGCAGACCGGATCCATCAACCGGAGGAGATGCAGTGGCGGCGGTGGTTGCGCCGGGGTTAGGGTTGGAGCCGTCGTCCGCCATGGCCATCGGTGTAGAGTTGGTGAACGCGTCAGTCGTCATCCGGTGCTCGCCGACGTCGGTGGTGCTTCCCGCCGCTGGTAGCGCCCCCTCTAGATCGGTCTAGGGTTTAGATGTCGGTGGGGTGTTGGCGGCGCAGGTGAACCTCGTGAGACGTGCCTTGCGCCCCGGCCCCCACCTTATCTTTATAGCACTGTGCGACGGGGGCCCACCAACCACAAGGTTGGGCGCCCCCGATCAGGGCGCAGACCTAGGCCTGTTAGTCCGTTGGGCCTAACAGTAGGAGATCTAATTCCAACATATATTACACATGTGGTGCAATGATGACATTTACCAATCTCATTCGCTCTATTTTTCTCCCATAATAAAACAATACTAAAAAGCCAATAGTTTTTCGATACCTCATACATTGCATCAGCCGACTTATCGATCAACCCGTAACATGAACCATCGTGTTTTCCATGCATCATGTCTTGCCATGCCACCGCGGCACGGCTCTCTCATGCATCTGCAGATATATATTATATACGTATATAAAAGATACAAGTTGACTTGTCTCACGCGCGCAGTATCTTTCTCCGTTTTTCCAACCACTAGAACAAAGCACCTGTATTACTCTATAGTATGTACTGTAGTAATTGGCATGCAAGGTGAATATACATTTTTCTAAATGACAAATAAAGTACTATGTGCTACAGTATTGCGAGAAGCTCGAAGAAGTTGACCTACATACAAGCATGGTACTAGCTACTACCTACTGTACTTACCTAGTAGACTGATGACCCCACACGTGCAGTCTATATGCACCCACGTACCTAACGATGCAACCAAGGCCTGGCAAAAGTGATTTTATATAGAGAATAAATAATAAGCCGACATATTTAACCGCGTTTGGCCATGGCAGGTACACTCTTGCTACCGCGCGCGTCCACGTCAGCTTCGAAAGAACACACAAACTATTTACAACTCGGCTCAGCTTGGGGCATAATGGCCGACCAACTGCTCCCATCCGGCCGGTCAAAATCAAGCAAAGCAAAGATGTAGCCACGCTAGGCACTAGCCAATGCAATAGCCAGCAGCAGCATGCAGAACCCGACGCAGGAGCAAATCAGCAGACGTTAGCAACCCGTCGACCGACGACCGGTTATATATATTTAGCCTCCTGATGATGTTATATACGCAATCAAATGGTTTAGTAGGCGTACCGAAAGCTGCATAAATATTGCATACAATAGATTACCCTAAAGTAGTTGTTTTAATTTTTTTCCTTCTTTTGGGTAACCTTCTAGGTACTTATAATACTTTTTATGTGGTATCTTTGTGAATGGGCACACCACCTACACTAGGACTCTAGGAGTATGTCATGTCTCTGCAGCAAAAGTAAAAGTTACTACTTCGAAGGCCTCCAGATACAGGTAGTTATACAAGATACAAAATCAACATGTGTATTTTATTGCCATGGATTGGTAAATATATATTTTATACCATGAATATTATTGCCATGGTTGTTCAACGTGGAAAATTTTCCATGCAACTCGAAAGACGTACTCCTTCCGTTTCAATTTATAAGCCGTTTAGATGTATCAAATGCATTGACTTTTACTATATAACTTGACATATATCCTCTATACTCGTAAATTAAGTCGTTTTTATAAACACTGAGAATATAAATCATGAATAAGTTATTGAGTAGATTTATCTTAAAAAGTACATTCATAAAAACATACATATATCATATTATAATATTTTTTAAAATAAAATAAAAAATCAAAATTTTGCTTTGGAGACCGTATCACTATTCAAAATGACTTGAATTACGAGCACAAAGGGAATATTTAGGTACATAGCAAAACCTAAAAACATCAAATGGCCTACACGTTAACCATCCTAGATTGCACCATGTCAACCACAGGAGAGAGGTAAATCGAATTTTTTTGCAAAGCTCAGGGAGGTCAAATAGACTTTACAAACATTTATAAAAAAATATATATTTTAAAAACTATCCAAATATTTTCTAGAAAAAATATGTATTTAAGAATATTAAAAAAACTAAGCTAATAATATTTAAAATTTCATAGAAATTTTGTTTTTTAACCCAGTAAAAAAAATGTGAATCGGGTTTTAGCAATTTTACAATTTTATTTTGAAGAGTATCTTATTGACTTGAGCATGTACACATACATATCTTGAGGGCCAGGCCAGGGAGACATTTTAGCAATCTAATGAATGCATACCAACCCCACCAGCTTAATTGTATCGTTTTGTTGTTGTTGTTGATATCACGTACACGCATGCATGGTCGGTTAATCAGCTCACGCAGGACGGCGGGATTGGGTGTTGCGTACGTGAGCTCGTGTCCCGGGGAGACGAGAGACCAACAACTACTCCTGTCCTGTCACGTCCACCCGTACTGCAGCAGCTGACCCAGACAGCCTCAACCGGCCCTGGCCCCGTACCCGTACGTGGGTGCATGGGACTTTTAATTGTGGTTAGTACAACTACGTTTCAGTTTCTAATCGTTTTCAAAACAATATCCTGCTGCAGGCCAATGTCCAGCGCATTAATAAAGGCCCCGTGTGGTTCTGGTGACTAGACTAGTATATATTCCTCCAATGTGATGTCTAGTTGCTTTGCTGGTTCCTGTGTCGTGTGAGTAACCGACTAGCTAATTAATCATGATTCACGACTAGCTTTGTGGCTTTGATTGCACTCCAGATTCTGCTCTGCCATGCATGCTAGTATGAACTAGCTTATCAATCTGTGTATGTAATAAGCACTAAAAATTTCATAGATAAAATTAAATATGTATTTACAAGTAATCATTATCTTACCATCTCTCTATTTGTAACACGATGTCCATTTAAAAACTCTGTAATACTACTTAAACAAATTTATTATCAATTACTCTTATGTATTTTTATCCTTTGCAAGGACTATAATAGGCAAGCTCGTTGAGCCAGCTCAAAGTTAGCTCTATTCGTAACAATAGATGTTGCAGCTCCAAGTTAGCACCGAGATGACTGGAAATCCTTCGAGCTTTATCGGCGGACCGCCAACGCAAGCAAAGTTGCCGGTGGTCAGCAACAGCGTGGTCTGCCCAGAACCCTCCTTGCCAGCGGTAACATGGGGGGTATGCATCAGCTCGACGATTCTGTTGATAGCAGCCCGAGGCATTGCAAGGGTGTCATGCTGGAGGATACTGTAAACATCGAGGCCCTGCGTTTCATGAAAGCAGAGTGGTCTTTTAACCAGAAAAAAGAATATTCCCAGCAAAAAACACTTATTGATTACTCAAACGCTCAAGTACTGAAATCATAGAACTTACAATGGAAGGAAGTACATTTAACGAAGTGAAGGTTTTGAGTGGCCAGCTTTAGCTTCAATGTTGCCTCCATCCACAAACAGAACCATCCTTGTATCATCCATCTGGCCAGTGTATTGCACAGTGTTTTTTTGTCTTATGGCTACTGACTTCCAGGTCTCAAAGACCAAGAGTTATACAAACGAAACACAGACCAGTAAATTTTAAAGCAAACATTGTAATATCAAACAATGAATTCATATGTTAAAGGTCAAGACATTTTGCTGTAAGGGTTTTTCCTGCAGGACAGAAAAGTTCAAGAGTGCTGTGAATGTTTGCAGACAAAATTTATAACCACGTCGGAAAAAACATTGATAAAACACACACATATTGTCATATGCTCAAATTGTTTTTTCACAGTTAGCTTTTTAAGGAAAGCAGGTCAACAATGTCAGTTTGTACTTACATCTGGTAAATAGCTATTCAACTTTTTGTGAAAACATGATCCTGGTAAACTAAGTTGATGCTAATGTGATTTAAGTTTGTAAAAGCTAAGGGTTATGCTAAACATGAACAATTAAATATTAATGCATACTTTTTTAACAAAATGCAAGAGGAACACCAGAAAACATTGCATAAAACAAACATGTTTGGTCATACCGCTAAATAGATTTTAGTAAACAAAATGCAGTTCAGGAAGGTAGGAAAACATAGCGAGCTCACAATAAAATCTGGGAACAAACAATTGAACCTGTCTTGAAAACATGATCCTAGGAATTTAAGTTGATGGTAGTGTCATTAAATCAGAGAACAGACTGTTCGGGACAGACAAGGCAATCTTACGCCCTAGCCGCTGTACTTTCTTCTGCAGCTTGATTGCATGGCTACGTGGTTTAGGCCCATGCATGGTTGCACCACCACGGAACTAGTATTCATAGTTTAGTTGACTGAACGCCAAACTGGATAGGATGTTTCTAGTAACCTCAATATGAATAAATGTATCATTATTCATTCAGTAAACCTGGGGGCTACGCAATGTTCCATGCCCGGCTCTTCAAGTTCCTTTTTGCTGGTCAGGCTTTCTTCCAGTGCCACACACTTTACTAATAGTTTTAGTTGTGTCCCCTGGAAAGACAAAGGAGGGACTAAATTATTAGAATACGGAACTGTTATTTTGTCAAGATGATATACAAGTCAGAGGAATAAAATTCAGCATATTCTTAATTCAAAAGAAAACCACCATTATTCATAAGTTACTGCAACACTGCAGAAGTGAATTGAAGTTCTATTCATGTCAAATTTTGGTCCGATTAGGTACCAGTTAGAAAAGCTTGAGTTGACCAAAGATAAGATGGTAAAGTCATACAATAGATCAATTGTCGTTAAAAGAAAGTTGAGAAGACTAGTATTGAGAGAAATACCACTAAAATGGTGATTTGAAACTGGTCAATAGGGAAAGAACTTACCAAGCTCCTTGATCTGGTGTCCACATGGTCTTGCCAGAAAGAAGTTCTAGTGAAATCAGCACTTCATTTGCTAGAGCCAAAAAATTAGAATACCCATTGAAACAGAAACCTGGCAGATTCCGGAAATGGAAGAAAGTTGAGAAGACTAGTATTGAGAGAAATAACACTAAAATGGTGATTTGAAACTGGTCAATAGGGAAAGAACTTACCAAGCTCCTTGATCTGGCGTCCACATGCTCTTGCTAGAAAGAAGTTCTGGTGAAATCAGCACTTCACTTGCTAGAGCCAAGAAATTAGAATACCCATTGAAACAGAAACCTGGCAGATTCCGGAAATGGAACAAATACTTAAAACAAAAGACAATGATGAACTCACGTGCATTCAAATATACTAAAAGCACATTTTCAAACGGAGAGAAAGGAAATAGACTTCTTAACAGATGATTAGATGTAATCAGCAAGATCTTGGCAAAAAGAGAAGGAAATTTCTATGTTGAAATCTTGATACCAGAGTGCTAACAAGACAGAGATGATTGATGTTATCGTCCAAGAAAAGTTAATGTTAACATTGTGCTCCAAAAGAATGGAGGATGTAATAGTTGTAGCTTTCACGGTGCATGTTTAGTTGTTTACAAAGCAAGGCTGTCCCCATTTCAACTTAACAAGAACAGAATAAAACAAAATTCAGTGCAGCAAAGCAAAAGCAGGAACAGGAACTGAAAGACAATGAGCAGAGCAAGTTTGAGGCGGCAGACGGAGCACCTACCATACCATCACATGTAATCCACTAGTCCAAGATCTATTCAGAAGTAAAATTTTGATAATAAAGCCAGATGTAAAATCCCTTAGCCTCTGAAGGCCTAAAACATTGTAAACTGTTGCTTCACAGTAACTGAATGCAGCATAAGGTAAACAGGCAGAATCACAGGACTAGCCGCACAAGGGACGAAATGAAAGGAAGAAGCAATTGGACTAAGGTCTGACAGAAATACTGAATCTGCACCTACAACCACAAGTAACGCAATGAAATTGCAGATAGATGTTTCTCGTGCAGGGCCTCAGACACAATACTGACACCTACATACATGCCTCAATAGATCAGGCAGAACATTGAAATCTCTTCAACACTACTGACAGTAATTGCTGAAAAGGGACTTTGTTTTGCGCTTCCCTTCAGGAACCTTGGAACTAAGCAATCCTTAAAACTACGCCAACCAGCATAGTCCTCAAGACTAATTAAACATAACTGCAGTCGAATGAAAGCGCAAGAATCTTGCTAAATCACTAGATTTCAAGCTGATATACTTCGTTGCGGATTACATAGGATTCAGGCAAGTGGCTGAGCAATCCTGCACCTAAACCACAATTCTAATAAGCAGGCCCATTTCCCATCTGACACGGGATCAAACATCCGAACGCAGCAGGAGCAACAGGACACTTGCCCGTGCCCACGGCGCCCCGAGTCCCATGTTACAAACCCTCTCGAAAACCCAGTACCCTACCGAGGAGCCGAGCAGACTGAGAACTGCTGCCACCGCAAGCACCACAAGAAGCGCCGTGTAGGGCCAGGCAACGGCGCACCGCCACCGAGGGCATGTGAGAGGACAGGGAGGAAGAGAGGGGATCCAGACCTTCACAGCCACGGCCCTGCGCCCTGTGGCAGGTGGCGTAGCGCTGCCATCGCCGCAGTTGGCGGCCCGCGTCGGGTGTGGAGAGAAGTGGCACGCGGCGGCTGGAGTTGCGCCGGTGCGGTGGGCGGTGGCGGAATAGAGCGCGGAGCCACGGGCACCGCTTCTGTCCATGTGGGCTCTTCTTCAATTCGGCTTGTTAACTTGGGAGCCTTTCAGCAAGAGCCCACGCTGAAGCCCACAGATCACGGCGTGTGATAGGATATAGCCCAGGGCTAAAGCTGGACGGAAAGCTCGACGGCTCGCAGCAGGCTTGGCTCGACTCGACTCGTTAGGATAACGAGCCGAGCCGAGCCGAGCCGAGCCTAAGTTTTAGCTCGTTAGTAAAACGAGCCGAGCCGAGCTAGCTCGCAAGCTGCTCGCGAACTCAACGAGCTGCGCTTCCAGGAAAAGGCCGCAGACCCGCATCCACCCATATCGATGAGACCCAGCCGTAGGCCACGGCCCACAGGCAAATCAGTCCACGCACACATAGGAGAATTAAACCCTAAAAGCCTCACGCACAACACAGCCGCACACGCACAGCCGCACAGGCACCTGGCCGCCGCAAGCTCGCGAAGCGGCGGCGACGGGGCGACCGAGACAGGCAGACAGCTGACGCGGCGACGACGGGGCGAACTAGACGTCGGACGCCGTGACTGCGAGGCTGCAAGAGTAGGTCTGGTCCTGATCCTCACTCATTCACTCACCTCCTCTCTATCTTTCCATTTAGATCTTGTTGTGATAGAGTTTGGACTGCTAGTCTGCTACTGACCTGCTGACTCCTGTGCTCCAAGCCCTAGGCACGGCCATGGAGGGTGAGAAAAATGCATCGTCGCATCCTCCAAGTTTGGAGTCGAGGAGTAAACTCCGTGGACGAGGAACCAGCACTCGGTCTTCATCGAATCCCTCTTTGACCATGGACGTGACAGTATGTTATCTAATTTCCAAATACTACAGTCTACAGTACCAACTTATGTTGAATTTGCTTGATTCATTGATTGGTAAATTTGGTACGTAGGTTATACCGTTATAGAAATCATGTTGTCCAAATTATTTAATTACTATTAACTAAATTATTTAATTATTGCTATATAGATAATCAATTTATCCTAAAAAATGTAGAATATTATACTTTAGTTTTTAATGCAATAGCAATTATTCAGCTATACATTAATACATGTATGTTTCCTCGTGTAGACATTGGAGAGGGTTTCAGAAGATGAGGACGATGATAACAGCTTCGACCATAGGGATGATATGTCTGAAAGCCTACCTACAGTTGATGGTGGAAGTAGAAGCCAAAGGGATGATGAGGTTGATGATGGTGCTTCAAAGGCTAAGAAGGCAAAGACAGCAGGGAAAAAAACTGATGTTACATTGTCTCCCAAGTGCAAGATAGGAAGAGGCAAAAGGGCTAATTGCTGGAAACATTTTAGGATTGTCAATGTCCCATCCAAGAAGGAGAAAGGTGTCATGGAGACAAAGGCAAAGTGTAAGTTCTGCCATAGGAGTTATGTGTACCATCAAGGTGGTGCTACAACAACTCTGAACCAGCACCTGAGTACTTGCACACAGTATCAGAACAAGTTGGCAAAAGCTAAAGCTCAAGGTACACTAAACTTTGATCCAGATGATGGCAATTCTGTTGTTAATCCTACTGAATATGATCATGCACACACTAGAGAATTGGTTGCTAAGATGATAATTGCTCATCAGTACCCATTTAGAATGGTAGAGCATAGATATTTTAATATCTTGATGAAATGGATGAATGGTAACTATGAATGGATTGGTAGGAAGTCTATAAAAAATGAATGCATGAGAGTTTATAAATCTGAAAAAAACCAACTCAAGAGAAGCCTGAAAGAGGCAGAATCGGTAAGCTTAACCACTGATTTGTGGACGTCTAATCAAAACCTGCAGTACATGTGTTTGGTGGCACATTATATAGATGAGAATTGGGTTTTGCAATGCTGTGTCTTGAACTTTATTGAGGTGGATCCTCCCCACAGTGGTCTTGTCATAGCTGCTGCTGTTTTTGAGTGCATGGTAAAATGGAAAATAGAAGACAAGGTCACAACAATAACTCTTGACAATGCTACAAATAATGATTCTGCTATTACAAATTTGAAGGCAAAGCTTCTTGCTAGAAAAAATTCAGTATTTGATCCTGGTTACTTTCATATTCGGTGTGTTGTTCATATAGTCAATTTGGTTGTTAATGATGGCCTCCAACAAATAAATAATTTGATAGCTTGCTTGAGGAACACAGTGAAATACTTTAAGAGGTCTCCATCTCGCATGTATAAGTTTGTGGAAGTATGCAACAATTATTCTGTCAAAGTGGGAAGAGGTTTACATCTGGATGTTAAAACAAGGTGGAATTCAGCTTATAAAATGCTAGATATGTGCATTGAGTATAAGGATGCATTTGGTTACTACAAAGAAGTAGACACCAACTATGTTTGGAAACCTGAAGATTCAGAGTGGGTAATTTTTGGAAAAATTAGGCCATTATTGGGAACAATGGCAGAGGCCACTACTGCATTTTCTGGGTCACTCTATCCAACTGCCAATATGAATTTTATTTGGATGTTTGGTTTGTTAGTTATAACATTTTTGTACTTGCATATGAGGTGAGTCCCACGTGGCGCAAGATTTGCATGCACACCGCTCCTCCCCGCGCTGTGCCCGCGTGCGCACAGTCACTTTCACATGCGCGGCAATTCTTTCTTGGTGGATTCCACCACAACTAGCCCAAACTAGCCCAAATAATCACCTCTTTGGGGAGCTAATTTTTTTGGATGGGCTAGTTCGAAAAAAAACTAGCTCTAACCCTCATGTTTGATACTTTGGGGCTAGTTTAGCTAAAACTAGCCAAAACTAGCTCTAACCCTTGGATCCAAACAAGGTCGATGTGTTCTTTCTTGTCACCACAATGCTGCAATTGACTCCAAAAGCAGAGCCTAGAAGTTTCTCAAAATAAGACTTGCACAAAGTTTTTAGGTCTACGATTGTAAAAAAAATATCTTGTTTTCTGTCATACAAATAGACCATTACAAGGTTGTTTCCCCCGTTAGTAACAACAATCTATTTCTTTTCCTCCATGTTTACACCAACTTCCAAAAAGATTCGCAACACTCAGAAATGGAACAACACCAAAAATAAAAAAATAATCCTCACTAAAGATCCTTTGCCAAGAAACAATCAAAGAAAAGATGTTGAATTGTTTCATGGCCACTATAGAAACTAGAAAGTTTACTCCCTTGCTAGTTTCTCTTAGCAAGATTATATTTAGTGTCACACCTCTTTTGAGAAACCATATAGAGACTTTGGTTTTTAAAGGTACCTTTACCCCGCCAAATTTCTTATGGGAAGTTGGTGCCTATATTAGTCAAAAGCTTGTACATAGAGCTAACTGAGTAGCAACCATTCTTGTTCAAAGAGCAAGTAACCCTGTCTCTACCTAACTGTAAATTGATATTCACAATATGTGCCACTAAGTGATTTCATTCAAACAACTTGATCCCTATTATTGCCCTATTAAAAGAGATATTTAGGGAGACGTTATTTAGAATTTTAGAAATTGTTTCTCTTTATTGGGAACAACGTTATACAAATTTAGGTATTGTTGCTTTAAAGAAAGCTTTCCTAACCGGATATTCTTCCTAGAATCCAATTTGAGAACTATCCCTTAATTTAAAGTTTACTAGCCCCATGAATTGGTCCTTTTTTGACATTAAACCTGTTCAAAAATGTGAATCCCCAACCTTTTTACAGACTTGGGGTTAAAGTCTTATTTTTAAAATATTTATTTTAGAGAAGATCCTACCATACTCCTCTTAGTTGAACAATTTGAACAACCATTTTCATGATGAGGTAAGATTCTTGAGGTACGAACGACCATGTCGCCGAGTGTCTGAAGTCAGCGGGAAAGTACCCTGGCCCCTACCAACATTCTGATGCTAGTAACACACGAGGGTACGGTTTGACAGGAATTCAACAACATGCCGGCTACAGGAAAAAGCGGCCTGACTTGCAACAGGAAATAACTAAAACACTTGCAACATACGTCTAAAAACCTTGCAAAACGTCTTAAAAAACTTGAAAGTCATCACAACCATATGCAACATGCAGATAAACACATGCAAACAATATGCCATCCAGATAAAATACTTGCAACATACGCCTAGAAAACGGATGAAACATTTATAGCAAACTCTTACAACATGTGTGTATAGCTATTGCAATATATGCAACATCCTGATCTACTTTTGCAACATCTATGCGAAACACTTGCAATATATTTCTGAAACATCTGAAACAATTGAAACATACATTTGCAACATGCGCTTTCACACAACATCTCCTTATTGCTTACCACACGGAGGGAGCATAGCTACGTGTGTGGCCCCGCTATACCAAGCACCATGCCGCTACTGTCCAAGATCATCCACGAGCAGGCCAACCATCATCACGACGTGACACGAAAAACATGTTCTCGAGGAGGGGACTGAGGCATATCAAGGTAGACAACCTAGAACGGTGCCATAACAAAACAGGAGGGCTGTGTGGCTGCGTATGCCTATGGTAGAGGAGTTCATCTACTACGCGTTGCCGGCGGAGGGCTGTGCCATGGGATGGCACTGGAAGCGGTAGGAGAGGCAGCCACATCTGGTGCCAGAGCAAGGCGAGGACAACACAAGGGACAAGAGAAAGATGAGCGACCGCGATAGGCTAGAGGCGCGATTGCGTGGAAGCAAGGCGGGAAGCTACCTTCGAGCACGGTGGAGATGCTGGCCAGCGAGCGGCCGGACGCGGAGGGGGTGCGTGGAATTTTTTTTTATGCGTGATTGGTTTTGGACAAGCAGATAGGATAGGATGGAGAAACGAGTGGACAAGTAGATAAGATAGGATAGGATAGGATGGAAGGGGCTATTGCCTATTGGGCTCACGACCTACTAAGAGGAGTTTGTGCGGATGGACGGACGACCTACCACAACTATTATCGTAAATTTTATGACAACCCAGGTAAAAACACATCACTAAATGGCTTATGGCCTGGCTAGCTAGGCCCATGTACTAAATAGGCTAGCTATTAATAGGTTAAATGTAGTTGTGGGCCTAAGTTATTATCTGACAAGCCCATTACACAAGTAAAATTGACACTAATTTCTAGGTCAAAATCTATTTTGCAGCCGTGTATTTACTGGGCGTAAAACAATAATCAAGCTATACTTCAAACAAGCCAAAATTTCTTACCAATAAATTTTAAAGGCCTATCACATTTTAACATCTAGACAAAAACAACTCATTTCAGCATCCTTTAGTAATCCGCTCATTTCAAGATTCATTATATAATCAGCCCATTTCAATATTTATTACTATCAGGTACAAAGGTAAGGGGTACCCTAAACCCTTCGATAATTTGACGCTTAACATAGCAACCATTTTTAAGACAGGACCCAATCAACTGCTCAAGTCCACAAAGAAGGGCCCATCACACGAAGGTCCCCCGCACCGACAACACCAGCCAGTCGTGGGCCGGCCCGCTTCTGGAAAGATCACGGGCCAGGGGTCGAACGAACGACCCCTCTGCCTCCACCTCGACGCCGAATGACGGACCAGGGGTCGAACGAACGACCCCTCCGACTCTGCCTCAACCACTCGAATGACGGACGAGGGGTCGAACGAACGACCCCCGGGCGGGAAGCTCGATCAGCCCACCTGCTCCCGGTATGGGTTAAAGGAGATCCGACGCGCTCACCTACTCCCACCTAACGCCATGGGCACCCATGACCGCAGTCAAATCCATCAGCTCACCGCCATGTCCCGGACCTCCGTCAACTGTGCTGCCGCTATAACCACGTCACGAGTACGGACTCCAGAGGCACCCCTCGAGACGTGAACAGGACGGCCCTCGACGACGTCTTTAGGGATACGACAAGGCCACGCAGGTCTCGACCTCTCCCCTCGACCGGGGGGCTCGACTCCTACCTCCAACCACTCCGGTATGGGGCCTGTCCCATCCGCCCCGTCCCGCTTCAACTGTGGGACTCGCACCCGCCTATAGAAGGACGACCCTGCTGTGCCGCGACGTGCAGCAACGTCTAGTCTACTGTCACCATGCCCCGGAGCACCGGAAGAACGGGAAGGCCATGCCGTCACAGTGATCGACGTCCCTTCGCCAACACTATGCCGCGGACACGCCCCCCATGCTACAACAGTTTAGGACCCTGTACCCTCGGGCCTCCCCTTGGTCTATAAAAGGGGACGTCGAGATAGAAGAAGGGGACTCCCTTTCGGGCGACTCTCGCGGGAAAACCCACATTCGCTCGGACATTTCGCATTCAGACATCGGCTCTGATCCTCACACTCCACACACCCCCTTGCTTGGTCGACCCCTTAAGCAACCACCCGATCGCCTAAGATAGCCCTACTAGCCTTAGGCCTCAGCTCACTCTGAGCAACTTCGTGTAAACCAGCTTGTACCCCCCTGTACGAGCACTTCGGTGCAAGATAATACAATTCATCCTCCCCCGCTGGACGTAGGGCCTTCTTTGCCCGAACCAGGATAAATCTTGTGTCCTTCTTGCATCACGTTTGGGAGAGGGAGCACGCAATATATAAATTTACTAGCCGGTGGACTTGACCCCCGGGTCATAACACCGACAGATGGTGCGCCAGGTAGGGGGGGCTTTGCGTGTCGATCAACTCCAAACTACTCTCCCAGATGGATTCCACCGTCCCACCATTTCCATTCACCACCATCGTCTGGTTCGGGAGCCTAGAGTTCATGTCCACGGGCCACGGCCACGACATGGTTCTACTCCCCGGTGGTGGCATGGATAGCGGCAACTCCGGAACGCCGGATCCAAGAGGGACCAGACGACGGTCCCACCACTCACGCCTTTCGCCTGCGACCAGGAGGAGGCGTGAGCGACACCGCCACATCTTCGCCGCGCGGATCCCGAGACACTGGATGCCATCTCCCCGGCCCTGGCTGGTGACACAGTTCCTCCCTTCGGGAGCCTGTTTGACCCATGCTTGCGGGTCGGGGGTGGGTACCTCGCTGAGCCTAACTTTGGCTCTGCCATACCGTCATCTCAGAAGGTCCCCGCGGCTTCTCCAACATACTCAGCCGCGCCGCTGCACTTTCCACCACGCGGATCCCGAGACGCCGGACGCCATCTCCCCGGCCTCAGCTGGCGACACAGTTTCTCCCCTCGGGAGTCTGTTTGACCCATGCTTGCGGGTCGGGGGCAGACACCTCTCTGAGCGTGACTTTGGCTCTGCCATATCGTTATCCCAGAGGGTCCCCGTGGCCTCTCCGACACATTCGACCCCGCCACCACCGCATAACCCGTTTCCACACGGGCTCCACAACAACACCAAACTCTGTTCTGCCCTCGCAGGTTTGCAGATACAGACACGTTGCAGGTCTCCAGGGAGCCCGCCATGTGCGACGATCAACCCCGTCACCACCTCTCCACTGGACGAGCACCTGGAGCCAAGACGAGCCCCGACCTGGGGCATGTTGCGGCAACGCCTGGCAAAGGAGCGCAGGGGATCTTTCCCCCACTTCTACCACGGCTACCCCGATTCGGACTCCCTCGACGAGGACTACGATCCCGCCCGGGAATGCTTCCACCTCGACGGTCAGGTGGATTCCCATGACGACGTCGATGACGCCGCGACTACGGATGAAGGAGGAAGGGGCAACGCTACCCCAACGCGAGATGCCGACCCCCCGAGTCCCGACAGAGCCAATCCATCCCAAGGCGCCCGGATCGCGCAAGCCCGAGGGCTGCTCACCAGGCTCAAGGAGGAGCGCCTACAGCTCGAGCGCGCCCTCGAGCGAGATCACGAACGGTCACAGGGTGGAGGAGCCCGCGCCCAGGATTGGGAAGTCCATCAACAGATAGTCGAGGAAGGGGCGGAGCGGCAACCAGGTCATGACCGCATCCTCGACGATCGACCACCGCGGGAGAACAAACGATGCCGACACGGCGACGTTGAGTTTCGAGGTTGCAAAGACCATCGAGGTGGGCACTACGACAGTGACGAGGATCGACGTCGATCCTCGGAACCGCCAGGGCCACGAGTCTTCAGCAAGGCAATCCGGCAAACCGCCTTGCCTATTCATTTCCGTCCGCCCACCAGCCTGGTCAAGTACAACGGCGAAACCAAGCCGGAGCTCTGGCTTGCTGATTTCAGGCTGGCGTGTCAGCTAGGAGGAGCCGACGACGACCACGCCATCATTCGGCAACTCCCACTCTTCCTCTCCGATACTACTCGAAGGTGGCTCGAGGAACTCCCCCCGGACTTGATCTATGGCTGGCCCGACCTAGTTAGGATCTTCGAGGGGAACTTCAACGGCACCTACGAGCGGCCAGGGAACTCCTGGGATCTCCGCAGCTGCAAGCAGAGGCCAGGGGAGACCCTCCGCAACTTCAACCATCGGTTCTCGAAGCAACATACCAAGCTAACCCACATCTCCGACCACGACGTCATCATGACGTTCATCGCCGGGACGACCTGCAAAGAGTTGGTGTGGGAGCTAGGACGTAACACCCCCAAGACCGTCAGCGAGCTCATGGACATCGTCAGCAATTACGCAGATGGTGAGGAAGCCGTCGACGCGTTCTTCGGCATCGACGCGCGGGACAAGGAACAACTACGTTGTTTCTAGCCTTAGGCCTCAAGGTCTCGTACATTTTCGCATTTATGTACAATTTTCGCATATTGAATGAATAGAAAATCCGCGATCCTTGTGCTTTCTTTTTCATTCATGACTCGAGGTAGATTTTACTCTACCCCTCGACGCCTCTCTTTCTGCCGCCCCTCGAAGCACGCTTAGTGCAGGGTAGGAAACGCGCTCGAGACCCACAAGGGTCGAGGGGTGCCGAGCCGGGAACTCTCCTACGCCTCCGGGCTAAGGTACTCCCACTCGCTCCCCCCCTCTCGAGGGCCTCGGGCGTACGTCCAACAACTGCACCAAAAAGTGGAGCACCAAGGCTGGTAGAAGTAAGAATGGCTCGAGAGATCACCGCTCGTTGTCGTAAAGGTAGACTCGACCTTGCTCCCGCAGAGTCGAGCCTCCCTCGGGGGCTAACTGAGAATATCCCCTAAGAAAGTCCCCGAAAACCGCTTTTACCCCTAAGACGATAATTTAGGCCTTGTACATCTTACGTGTTATGTACGTTTATCGCATCATGAATGAACAAAATGTTCTCGAAAAACATTTCATGTTTGTTCATGACTCTGAGGTAGCCTCGACTCTGCTCTTGCAAAGTCAATTTTCCCTCGGGGGCTGTCAGGGAGGGGGGTCCCCCTCCCTGAGTCCCTTAAGAACTCGAACGTTTTTCGAAACTCGACGCTTCTCTTTCGATCTGTGCCCCGAGTATGCTTCATGACTAAGTAAAGACGCCTCGAACTCCCTAAGGTCCGCGGGCCGTCGAGCCAGGGACTCTCCTACGCCTCAGGGCTATGGTACCCCCACTCGCTCCCCCCCTCAAGGGATATGAGAGCGCGTTGAACACTTGGTCCAAAAGCAACAGCTCAGGCAAAGAGAAATTGAGATGGCTCGAGAAATAAAAACACCCAGATGCATCCTGAATAAAATGCATTAAGGTTTTAAAGCCCCCAGCGGCTCGACATCATATTGTCACCAACCTAATCTATTACATAGACTTTTCTTGTCCAGAGCTGGCTCACAGGCCTCAGCTATTTCCACTCGCTACCATATTTCGGTTCGAAAGTATAGAGTTCACGTCCTTAGGCCACAGCCACGACATGGAGGAGGCGTGAATGGCGCCGCCGCACTCTTCACCACGCGGATCCTGAGACGCCGGACGCCATCTCCCCGGCCCCGGCTGGTGACACAGTTCCTCCATTCCGGAGCCTGTTTGACCCATGCTTGCGGGTCGGGGGCGGGTACCTCGCTGAGCCTGACTGTGGCTGTGCCATACCGTCATCTCAGAAGGTCCCCGCGGCTTCTCCGACATACTCGGCCGCGCCGCCGCACTCTTCACCGAGCGGATTCCAAGACACAGTTCCTCCCTTCGGAAGCCTGTTTGACCCATGCTCGCGAGCGAATCCAACAAAAAGACAGGTATGTCCCCGCATTTAATATACCTACCCACTTCCCCCTCCGCATTCCACAGGATAGGACATCACCTTCGGAGGCTAGCGGCGGATGACGAACCATCTGCCAAATCTTGAGGGAGCGAAGGCTGGCCCTTGCATAGGGTTCGACAGCCGCCCTCGAGTACCTGAGGTCAGGAAGGACCCATGGTTTACGGACTCCGGTCCACCCCTAAAATCTCGAGGGGGCGGAGGCTGGCCCCATGAACGGGGTTCGACAGCCGCCCTCGAGTATGTGAGTCAGGGATGACCCGGGGGGGGCCAGGCGCGAGCCCCTAGCTCGAGAACGAACTCTCGAGGTCCCCTGGGACATATCCGAGGCATAACCACGGAATACCTAAGGATCCCTACGCCGGGAGGCATCGAACCACCAGCTTCCATCGAACGAAGCTGGCACCTAGGTAGGCCATACGGTCTTGCTCAATGAGAACGCCTCCGGGCTCGTAATCGACCCCTATCGAATGGGGCACGAGTTCTCACTTGGATTTTTACCCGTACCGGGCACCATTTCTATGGATATCTGCCTGACACCAGCTCACAGAGGACTTCGAGGCTCATCCTAACGGGGATAGCACGATGCTCTTCGCCCCGCATTCCGAACGCAAGGATCCGTGTGAAGGACGCTATGAGGTAGTGAAAGCCCAGCCACGCAGGGCTCGAGGGCCCGACTACGCACGACACCCCTCGACGAAAGAGGGTCGAAAACACCCGTAACCTGGAAGACATAGTCGACCTCTCGGTGGGGGCACTGTGACTCCAGTGCAACGCTCGAGGGAGCGAAGGCTGGCCCTCGGAAGGGTTCAACAGCCGCCCTCGAGCACCTCTCTTTTTAGGGAAAGGAACGCTCGTAACCTGGCGAACGGGATCGACCACTCGGTAAGGCGCCACGACCCCATGTAACCCTGAACTCCCCCCGATAAAACAAACATCAAAGACCCCAAAGGAGTTCTTAAATCACTCCTCTGGGGCCTCGGGGGCTACCCCCGCGGGGTGCGCTCGCGCCCACCCCACGGAGAATCGAACCTCTTATTAACTCTGCAGGTCAATGCCAAAAGCCCCTATGCGGATTCTCCTTATCCGCACAGAGGCTCGGGGGCTACTGTCAGGTACAAAGGTAAGGGGTACCCTAAACCCTTCGATAATTTGACGCTTAACATAGCAACCATTTTTAAGACAGGACCCAATCAATTGCTCAAGTCCACAAAGAAGGGCCCATCACACGAAGGTCCCCCGCACCGACAACACCAACCAGTCATGGGCCGGCCCGCTTCTGGAAAGATGATGGACCAGGGGTCGAACGAACGACCCCTCCGCCTCCACCTCGACGCCGAATGACGGACCAGGGGTCGAACGAATGACCCCTCCGCCTCCACCTCGACGCCGAATGACGGACCAGGGGTCGAACGAACGACCCCTCCGCCTCCACCTCGACGCCGAATGACGGACCAGGGGTCAAACAAACGACCCCTCCGACTCCGCCTCAACCCCTCGAATGACGGACGGGGGGTCGAACGAACGACCCCGGGCGGGAAGCTCAATCAGCCCACCTGCTACCGGTATGGGTTAAAGGAGATCCGACGCGCTCACCTACTCTCGCCTAACGCCATGGGCACCCACGACCGCAGTCAAATCCATCAGCTCACCGCCATGTCCCGGATCTCCGTCAACTGTGCTGCCGCTGTAACCACGTCACGAGTACGGACTCCAGAGGCACCCCTCGAGACGTGAACAGGACAGCCCTTGACGACGTCTTCAGGGATACGACAAGGCCACACAGTTTTTGTAACACCCTAAAATTTGAATAGTAAATTAGATTTGAATTTGAGTTAAATTTGATTTAATTCAAGTATTTTTGTGAAGCATAGAATTAAATAAATAAAAATTAAAACTAATATCATGTTAGGGTTAACATGTTTGAGCATTGCATGCCTCTGCATTTTCTTGGTGTTGTGTGGATTGCAAAACCCTAGAAAATATATTCAAAACCCATTTTTGAAAATCATTTTGCAAAAATCAAAAAGGAAAATAAAAAGAGAAAATGGAAAATCTCTTTTTCTCTCTCTCTCACTCTTCCAGCCCGAGGAGCCCAGCCCGGCCTGCTCTCCCCTCTCCCCCTCCTTTCTGTCCGCATGGGCCGGCCTGCTCCCGCGCCTCGGCCCAGTGCCCCGCAGGCCCGCGATCTCTCCCCCTCTTCTCTCGCTGACACCAGGGCCCCGCCCGTCAGTCCCCTCTCTTCTCTCTCCCTTCCACTGATAGCGTGGCCCCGCCTGTCAGCTTCTCCCTCCTCCGTTCAAGTTTTGCCACTGATTTTCAAAAGCTTATAATTTGCTCGTTTTAAATCCAAATCGATCCGTTCAAGTTGCGTTAGATCCGTAATTTGATGCTCTATCCAGTAGTATAGATTTCATCTATGTTAATTACTTTTGAAAATCAAAAGTAAATTAATCCTTTTAATCTTTAATCTTGCCCTTTTCAAAATCTTATTTAATCTATAGTTTAATCGTTTTAGATCCGTTTTGTCCCGTTCGAGTTGCGTTGGTTTCGTAACGATAAGATCTACCTGTTAGTAACAATATTAAATATGTTTTATTCTCTGAAATAAACTGATAATTGATTAATCTATATGATCAATGGTTTTCCAATTTAAAATCAATTAGGGTTTTCCACCTCGGCTTTTCATAAAACAAAACATACTTAGTTTAATCTTGTTTTTCCAAAGCA
This sequence comes from Microstegium vimineum, assembly GCA_022036555.1. Classification (NCBI taxonomy): domain Eukaryota; kingdom Viridiplantae; phylum Streptophyta; class Magnoliopsida; order Poales; family Poaceae; genus Microstegium; species Microstegium vimineum. The sequence continues at coordinate 15,258,662 of CM039132.1, forward strand.
AATGTAATGTGACTTAATTTAATTTGGGTATTTCTCTGAAGTATCCAATATATGCTTTTTATATAAATAAAATAAATGAAGTCTAATTCTCTTATAAAAGCTAATCTTCGGTAGACGTTTCTTTTCCTTTATAGATCCGATTAGCGTGTTTCTCGCGTCTGCGTGATCGTAGCAAGACGTAGATTTCTTTTAAAACTTTTTCATTGAGTGGTGTATTGTTCTAAAGTAGATATATTGTATGCTTTGTATGATTGTCAGATGCTTGTGTGGTGTTTATGATCCTGTCCAATCGGTGAGATTTACATGGAGATCAAGAAGAAGTCATCAGAAGATCGAGAATCAAGTGAAGAAAGGATCTAAGAGTTTAAGGCAAGTTTAACATGGGATCATCCTTGTTACCTATTCACCCTAATTCATCTAGTCATGATTGCATGCGTCTAATTTGATTCCTATTTAGATCTTTACCATAGCTTTGTTATCCTTTTACCTTGTCACCATGGGTATCTATGCATATGGGTAGCTTTGCTATGCTTTACATAATGAGTATTGAATCGAATATTGATTAATGATATGTGCAACAAGGAGATAAAATTGGCTTTTATAGCAACATGGAATAGGACCCCACTGTAGGGCAAAAGCTGGGACTTCATTGCAACCATGAGTGCTATAATGGCTCTGGCTTTAGTCAAGTATGAAGATTCGTACTAGCATGTTAGCAGTTCGTGAAAGGCACCATTGCCGAGCTGGTTGTAGGGCATGTCCTAGGGTGGCTACCGCTTCGAAAGGTATCATCGAGTAGGGGCTTTACATACCCCTTGCCCTTGGGTCCGTAGGGTCTGTCAACATGTTGGGAAGACTTTTGAAAGACTTCATAGTGTACCCTGCCCGCTCACCTCGGAAGTGTTTTGGGAGTCGTGATCCCGGGCATATGGGCAACACGGCTTGTGGGTAAAGTGCGTAACTCTGCAGAGTGTAAATCTGTCATGATAGCCGTGCTCACGGTCACGAGCGGCCTGGAAAACTCACAGTGTTAGTTACTCCTGTTGTTGGACAACTTATGATGGTAAGTTTGGAGATATGATATACGAGATTGTTTCATTAATGATCATGTGGTTACCAACTGGGTTAAGCATAACTAAAGCTAAGTGTTGGTAAAACTTGACCAAGTTAAAAGCAACCGCAGTAAGTCAGTGTCAACCTTTTGAGCTTCATAACCCTATGTTACTCTTGCTGAGTACGTTAAGTGCTCACCCTTGCCTTATCAACCATATCAGATTGCAAAGAGCAACAGTTAAAGGAGTTAGGCTTGTGCTCAACTAGTCAGTTGTCCCTGTGAAGTTGGAGTCTTCGCTTGAACATCGGAGTCGTCTTTCCGCTGTTCGCTGTGTTGAGGTTATCCTTTGACCTTTTATGTTATATATTTAAGTATTGTCTTTCGATATCACCTTAATTTGTGGCTATATGTGAGATTTGACTTCCTGAGCTCACATATGGTGTAAATCTGGTTTTGTCCTTGAAATTGGGTGTGACAAATTGGTATCAGAGCAATGCTGACTATAGGACGCAAGCCTAGATAGAACTAGTCATTTTAGCAAGCTCTTAACCTTATCTAGTTCTTGCTCTTCCTCTAACCTTGATATTTTATTAAAGTTATGCTCCCTCCTTCTCTATAAGAGCTTTGTCTTGATTCATCTTTTTCCCTTCTATCCAAATAGATGGTTCGTCATGAGAAAGTTGCTCGCAACAACTTTGGAAGACCGTGTCTCAGTGAAGGAAGTCAAGCTTTCACGGAAGCCCAGATTCAACACACTTGTTGGCACAAGGAGTACATTACTATGTTCTATAGCAGTGAAGCTTTCTTCCACCTTCGACTCATGCAAGTGTTGCAAGACCACTACCCTTATCGACAAGCCATGGTGGAGTATAAATGCACTGTTTGGACTCATCCTAAGTATGAGAGCCATTGGAGCATAGAGGCACATGTCACAATGCGTAGTCCGACTACTGGTTCAAGGATGGTGGAATCCATTCACACATCTCTCGCAGATCGTTTTAGTATGCAAGCTGGTATATCGGATGCTGCTCATCAAGCTCTTTTGGTATACCTTGGAAAACACTATGAAGACCTGAAAGATGTCAAGCAGAAATACTTTCCTTGACGTCCACCAAGAAGTTTTCAGTGTGTAATGGATGACCCTCAGTCAGAGCAGAATGAACAAGTAAAGGAGATGGCCTTGACCATCCATGCCCTCCACCAAAAATTGGAAGATAGTCAACTAGAGTTGTCAGAATTGAGACAACACTATGAAGAAGCTCTTGATGAGATTGATGATTGGAGAAGTTGTGCTGGATTACCCAAGATCAACATAGTAGAAGATGTGTCCCGCTCTACCCCACGCAAGAGATACTACCCTAGATGTCGCTGCAGTCGCACCGTGTTTAAGGGATAGGAGTTTATGCCCTTGTATAATAAAACATTAGTAGAAAAGTCAAGTCAAGTTTGTGTGCCTATTGAACTTTTAGTGCTTGAATGATTGTCTTTATGATAATGCATGATTTGAGTCTTTGTAATGAGTGCAATGACCTTGTGGGATTTTACCCACAATATCATTTAGTTTATAGGCCTTAGGTTTAATGCAATAAATAGTTGAGTTCTCTTGTCTCCTGTTTCCCGATCTTGTCACAATCTTTCGCTATCATCTCACCTCCTGATGTCTCTATCATAACTTCTCTGGAGCATTTTGTCCTTATCACCTTATATCTCTGTTTGGGGGAAGTCAAGAAAATCATGAAATTCTGGACAAAAGTAGGCTGTTGCACCTTTCGCTGACTTCAAGAATCACCTTCAAATCTGTTATGGTTTGAGAGATAAAAAAATTCACAAGGAGACAGTTGTGTTGCTTGAAGCCTGGAACAGTTTCGGTTGGTTGCTGTTTTCGACTACCTCAACAACAGAATCTGGAGAAGTGTGTTATAAGGAAGTTATAGATAATTTTATAACCCTTCCAATGGACTAAACTACAACTTCATCGGATTAACAAAACAAGTATGACTGTTTTACTCTGTTGTTGTTTTCCTGTCCGCTCGGAAAATCGAGTTGTGGATTCATACCCTCCCACATGAACTTCTTTGGGATGTCAGAACCTCTTGATGACCATCAATTTAACTCAAAAGAAGATGCAAACTACCCTTTGGAGTCCCTTAGTTGTCTCTGCTTAAGGGGGGTAGCCAAGTTGAAGAAGTTACAAAGACAAATGTTTCAACTCTCGATCATCTTGCTTGGAAGAATCAGTTATCCCTATGATGAAAAAGTCACTACCAAGGATGATTTACCTTTGTTCAGGATTAGTGTTGATGTGGTTATGCAACCTCCACCGACAGTCGCCGTCAACCAACTTGAGGAGAATGACAACCCCACAGAGAGGGTTGTGGATGAATTTCCAGATGTATTCCTGGAAAATTTGCCAGGATGGGAGTAAAAGAATTAGAAGAACTTAAGAAACAAATCAAAGAGTTGTCGGATAAAGGTTTTATTCGTCCTAGTTCTTCACCTTGGGGTGCACCAGTTATTGTTGTTGATAAGAAAGATGGCAGTAAGAGGATGTGCGTTGACTATCGGTCACTAAAGGGGGTAACTGTCAAGAACAAGTATCCTTTGCCCAGAATCGATGACTTGTTTGATCAGTTGAAGGGTGCTTGTGTGTTCTCCAAGATTGATCTTCGGTCTGGTTATCATCAGTTGAAGATCCGTGCTTCAGATGTTCCCAAGACAGCACCCACTACGAGGTATGAGTTGTACGAATAAACGATGATGTCGTTGGTCTTACCAATGCACCCGCATACATTATGTACTTGATGAACAAAGTTTTTATGGAATATCTGGATAAGTTGTGGTGATATTTATTGATGATATTCTGATCTACTCCAAGAATGATGATGAACATGTTGAACACTTGAGATTGGTATTACAGAAGCTTAGAGAGCACTAGTTGTATGCTAAAAGAAGTAAGTGTGAGTTTTGGTTGAAAGAAGTTTCTTTTCTTGGCCATGTTGTGTCTAATGGAGGTATATCAGTGGATCCTAGTAAGGTGGAAGATGTACTGAATTGGAAACCCCCAACCAATGTCAGTGAGATTCGCAGTTTTCTTGGTTTAGCTGGATATTATAGAAGATTCATTGAAGGATTCTCTAAGCTAGCTAAACCTATGACCGCGTTGCTTGAGAAAGATGCCAAGTTTGTCTGGTCAGAGAAGTGTCAGACTAACTTTGAAGAATTGAAAAAGAGATTGACTACAGCTCCTGTGTTGACCTTGCCAGACTTGAGTCAGAAGTTCTCTATCTATTATGATGTCTCTCGTCTTGGTTTGGGTTGTGTGCTTACGCAAGAAGGAAGAGTTGTTGCGTATGCTTCACGACAACTAAGGATGCACGAGTTGAATTATCCGACTCATGATTTGGAGTTAGCAGCTGTGGTTCATGCATTGAAGATATGGAGACACTATCTTATTGGTCATAAGTGTGACATCTACACCGACCATAAGAGCTTGAAATACATCTTTACTCAATCAGATCTGAATTTGAGGCAACGCCGTTGGTTGGAGCTGATCAAGGACTATCACCTAGATGTTCACTATCATCCTGACAAAGCCAATGTTGTGGCCGATGCTCTTAGCAGGAAGAGTTATGCTAATGAGATTCGGACAATACCTATGCCGGAAGAGTTGTGTGCTGAACTTGAGCATCTCAACTTGAGCATTGTTGCTAATGCTATGGAGATGGTAGTGGAGCCTACACTAGAGAAGGAGATTCGTGAAGGACAGTTGCAGGATAAGAATCTGCAGTTAATAATTGAGAACCTGAAGGAAGGAAGATCACCAGGTTTTTGGTTAGATGATAATGGTACATTGTGGTATGGAAAGAGGATCTGCGTTCCCAACATCAAGTCTATTCGACAGACGATTATGCAAGAAGCACATAAGTCAACTTACTTGATACATCCTGGAAGCACTAAGATGTACTTAGATCTTAAAAAGAAGTACTGGTGGGTTGGATTGAAACGTGATGTGGCAGAATATGTAGCGATATGTGGTACATGTCAGAGGGTTAAAAATTGAACATCAGAGACCTGCTGGACTGTTGCAACCCATAAAGATACCTGGATGGAAGTGTGAAGAAGTTGGTATGGATTTCATTGTTGGGTTACCCCGTACACAACAAGGTTATGATTCTATATGGGTAATAGTTGATTGGTTGACCAAAGTAGCTCACTTCTTGCCAGTTAAGACTAAGTACAATGGTGCAAGGCTAGCAGAATTTCGATGGAAAGGATAGTATGCTAGCATGGAGTTCCAAAGAAGATCGTGTCAGATAGAGGGACCCAGTTTACCTCGCACTTTTGGAAGAAAGTGCACGAGTCCCTCGGAACAGTGTTGAATTTTAGCTCAGCCTATCACCCTCAGACAGATGAACAGACAGAGAGAACTAATCAAGTGCTAGAAGATATGTTGAGAGCTCGTGTTTCGCAGTACGGTACAAGTTGGGACAAGAGTTTGCCCTATGCTGAGTTCTCATATAACAACAGTTATCAGGAAAGTCCTAAGATGGCACCGTTTGAAGCTTTGTATGGACGGAAGTGTAGAACTCTGTGGTTCTAGAATCAAACGGGAGAAACCCAAGTGTTTGGACCAGATGTTCTGAGAGATGCAGAAGAACAAGTCCGAGTAATCAGAGACAATCTGAAGATAGCACAGTCTCGACGAAAGAGTTACGCGAATAACCGAAGAAGAGATTTGTCTTTTGAGGTAGGTGATTATGTTTACTTGAAAGTGTCACCTATGAGAAGTGTGAAACGGTTCAGTATGAAAGGAAAGTGAGCCCCCAGATATATTGGTCCGTTCAAGATTCTTGAGAGACGTGGAGAAGTTGCTTATCGGTTAGAGTTACCAGAAAGCTTGTCAGGAGTTCACCATGTGTTTCACGTGTCTCAGCTCAAGAAGTGTTTGCGAGCACCCGAAGAATAGTTACCATTGGAGGAACTTACAGTTAAGGAAGATTTGACCTACGAGGAATATCCAGTTAAAGTCTTGGAAACAGCTGAAAGAGTTACGAGGAGTAAGGTCATTAAGATGTGCTCTCTTACCAGAGTCTCATATCCAAGCAGATATAATCTTTGAAGATAACCTTATCGTTCTCTCTAATCTCTTCGAATCTCGAGTCGAGATTCTTTTAAGGGGGGTAGATTTGTAACACCCTAAAATTTGAATAGTAAATTAGATTTGAATTTGAGTTAAATTTGATTTAATTCAAGTATTTTTGTGAAGCGTAGAATTAAATAAATAAAATTAAAACTAATATCATGTTAGGGTTAACATGTTTGAGCATTGCATGCCTCTGCATTTTCTTGGTGTTGTGTGGATTGCAAAACCCTAGAAAATATATTCAAAACCCATTTTTGAAAATCATTTTGCAAAAATCAAAAAGGAAAATAAAAAGAGAAAATGGAAAATCTCTTTTTCTCTCTCTCTCACTCTTCCAGCCCGAGGAGCCCAGCCCGGCCTGCTCTCCCCTCTCCCCCTCCTTTCTGTCCGCATGGGCGGCCTGCTCCCGCGCCTCGGCCCAGTGCCCCGCAGGCCCGCGATCTCTCCCCCTCTTTTCTTGCTGACACCAGGGCCCCGCCTGTCAGTCCCCTCTCTTCTCTCTCCCTTCCACTGACAGCGCGGCCCCGCCTGTCAGCTTCTCCCTCCTCCGTTCAAGTTTTGCCACTGATTTTCAAAAGCTTATAATTTGCTCGTTTTAAATCCAAATATTGGCTAATGATATATGCAACAAGGAGATAAAATTGGCTTTTATAGCAACATGGAATAGGACCCCACTGTAGGGCAAAAGCTGGGACTTAAATGCAACCATGAGTGCTATAATGGCTCTAGCTTTAGTCAAGTATGAAGATTCGTACTAGCATGTTAGCATTTCGTGAAAGGCACCATTGCCGAGCTGGTTGTAGGGCATGTCCTAGGGTGGCTACCGCTTCGAAAGGTATCATCGAGTAGGGGCTTTACATACCCCTTGCCCTTGGGTCCGTAGGGTCTGTCAACATGTTGGGAAGACTTTTGAAAGACTTCATAGTGTACCCTGCCCGCTCACCTCGGAAGTGTTTTGGGAGTCATGATCCCGGGCATATGGGCAACACGGCTTGTGGGTAAAGTGCGTAACTCTGCAGAGTGTAAATCTGTCATGATAGCCGTGCTCACGGTCACGAGCGGCCTGGAAAACTCACAGTGTTAGTTACTCCTGTTGTTGGACAACTTATGATGGTAAGTTTGGAGATATGATATACGAGATTGTTTCATTAATGATCATGTGGTTACCAACTGGGTTAAGCATAACTAAAGCTAAGTGTTGGTAAAACTTGACCAAGTTAAAAGCAACCGCAGTAAGTCAGTGTCAACCTTTTGAGCTTCATAACCCTATGTTACTCTTGCTGAGTACGTTAAGTGCTCACCCTTGCCTTATCAACCATATCAGATTGCAAAGAGCAACAGTTAAAGGAGTTAGGCTTGTGCTCAACTAGTCAGTTGTCCCTGTGAAGTTGGAGTCTTCGCCTGAACATCGGAGTCGTCTTTCCGCTGTTCGCTGTGTTGAGGTTATCCTTTGACCTTATATGTTATATATTTAAGTATTGTCTTTCGATATCACCTTAATTTGTGGCTATATGTGAGATTTGACTTCCTGAGCTCACATATGGTGTAAATCTGGTTTTGTCCTTGAAACTGGGTGTGACAACCTCTCCCGTCGAACGGGGGGCTCGACCCCTACCTCCAACCACTCCGGTATGGGGCCCGTCCCATCCGCTCCGTCCCGCTTCAACTGTGGGACTCGCACCCGCCTACAGAAGGACGACCCTGCTGTGCCGCGATGTGCAGCAACGTCTAGTCTACTGTCACCATGCCCCGGAGCACCGGAAGAATGGGAAGGCCACAATGATCGACGTCCCTTCGCCAACACTATGCCGCGGACACGCCCCAGTTTAGGACCCTGTACCCTCGGGCCTCCCCTTGGTCTATAAAAGGGGACGCCGAGATAGAAGAAGGGGACTCCCTTTCGGGCGACTCTCGCGGGAAAACCCACATTCGCTCGGACATTTCGCATTCAGACATCGGCTCTGATCCTCACACTCCATACACCCGTTGCTTGGTCGACCCCTCAAGCAACCACCCGATCGCCTAGGATAGCCCTGCTAGCCTTAGGCCTTAGCTCACTCTGAGCAACTCCGTGTAAACCAGCTTGTACCCGCCTGTACGAGCACTTCGGTGCAAGATAATACAATTCATCCTCCCCCGCTGGACGTAGGGCTTTCTTTGCCTGAACCAGGATAAATCTTGTGTCCTTCTTGCATCACGTCTGGGAGAGGAAGCACGCAATATATAAATTTACTAGCCGGTGGACTTGACCCCCGGGTCATAACACCGACAATTACATACATATATAATATATGTAATCCATCAATCATAGCGCGACAAGCCACCAACTACTCATCATGACATCATAAACAATCATAACTATAATGGAACAAAGCTCATGACAATCATAAACAATCCTCATCATGAGATAAACATCACATCGACATAATACATGGAACAAAGCTCATGTGAGGCTAAAAAACGTATTCAAATCCGACAAATATGGACACGGCTGACATTGTTTAATGGAAGCTGCAACTGCAAATGAGAAAGACTTGTCGAGTCTAAGACGAAGAGATGAACCTCTCCGTGAAAGCTACATGGTACCAAATTACTAACTCTGCTGAATTTTATGTCCTAGAAAAGCAGCCACAAAATTAGATAACCTGCAGTGCCGAGAGATTCTCACAATTGATTTACAGAAATAGCCCGGGCTACAGGCCTGGAACTTGGCAGAAATGTTCATTTTCATGATCTAGAAAAACTTATGAAACTGTTTTCTGGAAAGAAAATCACGTGAAACTGTTAAAAGCGGTAGTTTGGAGAGTGATGGATCAAACTTGATCGAACAAATAGGTTTACTCTAATAAAGTTGATGCGCATTTTGTGACTTCATCGATCTTGAGCTCGGTCAGTCTAGTTCAATCTCTCGGAGGTATTCGTTGGGGTAGATTGTGTGTGCGCGCTCGTTCATATATATAGGTGTGAGTGTGTTCATGTACATTTGTATATTAGATTTAAAAAATGGTATTTACTAATTATTATTATAAGAGGTGGAAAACGAATCGAAAGCAACCCTCAGTTGTATTTAGAGTATTCAGAGGCCGCTACAACCTCATGGGAAGTAGACTTCTGTAGAATGGACCAAGTACGGAACCGCAGTTGAGTAAATGACCTGTAAAAGATTTTCCACCTTGAATGTCATGGAACATTCGAATTAGGTTTCTTGTGGTGGAATCTATCCACTGATTTCAAGTTACCGACTTGACACATGTGCTCTCATTTCCTAAATTTATTTTAGTATTTAACGGCGCTATGCTTTCGGTGGTAGATGACGTCTCCGTCGATAGTGAGGCGCATATGGTGACTTCGTGTTTTTCTAGACCAACCGACTCAGTCCTTCGGGGGTGTTTATAGAGGTAGAGTTTGCATACGTATGTTGATAGGAGTGAGTGTGCATGCGTGTTGTGAGTGCCATCGTTGTATTGTGTAATTCTAGAAAAGATGGCCTTTAATGATGTCCCGGCCAGTCCGGAGCATCTCCAAGAGATTAGACAAAAAGATTAGCTAAATTTACTGATTTTGTTACTCTCTAAAATAGATAATATTAGAGTACTCCAATAGACTTTATAAAATCAAAAGATGGATAGCTGGTGAGGTAGACTATCTAAAAGTAAAAAGCGAATGAGGTGGGACGAACAATCACTAAATTTATATAGTCATTTACGTACCGAGTCTGTTTGAGACGTTTTTTCTTTAGCAATAGCTAAATTTAATTTTAAAGAACAATTTAGCTAATCTCTTGATGCTCTAATTAAGTACATATATATTGTATGACTCATCAATCAATCAGCTAACTACCCTAGCTATACTTCAGGAGAACCATGGAACATGGGCGACGTGGGAGGATCTCGCTAACAGACATAATTATTGATTGTGTTCAGTACAGGTGACTCAGTATTGTTTGTTTGTAGTGCTTTTAATGGATTTGCATTATATTTTAGTTATCGTTTCGTGAGATATGGGACAATCCCATTATTACTTTATATAAATGGTTAACATATGGGCAGTGTCTATAAAAGCTGTGCAGGAGAGAGATTAGAACGTACACATCTTCATTGATGCCTACAGTTCACACTGCCATAGCTTAGAGAAAAAGAAAAGGTTCGTGTTGGTCTGAAGGTAACCACAAACTCTTCTTGTTCTTATATATAGCAAAGAGTTAAGTATTCAATTTCATTAGTTGCAAAAATGAGTGAGATCTGCAGTAATCAAAGTTGTACTATCAGAGAATGAATAGGCTCCCGGGCAAAATTCATCCTTTGCTATTGAGTTCGTTGTTTGATCGATTATGTAACACCGTACTCTCCCCTTGTGAAGACACACACATAAACTCTGCCCCTATAAAAACATCTTTGAAGATTGGCTAACAAATTCTCGAGACCAAACATATTTTTGTGATTACACATGTAGTATTATTCTGTTTTACACTCACTTCTGTGAATGTATGCACATAAACCCTACCTTATGAGAGCATCTTCGAAGACTGGATGGCAAATCCTCAAGAGAAAACATTTTTTTCGGTTACACAGTACATTTCAATTTAGAGTTTTAGACACTCATAACATACACATACTCACCCCTATGAATCACTATCAAACTAGTGGAGTTCTCCTAGTGTTTTAAGTAGTAGTAAAACACTATTATTAGTCATAGCATATGAAGATTTTACTAGAAGACATTTAGTAGGAAAAGATTGTACTAAATTTTAGAAGAACCCCACCTCGCTAGGAGAAATTCAATATTTTGGTAGTGAATACACACAAAAACCTTATCCGAAGGCATCAGCATCGTTAAATCTTGGATCATTTCACCTCCACACGAAGTCGAACACAGGACCTAGCACCTAAGGTTTATATTCTATTTCTAGGCATGTTTAGAATGCGACAAGATGCCATCGATCAAGGCGCAGGCCAGCAACCAACCCCTTAGCATTTCTAGGAACGGTTGAGTGATCGCTCCTAAAAATACATCTCTAGGGACTACGGTCGATAGGCTTTCTGGCTGAAAAATAAGTTCTCGAGGAATAAAAAACGTCGCGCCAGTGCACCTTTGCTGCACCGTCGCTGTGCTGGCCGGCCAGCTCGCGCGGCGAGTGTATCATGTTTGTTTAACACTTATCTACTAAACTACCTTACTCAACTGATCGTTTCTGTGGCTGATAAGTTGACTGATACTATTTTTAGCTGTTTTGTTATGAGAGAAAAACTGTACCATGACTCAGTGGCGAATCTAGGACAAAAAATGACCTACGGCGAACTTTCTACTCCTAGTTTTCTTCGCAAAGCAACCGTACCTCAATTTGTTTCTACAGTACCTCTAATTTGATCCACTATAAATCAATCGAATTCACAACTATAAATTAAAACATTTAAACATTCACTAAATCAATTGTTCAATTATATACCAAATTACCAATCAAATTCGTGATAGATGGAAATACCTTTTCTTCTTTCCCCAATATAAGTTGATGCTGAATTGCAATTATCCATCTCTGAAATTCCACCCGTCCAGAACCAGGCATAGCAGGACTGCAACATGGCCGGTTGCCTTGCGCCCTTGGCCCTTGCCGAATGCCGCGTCGACGGTGCCGTCAGTTCGCGACTTCATGGACAAGGGTAGCCCACAACCGAGCATATGAATCGCCGCCGGTCGCTGCCTGAAGGCTTACGTGATGATTCATACTCCGTATTCTATAATCGTAATATGGGCCTGCTGTGCTAATAGCCCAGGTAAGAGGAGAGGCCCACCGACACCCAAGCATTGTTCAGTCTGTTTCCATTCAACCTCCGACGCCGTCTCTTCCGTAGTTCCGTGCACGTGCTCGAGCTTTGCCCATGGCCATGGCTGCCGGGGGGTTGTGCACTTGTGCTCGCCGGCGTTGAGGTCTGGCAGGCCATATTGGCAAATCCGCCACTGCCATGACTCATAAGCCTAGCGAACATGACAATTCTCTTAATAAACACATAATGTTCGTTGAGAGGCTGTTGCTGATGTGGATATATGAAGCATACGCAAATATTTGAGCCCTATGGTCATTGATGGTGACTCCTAAACCACAAACTATTTTATATCAACAATTACTACCAAAAAAGATTTTCAGTTTATAGTTCTTTTTTTTCCATAGACGGCTCAATCTCTCTCTGAAAATGGTTTTAAAGATGGTCCGACTTAAACCAAGAGTTGGAAATGCCTCCTAAATATCATGTCTTGATTGAGGCATTTCTAGAGACGTACTGCCGGAAACTCCACCTGTTTCTATATAAAGTTGACAATGTAGTGTGCCTTTGAAAATATATAGGCGCAACATAAAAAAAAACTAAGGATGATTGAAGACAAACTTTATATCTAAATTGTAAAGATAAAATAGATCCACAATTTTGTAGTTGACAGCTTGATAATTTGAAATTATTTAACGCCCAAAAGTTATATTTTAAACCATGAGATTTTGAAATTCACTTTCTTTTGAAATTTTAGTGACCTTTTGAGACGACTTAAACCAAGAGTTGTAGTACTTGATAAGATCTTAACTTTCCGGTTCATACTATTTTTGTTTGAAATTGTTTGGATCCTGAAATATTTGTTTCAAAATTCACAAAATAAAGTTAATACAGAAGGATAGTATCACTGACTTAGTCACAAAGTGACATTACCCTCCTCCCTAGAAAAGACGTAATTCTAGGACAGTATCATGTTTTAATATGTCAAGTTTGATAAATATATATTCAAATTAAAATATACAAATAGTTATGTAATAAAATAAGTATCATTAGATTTTTCATGAGATATATTTTTATAATATATTTATTTAGTGTTCAAAACATTAATGTTTGTATCTATATATTTTTGGATGGAATATATTTATTTAGTGTTCAAAACATTAATATTTGTATTATAAAAATGCACCTAGAATTATATCCTTTGAGGATAGAGGTAGGTAGTGGTAGGGGATCCTTGTGTGAGGCCTTAAATCCTGACTTTGATTCTTGACCACCATACGACTTCTTCAGAGGCTAAATAATTGTTTTTGCCATTTTTTATGCTTCACGAATTCTTCCTAGGAGTGGATGGGTATTAGCTATGGATGGCAGAGGGGATGTACCCGCGGGGTACTGCAGGATTGTTCCCTTCCCCGCTAGGCAGAATATCCTGTCCCCGTCCCTGTTACCTGTCTCAGGTACAGATTTCAGCCCATCCTCGTCTAAACATGTGCAACGGGCCGTCGCGGTCCGGCACGGCCCGAGCCCGGTTAGGCCTGCGGGCCGTGCCTCCCCAGACCACTGTGCCTGCTTGCAGGCCCAGGCAGGACCCGAAAAGCACGAGGCCCGAACCATGAACGGACCGGTCCGAAGCCTATTTTATAGAAAACCCCTTGTTTAATGCAGAATTCAGTATGTTTTACGGTGCAATTCTATATAAGCTCCCCTGCTAGCGCGCCGCTACCGGGCCTCCCGTTGAAAACGTGTCGTGTCATGCCGGCCGGCGTGCTGAGGTGACGGCCCAGGCACGACCCATGGACCGTGCCGTGCCGGGCCAAAAATTCGGGCTTCGTGTCGTGCCATCGTGCCTCGGGCTGCATGCTCATCTTTATCCTCGTCCCCGAACCGGGTAACAAATACTACCTGATAATCGGGGTTGTAGGCTCATAGCTTTTCTTCTTCACGAGTTGAGCTTCCATGTAGCCTTGACCTTGAGCTGCACTGGACGAAGAGCAGAGGTCAGAACTGATGGAGTGAGGGGCACGACAGGTGGAGAGGGTCACGGAGCGCGGCATCAGCCTCCACAAGCCAGAAGGAGAGGAAGGGTGGAGAGTGAAGACGGGCATTGAGCAACCGGAGCTAGGAGAATTGAGGAACCAAGGGGCACGAGTTTCGGTGGCTGAAATAGGAGAGGAACTGAGGGGCCTGAACATGAGCTCATATTTGGGCCAAATATTTGTGTGGCTAATCAGATAGTCGGGTCCCAGCGGGTAACGAGGACGTGTATGCAGAGAACACCTCCATACCCACTATACCCGCTGGGGATGGATTTTTTTTTTGCCCAATTTGGATCCCCGCGGGGAGAGATATGATCCTATTCCCATCCCCTTAATGGATCAAATATTCGTCGAGTACCGGGTATTAGAGCGGTTGCCATTCTTAGTATTAGCACATCTCTAGAAATTGATTTCTTAGATGGTCTCCAAGAAACCCACCAAGTGTCACAAAATTGATTTCTAGGGGTGGTAGATGTTGCAGTGATTTCAGCTGTATCTGTAAATTCTCTCTGTGTAGCACTGATTTTTTTTCGGCATGTAAGGTCATTATTTATTGCTGAAGTATGTTTAATAAGATAACTTCTTATTCATCTTGCTGTACTACTGCAGTATGGACGTCACAAACGGTGCTGTGTGGCTCGCATTAGCTATTATTCTGATAATTGGAGTAATCACCAAGGCTGTAATAGGAAGACATATGCCTGCTCCAGTGTGCGACAGATTGGCTCCACCTGGTTCTATCGTTGTACTTTTACATGCAATTCTCACTAAGGGTTTCCACGCAATGATCCAAGATCAATATACGAAGTTAGGAAGCGTGTTCACATTAAGTATCTTTGGACTGAAGGCAACATTTTTGGTCGGACCAGAAGTCTCAGGTCATTTTTTTCAAGGGATGGCTTCAGAGATTGGTACCAGTCCCGCTGTGCAGTTTATGGAGCCAATAATTGGGAAAGAGATCTATGGCATTGATACCCCAACACATTATTGGGTTATTGGGTTAATGAGAGATGCGGTAAAATTAGGAAAGTTGAGAAGCATCGTTAGTCCGATGATTCAAGAAGTTGAGGTAATGATACTTATAATTATATTTTGTGAAGATTATAATGCAATCAGGTTATACGCCTCCGCGAATATATTTTTCCCGCACTTATAATCATTTGAGCATCTGGATACTTGTCTTGTTATAACCAATATATCACTTATCTGTTTCTTAGAGAGCTGTAGCATATAGCCCAACTAAAACTAATAATATCTCTTTTGAGAAATAAATCAATCTCAAATTTGACCCAATATAATAAAAATTAATAGTTATGATATTAAATCATATAACTTTACTATACTAATCGTGCAATATATTTTCATAGCAAATCTATTTCGAAATATAAGTGTTGATATTGTTTTCTATAAATTTTATCAAACTTAATAATGATTGACTTCCCGAAAAGAGAAGACGTACCCTTTCTAAGGCCCTGGGAAGTGCTTTTAAGCTTTTTGTTTACAATTATTCTCAAACAAACTATATGCCAATCAAAAACAAATTTTACATTGTAATTAAAAGTCTCTTTTTTCTTATTTTAGTACCAAACCCACGCGAGGGTTTCACACATTTATTTCCAAACAATGTAAATATTCTGGCACTACATTTTTCACACATGTTTCTCTATGATGAGAAACGCACGCCTAACTCAATTATTACTTTCTACTGCGTTTTCTACAGGACTACTTTGCAAAATGGGGACAACAAGGCATTACTGATTTAAAACAAGAGATCAATCATGTAGTCATGGCAATCGCCTCTAGGTGCCTGCTAGGGAAGGATTTCCGGCAGCAGATGGTCGACGGAGAGGGCTCGACTTTGTTTCACCAACTTACTGATAATGGCATGCGCCTAACTAGCGTCTTATTCCCATATGCCCCAATTCCATCCAACCGACGACGTGACCAGGCGCGTGCCAAGCTATCTAAGATACTGAAAAAGATTGTGCAATCACGAAGAGGATCAAACCATGTTGAGGATGATGATGCGCTGCAACGCCTGATTGATTCCATGTATAATGGTGGTAGCCGGCCAATGACCGATGAAGAGGCTGTGGGGCTAATCATCTTCATGCTCTTCTCTGGACAACATTCAAGCTATAGTGCTACCATATGGACCGGAGCTCACCTACTCAACAACGCAAGGTGCTATAAGGCTGTTGTCGAGGAGCAAAAACAAATCATTCAGAAGCATGGTGCTACTTAGACTACAATGTGTTACTTGAAATGGACATCCTACACAACTCCATCAAGGAGTCACTACGTTTGCACCCTGTTGCACCACTGAGTATACGGAAGGTGCACAAAGCCTTTACTGTCCGGACAAGGGATGGAATTGAGTATGAGATTCCGGGAGGACACACCATAGTTAGCCCTACTCTCCTCAATGGTAGCATATCTCATATCTACAAGAACCCTAATGTATATGACCCAGACCGGTTTGGTCCTGGAAGAGAGGAGGACAAAGTTGGTGGCAAGTTCTCTTACATAGCGTTTGGTGCCGGAAAACATGCTTGCCCAGGTGAGGCTTATGCTTACCTCCAAATTAAGGTGATATGGGGCCACTTGCTTCGGAACTTTGAGATCAAATTAGAGTCTCCTTTTCCTAAAGCGGACAGAAGCAAGTTGATGATGGAACCTGAAGGCAAAATGATGGTTAGCTACAGGAGGCTTCAGCTGCATGCCTAGCATCTAGGACCTGTTTGGGTTTCAGCCTAAGCATGGCAACAATCTTACCCGTCCGATTTTGGACGTCTGAGGTTAAGATCGTTGCCTGAACTGGTGAAACACAGGGGTCCCAGATTCATAAATTGATGTTCTTGCTTTATGTACAAACTATGTTATGTATGCATACTTGCGTGTTCTTGTTTGCAGGTTGTATAATAAAGTATGTGGGTGTATGCCGCCTGCATGTTGTATGAAGATATGGAATCACCTATAATCTCTAAATAAATCATGCCAATGATGAGGGATCATGCCAATGAGGTGTTCTCTTGAGAAAGAAGAAATACTAAACAATGGGAAAGTAATTATCGCACCTCAAGCCTTTTTTTAGTCTGCCGTATAGATGGTATTACTATTTGGTACATTGAGAACATCTGCAACAGATTAGTTATAACCATCCTCATTACTAAAAAAATATGCAATATAAGGTATTGTGTTTATCAAAAAGGTTGCTCATCCTATCCCCAATACCTAAAATTTTTAAGTAGTTACTTAAAATATATCCTCTCTCACACAAATGTAGGAGATCCATCCTCTCTTCCCTATCCATCCACTTTAGGGATTGTTTGGATGTTTATATATTTACCTTAATCCACAAGTATTGGAGTGTATTTTAAACTAATTTTCACTCTAATTCACTCAAACCTATATAGTTTGAGGTAGATACATGTGCATCCAAACAAAACCTTAAAGGTGTGTTGGTAATATCTTTGGAGAGTTAAAAAAGAAAAAAAAGGTACATTACCAAATACAGGCTTTTATGAAATGTGGAATAATTGGAGATGCTCTCAGTACCGAACAATATTGAGTACCCGAGCCACATTCCAATTGTTTAACTTAATTAGGCCTTATTTGGATACACTCCAATACACATAGATTAAGACAAATACATGCGCATCAAAATAAGACGTTAGCTAAAGCCAAGTGTATGTAGGTCCAGCATTCCAGTATTCCACCATAGCTTCACAACCACCAACTAATAATATAATCCCACGATTCCCAATTTTCCTCGCAACACAACCTGCTCAACCAAACCAACGACCCGCCAGCAGATGATGTTGCACTAGCGCTGCCGATGCGGGATCGGTTTCAAGCATCGCTCTCCAACCTCGTATAGAGGCTTCATTTGGGAGGCGGGCCAGATAAACCCAGGCTCCGCGCGGGGATTTTGGTGGACCTTCATTTTCCAGAGAAGACTGCCCCGTCCTGTCCCAGTTTTTTGGAAGCAGCCAACCAGGGGACAGATGAGCCCAGGGTGACTCCAATTATTTGAACGTATATAATCTAATCATGCATGCATCCATGGCTATTTGCCGCGCAGGTGGCGTAGCGCCGCCGTCGCCGCAGTTGGCGCGGGCCCAGCCGCGTCGGGCGTGGAGAGAACAGAGAAGGGGCACGCGGCGGCTGGAGTTGCGCCGGCGAAGCAAGGCGGCTGCTGTCCGCGTGGGCTCTTCCTCAATTTTGCTTGTTAGCTTTGGGGGCCTTTCAGCAAGAGCCCACGCTGAAGCCCACAGATCACGGCGTGTGATAGGATATAGCCCACGACCTTTATGTCCTCGTGTTGGCCACCGCGCGACGCGAGCACACGCGGCACCATATGTTGGACCACTTGGTCCTGGGGCCGGTTAGCTGCCGACCAGGTGGGTCGCCATCCGTCCACCGACCACTTAATTTTAATCCGTACTCTGCTTAATTGGGTCTATGACTATTCGCACATGTGAACACTTTCAGCCCAGCCTGGCCTCCCACGACCTGGCCCGTGTTCCCGCGTGCGTGCTTTTGGCCCAGTTCCGCTTCTCGAGAGCGCACAAGCAGGCCGCAGCATGGCCCAGGTCGGCTTCCCGCGAGCGCGTGGGCAGGCCGCGGCGCGGCATGTACGCATGCACATCTAGCTTTTGCATCCACAACATGAATGCACAACTAGCTTTTGCACCCACGTGTGGTCAGTGCAGGTATAAAAGAGAAATTAATAATTATTAAAAGCAAAACTAGTGTACAAACTGGATTAGAACACAAGATCTATTGATTTTAAAGATAGATAACTCACCACCACTACTTGAGAAATACTTTTGTTATTTAATAGATCGGATCATTTAAATCCAATAAAAACATATCCAACCACCATGGAAAAAATAAAACTTATTGAATTAATTAATTAGAGTTACATAAAAAGAATAAAAAACGCTATCGCACAGTACAAAATAAATACTAAAACTTTAATGTATATTATTGAACATAATAGGGGAAAGGAAATAAAAATATTCAAATATAAAGAATAAAAATAAACAAAAGTAAATTAATATAAAAAATACACCAACAAATAAAATATCAAAGAAAAATATACGATAGAACATAGAAAAATATGAACATCACAAAATTCGTCGTAGAACATCATATGTATAGTACATGGACATCACAAATTGTATTATAGAACATCACAAATATACTACGCGAACATTACAAAATATACTGTAGAATATCACTTGTATATTACGTAAGCATCACACATATCTTATTGAGTGTTGGAAGTAAGCATCACACACATGATAAATTTGTATTTAAAGATAATTGTCCAACATCGGGTTAATAATACAAGAACATAGCAAAAAATTAACATAGAACATTATATATATACTACAAAAACATCATATAATGAAGTAATTAAACATAGTCAAATAAAAAAAATTCTACTACACATCATAAATATATTTTAGAACATCGCTTTAGCACTACACAAGTATCATTAAATATATCATAGAACTCGTGTACTACGTGAACATCACAAATATCATGAAAATATAAAATAAAAATAATAAAATTTGTTTAGTAATTAATTAGTCAAATAAAAAGAAAAAACTACCGAACATCACAAATACATCATAGAATATGGTATGAATACTACACGAACATCACTAAATACAACATAAAACACCATGCATATATACTATGCGAACATCACATACATCATGAACGGCAAAACAAAATAAAAATATTAGTTAAGTAAATAGTTAGAGTGAACTAAAAAGAATAAAGAAATACTACCGAATATCATGAAATATATCTTAGAACATCAATATATAATAAACATAAAAAATAAATCATAGGACATTATATTTTTACTCACAGACATAAACAAAATATAGCATAGAACATTAAGGATATATTCCATGAACATCAATATTTATCATAACATAAAAATTAAATTTAGGAAATTAATAATTAGAGTAAAATAACATAGATGAAAAGATGCAAAATAAAATACTAATAATAGAATAAAAAAATGGAAACTAAAATTTAAAATATGCACAAAACAAAAAAGGAAAAGCGAAGTAAAATAGAATAAAACAAACAAAAATAGGAAACACAGAAGAATAAAAGGAAACATAATAAAAGAAATGAGAAAAAACAAAATTAATAAGAAAAAAGAAAATAAATTGATTATAAAAATAAAAAGAATAAAATCTTAAAAAATATCGGGGAAGAAGAAACGGGAAAGGGAAAAGAAAAGGCAAACAAAAAAGGGAAAAAGACATGTAACACTGGAAAGAAAAACGATAAAAAAGAAAAGGAAAAGAAAATAAAACACCATATATAGAAAAGAAAAGGAAAAAGGAAATCTCACGTACTTGCGGAGGTGGGAGAATCTGACGCGATGACCTGCGACATACGGAGGTGGGAGAATCTGACGCGATTTCGGGCCGTCGCTCGCGCGGGTAGTAAATGAATAATACAAAAATAAAATATATAAGAATAAAAATATAAAATGAAAAAAAGAATTAGCATGAAACATAAAAGAAAAGCAAAGTATATGAAAGAAAACAAAGAAAAATAAAAAAAAGAATAAAATGTGACACAATAGAAGGAAAAAGGTAAAAGGAAAATAAATTAACAAAAGAAAAAAAGAAAAGCAAAAACGCACAAAGGAGCTAAAAATGGAAATAATAAATAAAAAAAAGTATAAAACAATACATAGAAAAAGAAAAAAAGTAGAAAGTCATTTAAATAAGAGAAAAGAAAGAAAAAGAAATAAAACCTAAAAAAATAACGAACACATTTAAGTAGATAAGAATAAAAAATAAATATAAAGTATATTAAAATAAAATAAACAACACAGGATAAAGAAATTAAAATAAATAAAAATAACAAAAGCCAAAAAAAAGAGACGTGAACATGATTGTTTCGTACACTCAGCGTACAGAAGCAGACAGACGCAGCACACAACGAAACAGCGCCGCTGCTCCGAACTCAACTTGGGCCGTCGCTCGCAAATCGAATTTGGTCCACGGAAGGAAATAATATGGCGGAGGTCGGCGCGCGTCTTCCATCCGACTGGTCGGACGAGACCCGTTCCGCTTGGTCCTCCCCATTTGAGATGCCCGCCCGCTCACCTGTGCACAACTTTCCTTTTGTTTTCTTTTTTTTTTGTGCATTGGTCTCGTGCCTTCGGATAGTAGAACCGATAGAATAAAATAGGATAGATAGTTATAATGTTTTAATGAAATTTATTAGAATTTGTTTTAGTTTTTTTTAATGATTTTTAATTTACATGAGTTTATTGTAATATATTAAAGACGTCAGAGTTTTAGTTTCCTCCCTTATTTTGGTTTAATTTGAATTTGTTAGAATGATTTAAAGAGACTAAGGTTCATCCAATGGCTCATTTCTTTTTATGGCTGCTATAAAATAATAAGATCCTAACAAAGGGATAATTTAGCAAATAGGGTGGGTGAAAATAGAGGAAAGTAGATGTCTCTTTTGTTATGAGAATTCATTTTAACACTTGTTTTTTTTTATTGTTTAGTAGCTACACAATCATGGTTAGTTCTTTCTCAAATCCAGGAGATCAATTTAAAGGATACTTTAGAGTCTGATGGCGGTCTTTGGTCCAACAAACAAGCAAGAGATGATGGGGGATAAAGTAGAAGCTTTAAAAGCGATGGCAAGCTCTCAAGTCATATATTCCTACTAAAGGTGTTCTCGCCTCACCAATTTATGTGGGCTTCATAGCTCGAGATGGAAGAGTTTGCAAGAACAGGAGATGTCAATGACGAAGAAGGGGGATGGTTTGAATGGAGGACTAAATTGTTTTGCTATGAAGTGAATAAGTTAGGTGAATGTGTAGTGAAGCTTGAGTACAAGAGGATATAGGGTGCAGTGGCGGAGCACGCCACAAAATCAAAGGGGGCCAACTTGACAAAAATACAAGTGAAATGTGTTGACATTAGAAATAAAACCATATATACTTGTATAATATAGTCAAAATCATTTAACAAAAAACATATGGTCAGAATCATCTCGTTTTCTTTTGTAAAAAGAATAGAGAGATGGAGTTGTCGTACAAACCTTATTTTGCTACCAAATTAAGAAATTACATCTGGCCAGTTTGAATCTGAATATAGAAAAACCAAACCTAGAAAGAATAGAGGAAAAGATCAGAGATTGAAGAAATAACATGTTTCTAGTGCTAGCGTAGACTGCTAGACTGCAGGGCTTTTCAGTTAAATAACGTCAATTGCAATGTTTTCACTGCTAGTCAAGTTTGGAGTATGAGACTGAAAAATTGAAACCACCGCGAGGGCTTTATTTTTTCCTGACCAAAATTGACGTTATTTTTTGGAGTATGAGACCAAAATTTAAACTTAATGTTATTTTTCAGTTCTCCAAAATTGAAAACCACCGCTGCTAGACTGCACGGCGCAGGACGACGGCCATGGCGTCACTGCTACTCGCGAGCAGAGCGGTTGCCGACTGCGGTCTCTGCTCGGCAGCCTCGGCTGACGCGGTGGCGCCTGGCAGGCAGCGGTAGCGTGGTGCCGTGGTCCATGGCCAACTAGCGGAGACGAGACGGAGGCAGATTCGATGACATAGATCGTCCGCCCTCGAGCGTCTGTCGTGACTGCTCCCTCCGCTCCTGTTTTCTATCTAGCCTATTAGACTTTTTTTGAGTGGGCTAAAGAGGAGTTGCTAATTTGGTTTTGGGCAGGGGGGGCCGGAGCCCAGTTTGGACCCCACTAGGCTCCGTCCGTGATAGGGTGGCTTTATGCTGGTCTTGTTTTGTCATTGTGTCTGTATAAGGGATTTAGGTTGAGATTAGAGTGCTTTAACTATCATACCCTGCTTCTTTCTATGAGCTGTAAGCCTATAACCTGATTTGTCTTTTGTTAATGAAAGATGGATGCCTAGCCCTAAAACTCCAAAAACAATTACTTAAATAATTATAGTTTTGCTGATAATTCAAACAAATAAATTGGTTAGAAAAAGTAAAAATAAGAACTCTAACTCACTATATCCTTTTGGGCTAATATCTCCTTGGGCCTCAATCAAATCGCACCTAATGTCATAACAGTCTGAATTTGGTATTTGAGTCGACTAGACCCATTGGATATCTGTAGTTTCCATGTATTTATATTCACTTTCAGTATACATCCAATCAAAAAATTGACAAGACATCGTAAAATCGTAAGTTTTTGTATTAATAGGTATGCATGTGTGGATGAACGACAAATATGGGTATAAATTGGTTCAAATGCATGGATGTGGGCCCTCCAATCCCTAGGTAAGTTCATTTGCTCCTGTTCATTACATTGATCCAACTCTTGGCATGCTTTACTTAGTCTTTATTTGCATATTGATCCAAGTATAAAGCAGGGTCGATGAACTGTTGCTAGGCTGGCCGACCTAGGGTGGGGTTGTCTACTCCGGAGGTTTTGCCAAATCCACCCATTTTCCCCTATACTATTCCTACATGCAAATACACACATGCATGTGTTACAATAACTTGTAACATCAATTACCATGTAGTACTAAATCACTTGGAGAGTTTGCAGACTTGCAGTATAAACTCTAATTATATTCTCGAGTAGTTGACTGTCAAGGTGGGATTCATCAATGGCTGGGAACACTCCACACAAACTCCTTCCTCCCTTTTCCACCATTGCTTCATCCATAGCTATTGTTGTCAATCGAGATACTGATGGATGAAACAGTGCATGCAACGGGTGGCTTTATCATTTCAAGAGGTGGATGTCAGTGAGAGCTTTGGTGCATGCACAACATGGTAGTGGAAGCTGCTCACATGGCTGAGGACAACTGTCATGTGCACCTTGGTGGAGTACGAGCAGGGGCCACAACACCAGTGCGGGGTGGGCTCGAGCCCCACTATAGTTAACCGAGGCCTCGGTTATCCAGCGATTAACCGAGGCCTTCCATTGGAGGCGGTTGCCCTTGCCTGCCTCCATTAACTAAAACGACCACCTCTATTAATATTTGTGTACTAGTGGTTGCTCGGACCATGAATCCATATGCTTGAAATTTGTACCTAATTAAGCTTGAAAAGAGAGGTTAGGACTAAAAGATTATGAGATAAGCCTCTCCATTCTTATTTTCCTAGATACGCCACTCAGTAGGCACACTATCTATGGGGTCCTCCGCCCGTGAATCTGTGATACAGATCATATTCAACTTCAAATCAAATTTAATAAGCTTGTAAACTTTGATTAACACTAAATATAAAATGTTGTTGAGCCCTTAGTAATGTCAGTTGGTGGATCAACTGATCGTATTGAATTTGGACCATTGGTTGATGCTTATAACTGATGTAAATGGAATACATATCGCCGGCTAATAAATCAACAATACTACAACGCGATTTATACTTACACTTTGTTACCATCAGTTCCAAAACCACTGGTACAAATTCTTTAGAACTGGCGGTACAAGTGTATACTATAGTAGTGCTATTTTGTAAAGGATATACACATCGTGGACATTATTCGTTCTTTCAATATACAACCAATGCAAATTTTCATTATAGATTGATCACCCTATGTCCTGTAAGTTGGAGCATGAGGTAAAACAATCATATGCTTGTTGGTTCCTCTTCTTTTCTGCTGCGATTCGTCTCTGAAACTCTCCAAGAGCCCAAATTGGGAATAAGTTACGGTAGTTGCCATAGTTGAAGTAAAAGGAACGATTGAAGCTCCCAATGTGTTCCTGTGATCAAAGATGGGAGGGGTTTAGCCTGCTTGACGTGTATTCCAGAAACTATATACTATATATGAATTCTACATATATAAGCTTGGTATATGTGTATTCAGGTACAACTCATATCCATACGGTTGTATAGAAAAGGATTTGTTTTATACCTTTATGAGCCATGTCTAATGATTTATAATAGGAATTATATTATAGGATTTCTCAGTTTGTTATACTCAACTGTAATTGCTAATTGAGTTCATGCTTTGCACAGAGGTTGAAATAAAGCATTCCATCTTTATATCCTCGAACTAAGTTTACTGATAAATCTAAGTGAAAGATAATCCCTACAACCTCCAAATGGCGAGTCCTGAAAAATGAAGACTTACTTGTTGGGGAAACTCTCCTGACTCTTGTTGCATATTGATGAGTTCTTTTGCAGCACCATAAAGTGGTGTTGGATCTCGCTCAACCTATTTTGCATGCACACAAATGAACTGTAAATCTTAATGTAATAGTCTCACCATGCTCCAAATGTATCAATGTGTCGAATGTTTACCTGTCCAGCGTAAATTAAAGCCAACATTGCCCAAGCAGTATTCACTGCATGAGGACTTCTGGCCTCTGCATATACCTGTTAAATATTAAAATGAATGAAAACCATCACACAATGATCTATAATTCAACTAATCGATGGATTTGCTAGATGGGAACAGTTCACATAATAAAATTTAAATCTTTCATCTGAGACTAAATATGTGTGTACCATACCATTCTAACAAATATCAAACGTGAAATGATCAAGAAGGCACGTAGTTAGGTAAAGGAAATTAAGAATTACCTCAGTTTCATTAGAAGGGTAAGTCTCACCCCATCCACCAGTACTTAGCTGCTTTGACAATAGAAAATTGCATGCTTTCCTAATGGGAGAACTATTTTCATAAGTTCTTCCAGAAACAACTAATCCTTGCACTGCAAATAATGTCCCATAAGTGAAACATATACCCCAAGTGCCAAACCTGTTATGTAATTAGTAAGTTATTGTCTGTTTGCATTAAAAGAATGGTAACAGTATACAGTAGACAAGATGATTTTAAATACCATGTGCCATCCATTCGTTGTTTGCTCTCAATAAATTTGGATGCTCCTTTAATACATTTTTTAATCTCTTCATCACGGTACCCTGGATACAACTCTCTGAACATAACAAGAGCTTGAATTGCTGATGACGTGCATTCAACAGATCTATCGATTTGTTGAACATAAGAATTAGCTCGCACACATATGAAAAATAGGGTTAATGATGTTCAAGTGAGAGAAGGTATTTTTTTTCTTACGGGTGATCAACAACAATGTTCAGAAAAGTCTCAGAAGGGTTGAGAACCTATTGCAAACATAATTGAGGTGAGTGTGTCATCAGCCATGACAAAGCAAACATGAACAACAGTTCAAAATCCTGAACAAACCCACAAAACATGCATACATGGAAAACACTTATTTTTGTTGGCAATGCAAGATTAAAGAATATTTTCTTGCATAATAACTTAATAAGGTTCATCTGCCTGTCATTATTTGCTGTGTGTATCTGCTATCAACTTATGAACCCGCATACTAAAACTTGTTTGCAGAGTTTAAGGTACATGCAAAATACTTGGTTGCTTCCAGGTATTGTCAAGTCTGGAAATAAGATGACTATTTTTTAACAAAAATGTCATTTAAATCCATGAACATTTAACTATCATAAAAAGCTAATAAAATTAAATAGTTCCTGTTATATTTCCATTGAACCTGTCTTGATGCACTGGGCCAACTCAATGTATTATTTTTTTTCCTTTAAGGGTTCTTGCCCATGCTAGAGAATTCATTCACAAACTCGGTTTTACACACTAATAACAATGCAACATAAAAAAGTACCCACCTCCAACAAAGATGCAGTTCTCTTACACTCGTATGTTGAAAAGGTGCCATCTTTGTTCTTCAATGGCAACAGAAATGGTGATTAGTACAATTTATGTGAAATACAAGATTAAATTGTCTCGATATAATTATCAGCTCCACGAAAGCTTTAGTGATGGTACATTCTGAATTGGATTTTCCCATTAGAAATGGCTTTTATAAAGGACTCAAATCTTTGTGTTGCTGTCATTTTTATTTTAGCCAATGCGGGTTTGCAATATTATACTCCTTGCATCCTCAAATATAAGGCGTCCAAGCAATTATAGTACACATTATGTGGTGAAACAAATGACACATGTAACCCTCTCTAATTACCATATTTGGATTGTTGATATATATTAATAGTAGGTATATACATGTGAATGTTGCTTTTTGGAGGGTCTGTACATCTTGAATCTCTTATAATTTGGGACAAATTTGAATGGGTTGTATACCTTATATTAAGATATACTCCGTATGTCCCTTACACAGTGACTTTTTAGGCGAGCTTAAGCTTACATTGGTATGCCCCCAAGCGTACCTTCTGCTTGTTTTAGATCTGCGATCGAGAGGCCTGTAGCTAGGCACATGAGAATTCCGTAAAATGGCTCTAGGCTGGCTTACTAGAATGGATTTGGGTTCCAATTCCAGCAATGTAGGCCCGCGCAAGTGTAGACAGCTCACAGAACAAGATCTAGAAAACTTAGGTTTAGCTAGTACAAACAAACCAAATGTTGGCCTCTTAATATATATATATTGCTCAACACAGGGTTATTTTCCCAGCTACATAGGCTTTGGCCTAGGAACAAAAAGCTAATCATTCCATTGTAGTAGTTAATAAAATGGTAAATAATTTTAGATAGAGTCATACCATAAAAGAAAGCAAACAATCCACTGCAGCATATAATCTTTCTTCTTCTATGGGATCTCCCACAAGATTGGAGGATATCTTTGATAACAGCAACAATGCCTATATATATAGAAATTGAACTAAGGGGTTAATAGAAGAAAAACCAAGAAGCACTCTACACTTGAAGATGGTTTTGTTTTGCATACTGCATCACATATATACAATTATATACCATGAGAATTTTATGGTACATGTCATACACACTTCATAATTGTGCAAACAGAATATCTTAGACATGCTCCTAAGTTTTAGCTATGTTATTGCTACTCTCTTGTTCAACAGTATCTCTATGGGTTCAGTATCTCTATGATGGGTTCAGCTGTGTAAGCGCGTTCGTACTGGTTTGACTAGGTATTATGTTTAAAAAACCTGTGAAAAAATACATTTCAAGCTCTGATGTTTAATTTGTTATTACCTGGATGCGCAAAAGGAGATCCTGTGCCACCCTCTTCTCAAAACGCTGCTCTGTGAACTCCTGCCTCAGCCTCTCAATCTCGGCGATCTCATCCTGTGTACCAGCATTGGGGTGAAACTCTCATACCTGCCTGCCGATGAAGTTATTCGCTGACCGTAGCCATGGCCCGCCGCCCTCACCGATCTTCAGCTTCCACATGAGCTCCCAGTCAGTGATGCTCAATAGAGTTGCTCGCAAGGCTAGGGGATTTTGCAAACGTCGAACTAACTAGCGCAGAACGAACTTGTGTGCTTTAGGAGGCATATGCAATGGTAGACTTCTATATATAGGGCGAGCATCGGCGAGGTTACCTTAACAACTATTTTGAGAGGGCATCAGTGCAACCTTCTGAGTTACATGGATACATATATAACCTTATACAGTAGTTAACCAAAATCAAACAGACTTGTGACCCTACCGAAGTAGTTTAGAGCCTTCCGAGCTAGAACATTTTGCTTAATGATGTCCGTGTTCCAGGTTTTTGTATATTGTTATTATCCGGCATATATGTTATAGTTAGAGAAAACTCGAGTACTGGATCAGATTGCGACGAGCTTATGTAGTTTTTGCTGTGATGTCATCCTCTCGGCCATTTTTTTTCTGTCACTCTCAGTCCCATCACTAGCTGCGACGAGCTTATGTAGTTTTTGCTGTGATGTCATCCTCTCGGCCATTTTTTTTCTGTCACTCTCAGTCCCATCACTAGCGCAAAACTCTGGCGCTGCACATTTACCCATATATATGAATCATCAATTCATCATGTTTGACACGCCTGAGCCTCGTTTTCTTGAAGTGTTGTAGCCTTGTAGGGCTAAAACTTGCAAGTAGCTGTCGTGAGTGAAATAATTGCATGGCCCTAGTATATTTCATTTCAACCTCCTCGCCCCTTTTTTTTTTAAAGAAAGGATGACAGTGTGTTTACATCAAATCTAGTAGTTTTGAGGAAGAATAGGAATGGAGAACAAAAAAAGATATAAGCTAGGTCACACCCACTAACAACGACCAAAGAGAAGGCAAGAAAAGAAAACTACTAAAAAACATCGCTGTATACGAGTCTGAAACACGAGAAACCGACCTGAAAAGACCGAAAGGCGCCAAACTAATAAGACACGCGACTGAGCTGGTTGGATGTATCACTGGTTGAAACTGATGATATCATATTTGCACAATACTACCACTTCTATTGGTTGTAAATTCTTGCGTTCTTTCCAGATATGCCACCCGAAGTAGATCATAATGCACCTTAATACGTAACGAACTTTTTTTTTTGCGATAGTTCTTTGTTCTAGTGAAATTTCGTTTGTTTGAAAAATCCTGCAACGGTTCTGAACTATTCTCTATGTTTTCCTTGATAAAGGGGGCAGTCTTTGGGCCATCCGATCCACACGTTTACATAGACTGTTAGCAGCCAGAAGTTTTTCTGGAGTATAGTCCAACTAAGCAAGCAAGCTAGCAATGATTTTGATCTCTCGGCTTTGCAAATAGGAATATATAATCTTGATTTTGCTATAGGTCCCATGAATTGAATCTGACAAGCACTACGCATGGTGTATTTCCCATCTGAGGACCACCTCCACCTCCATACATTTGGTTCTGCATTTTTTCTGAGACAGGTGAAACGTCTATTTCAACAAGGAAACAAGACAGAGTAGTCTAGACATCCTTAGGATCTGAGCTTATAAAGTTCAACCTTGCACGTTTTTAGCGTGTTATTTTAAGAAATATGGCGGTGTTGGAGTGTGGATTTGTTTTTGTGCTTTAGGGCCTGTGTAAAAAAAATATAGCACTAGTCAATTAGTCATCTAATCATAAGAAACTATGTTGTGTGGTGAAAATGGGTCATACGCAGGACTTCAGTTTACGGCTTTAAATTATCAAGGTTGTGTGGTAGTTGCTCAGGTATGAAAAGTATTTCTATTTTCTTTTGTGATTTTACATATTATTTTGCACTTTTTTTATATAGATATCTAGGTGCGAAACTGCGAATGACTCCCTATAAATGAATTTGTAGGGGCAAATTATATGGAGGCTATTTTCAGGGGTCGAAGTAGACCACTCGCTTAAAAATACTTTACATCTAAAACATTTGATTATTAGTGACCATTGAAAAACAAACTGCACCACAAGGTTATGCATCTAAATTTGTTCTTAAAATTGGGTGTGACAGAAATTGAGACTAAAGGGGTTTTCCCTAACCGGGACTCATGCTTAGTCCTGCACCAGTGTCACCTAGAAGTTTTACTGTCAATCTCAAATTCTAATAAATGGCACTTGCATAGCAATTGGAGTGATATTTTCATCATTGGTAGAAACCAATACATAAATCAACTATTGCTAAAATATGGAATTTGTAGGATAAGAAAGATAAAAATTGTAATATCGTTTTGATTCTCGTAGATTATGAATCTTTTGCGCTAAATATATTAGAACTGTTTTGACAAAAATACAAGGCTTAGATTTGCATGCACATGACTAATTGAAGATTAAAGAAAATAACATTCTTTTTCTTTTGATTTAGATTTCTTGAAAATAACATTCTTTTTCTTTTGGTTTTGATGAATTTGCTGGCCATAGATTTTTCTTGACAATAACATTCTTTTTCTTTTGATTTTGATAAATTAGCCGGCAACAGATTTCTTGATAATAACAAACGTGCTTTCGAAACGTGCATTCCGATTGGTTTAGGTCCCTCTCTCGCTTTTATTTGTCTACTATCCCCCTCTTGTGTGGGAATGAGAGCAACAACAAAGAAAAGTCCATGACCCTCTCTTTGTCCTAGCTAGTACAACTATATATATATATATATATATAATATATATATATATATATATATATATATATATATATATATATGTCAACGACAGGCCACCTATGAGGAGGGCTGGTTTGAAGAAAGTGATTGCTGAGCACTGAAAAGTCGTCATATTTTTATACGGATCCTATATGTGTTCATAAATAATATATGTGCTAACAAACACCTTAACTACTGCATTCGCATTGCTTCATATATCTGAATCTCTTCAAAATCACTAGTATATAAATGAACTTAGGTGACACAGAGTTTTATAGATTGGAGGCGGGCACTTTTTTAGCCCACCTCTATTATTGGCTGCCAGACTAGCGCCCGATCGACACTAAAATGCCCACCTCCGCCTCCATTAAAGATTAATCAAGGCGCGTTTTGTAATTTGCCCGTCTCTACTAATTATTATTAATGGAGACAAACATTATAACGTGTCTGCCTCCATTAATCAATTAATGGAGGCGTACACCCTACAAAGCCCGCCTTCGTTAATTTAAGAAGACCAACAAAAGCCTAGGTCCAACTTCTCGCTGCACCGCACGCATCCCTCTCGCACATGCATCCCCGTCTCGATACTCTCCCTCTTTCCGGTCTCCTCTCTCTACAGGCGCTTGGCCAGGCCGCGGTGGCACAGGGTCGTACGGCTGGGTCGTCGTGGTGCGGGAGCACGGGGCCGGGCGTGCTGGGTGCGGGGTCGCGCGGAGCTAGGTCGTTGTGGCACGGGTGGCCGTGGTGTGTGTGTGAGACCGGACGGCGACGGTGGAGGTAAGCAGAAGTCTCTCCATCTCCTTCTCTCTTTAGATCTTCATCTCCCTCACTCTTCCCTCTCTCCCCCTTTCAGATCTGGAGCTCGTTTGGGCTAAATCAAGACGACCTCCCTCCCACCCTCAACCACGGCAGCGACGCGGCGCTGGGTTCGGAGCGGACCTGGTTCGGCGGGCTCCACCACGCCGGTGGCGTGGGCTTCACCACGGCGACCTTCTTCTCTCCCTCCACAACGGTGTGCAGGTGCTCCAGATGCAGGCCGGATCGGGCTCAGCAGGCGCCCAGATACGGGGTAAGCGACAACTACGAGCTCGGATTCGGTGGCGGTGGCGTTGCAGCCTTGGATAGGCTCGGCGGGTGCCTAGATCCTGCGGAAGTGACGACAACGAGCTCGGATCCAGCGGCGGCATTGCAGCCCTAGATGGGCTTGGTGGGCCTGTCCATGGTTTTTTCTCTTTTTTTGTTTTTTTAATTCATTAATCGAGACGGGCAATGTAAAATGCCCGCCTTTGTTAATCCATTTTTGGAGGCGAGCAATGCAACCGCCTCCATTAAACTCGCATTAACCAAGGCCTTTCGTTGAAGGCGGACGCCTTTACCTGCCTCTATTAACCAAAAACGACCGTCTCCAATAAGATTTGTGCAGTAGTGGATATCGGTCACGAATAAGAGGAACAAGAAAGATAAGTCCCCGGCACTCTCTTTCTCCTAGCTCCATTTGTGTCAGTGCTTAGCCTTTTATGAGGACGGCTGATTCGAAGGAAGTGATCGTTGCACTATGAAAATTCTTGTTTGTATAGAGGTGGTGGTGGTGGTGAGGTTTTTCATTGAGGATAGACTAAGCAAAGAGGACATATAGATAGAGCATAAATTCAAAATGTTAACACAAATGTGAAACTATAGTAAATTTTGATTCGTTTTCTTGAAACTATGGATCTGACTTGGTAGATACTAGGAATTTTTTTTGAACAAGTACAAAAGAATTAATATATAGCTGAACGAACTCCAACACTAATAGATCCATGTATACATTTCTTTCTTTTGATTTTCATAATTTTGCATGAGATGGATTTTGTTGGTATTTCTTATTGTAACACCCACAAATTCGAATGTATTTAAAAATAGATGAAAATGATTTATTTAAGATATATGTGAGCATTGAATTTAGTTTAAGAATATTTTTTATGGAAATAAAATTAATCCTAGTTAGTAACATGATGATGCATACATGCTGCTGCACTTTTTTTTTATCTTGTGGTGTCTGTGTTCAAAGAAAATTCAAATGAATTCAAATGGATTTAGAAATGGTTTTGGAATTCTATAAAAGAAAAAGAAAAGGAAAACATTTCCCTCCCTCCTTTCAGCCCAACAAAGCCGAGGCCCAGCCTGGCCCTCTCTCACTCTTTTCTCTCCCCCGGCCCACTCCCTCTCTTTCTCTCTGCCGGCCCAGCCCGAGCGCCAACTCCCTCTCTCTCCCTCTCACTAACCACCGGGACCCATCTGTCGGCGCCAACCTCCACTGCTCCCTCACCCTCTCTCTCTCGCTGCTGCTTGGCCCCACATGTCGGCGCCGTCCTCAACCTCCCTCCCGCTCTGTTCGCCGAGTGCGCGCACGGACGCGCCGAGTCCGGCAACCGCCCGCGCGTGCCCCCTCCCACTCCCCACGCCTCACCCACGTTGCCGCAACGGCTCCGCACGCCCTGCACTCTCTGCTCTACGCTATAAAGCGGAGCACCGCCCCCCTGCTCTCCCTTTCCACCGTACTGCCGAACGCCGCTGCCGTCGCTGAGGAGGCCACACCGGAGCCTAATTCTCTTCGGTGAGTTCCGTTTTGTGTCCACGATCTCCCCGCGAACCTTCCCGGCCTAATCCCTCTCTCTGTCATCTAATCGGTCGTCACAGAACGCACGCCGGCGCGAGCTTTGCCGACACCGACCGTCGTTCCACACCGACAAGCCGCACCGAGCCGTCTCCGTCCTCTACGTCGACTCGGTGAGCTTCGCCATCGCTCCCTCTTCCTCCCTGAGTCTCTAATTCGGAAATTTACGGCCCCTGTGGCACTGCCCGCGTGTACCCCGCGCCGCTGTCAATGGCGCCGCCGTGGGCATCACACCCCGGCCGCCCATTGCCCCGCCCGAGTACCTCACCAGCATCGCACGGGCACACCGCACTTCCTAGTGCCCTCAATTTGATCTCTAACGCGCTGTATCGTCTCGCCCGCACACACCGATCGATACCGACCATGGGGCCGTCGCGGACCACCCTGCTTCGGCAAGCCGCCGCCTCAACCGAGCCCACTGTCGCACTCGCACGGGCACGCCGGACCTCTGTGTGCTTTTGGTTGAAGCCGAGGCAATCGGGAGCTCTTTTCCCGCGTTCGCCGGCGAGTTTGTGCCGCCGGGATCCATGGCGCCGCCTCTGTCCTCCTCCCTGCGAGCGTCCGAGTGCGCCACCGAACTCGCCACGCTCTCCTCTATCTTCCCGTGGTCCTCCGGTGGCCAACCGAGACCCCTAGACCCTTTTCCCCTTCTTTCCAACGACCTTCTCGTCGTCGGCAATGGAGCGCCGCCGCGTCCACCGTCTCCTCCGGCCGTCTGGCCTCTCTTCTCCCCTCCCCTTCTTTTGTGGCCGTTCATCGCAAGATCAGGGGCCAGGATTAGATCCCCGAAGGGGTATGTACCCCGGTCCACGGTGGACCGGTGGACCGGAGCCCGCGCGTGGTTCACGGCTGTATCCGTGGACCCGCCCAATCCCGGGCCGCCGCGTGGCAGACCTGCCGACCCCGCGCCACAGCCCTGGCGCAATTCTGAGTTTACGCTTTCTCAGTTCAGGAAACGTAAACCTGTTCGGTTTTATCCAAAAATGGAAATTCTCTATTTACAGTTTTGCCACTGCATAGTTTTGCTTATAAAAACTTTATTTTAACTCCGATTTGAACGATTCGAGTTGCGTTAGATTCGTAATGAAATTCTCTACATGTTAAACCATCTGTTGGTCATGTTTGAAATATTTAAATTCAAGGTTAATTTAAATACTAAAGATGCTCTTAGAGAACTGGTTTAAATCATATCTTTTGCGTTTTAAATCCGATTTTCGTGAAATTCGCGTTGAAATGATCGTAGCAGTGCGTAGTATCTTTTTATAAACCTTTTAAGTCTGTTTAATGTTGCTGGTGTACTGTTCTAATAGTAGTTTTGTTTGCTTTATATGTATGCAAATTGGAATGCGTGTTGTTGCAATGCCGTGATCGAGTTCAGACGGTGAGGAGTTTGGTGGTGACCAGGAGTTCTTTGATCAGGAGTGCTTTGACCAGCAAAACTTTGAGAACCAAGGCAAGTATAGCATGGGACCTACCTTGTTATCCTATTCACCATAACCATAAATTCATGTGCATGTGTTTAATTTGATACCCGTAGTATATTTCCATAGAATTGAAATCCTTTACCTTGACACCTATGGGTTATGCATATGGGTAGATGGCTAGTGCTTTATGAAATGATACATGATCCCTGCCAAATGATTTAATGTTCTGAATGAATTGGTGATCCTGTTTATGGCAATTGGAACATAACCTTTTATAATAACTCACTGTTGGCAAAAGCTGGGATTGACAGTGCTACCGTGAGAGCTACATGGCTCTGGCTTTAACTCAGTAGTAGGCTCTTTTCTAGCTCATTAGCGGTTACCCGAAAGGGCGCATTAGGCTCTTGCTGAGCTGGTTATAGTGCGGCCTCTGTCCGAGTTTGAGCGTAGGCTGCGGGTCTTTATGCTACTCGGAAGGGGGGCTCTATCGCCCCTTGCCAATCCTAGCGGCCCTAATCTTGTTAGACGAGATACTATGAAAGGTTTCATAGTGAACCCCGCCCACTCACCTTGGCAGTGTTATGGGAGTAATTAACCCGGGCATTCGGGGCATCACGACTCACGGGTAAAGATGCACAACCTCTGCAGAGTGTTAAAAACTGATATATCATCCGTGCTCACGGTTACGAGCGGCCCGGAAAACTGACGGTTTAACTAATTAACTTGACCAACCTTTATGTTCCTATTGCCACCATTATGATGTTGTTTATGTCTCTTGAAACTTTGGCAAGGATATAAGTGGGATCATTTGGGGCTTAAGCATAACCTGATGTTACTTAATAATAAAACTTTGACCAACTAAAAGTGCTAAATGCAGTGAGCCAGTGTCAACCTTTTGAGCTTCATAACCCCATGTTATACTACTGAGTACGATTGTGCTCACGCTTGTTTACTTTTCAATTTTGGATAAAAATCCCAGATGGGTAATAGAAGCAGGAGGCTATGAGGAGTTTCCTGAAGATTTCTAGGCTTGGTCAACCAGTTGACCTTCCTTGTGAGATGGAGTCCATGAGAGCTATTTGTATCTTCCGTTGTTCTATTTGTTTATGTAATGGATATGTGTACGTTATGTATTAAACTCTGTGGTGGTACTTTGTAATTTGTGAACTTATGTGTGGATTATTTCCTGGGCACACATAATGTTATGCATCCTATTTCGTCCTTGAAATTGGGTGTGACACTTATGACTATTGGATAAATGCGCAAGCGCACAGATTATACCGTTGTAGCACTTCATCTAGGAGTATTTCAAGGTATCATAATTTATATTTTCCCAAGGGAAAGTGGTAGCTAGAAATGATAATTAGAGAGAGATCCTAGAGAGCACCTCAACTTAGTACCAAACTAAGAATAACTAGCCAAGGTAAATGATAACTAAGCCAAGGTAAATGATAACTAAGAATAACTAGTAAATATAGCTAGGTGGGAGGACAACGAGAGAGATAAGGACTCCTATGTAATTCATTTCTACTTCAATGTACTTAGCAAATTAATTTGTCTAAAGACAACAGTTTGCCTCCTCAATACAAGTATGCTAGGAGAGAGGATAGATCAGTAGGAGGACAAAACTCCTATCGGACCGCACTCGATCTATTTTTATGGGGGCCTTACCTTTTAAGAACTTGCCTAAGAACACGTGGTGGGATACAAAGACTAGACAAGGCTGTCACTCTCTTGCTAGCTACCACAAACAATCAGTGCAGCAAGCGGTAACCAAGGGTAGGATGATGTATAAGCACCATGCTTACACACAAATCACTACTTTAATTGTGATCTACAACCAAAGCACCCTATGATAGGCAATGATCGCATACAGGAATGGCTACAAGAATCACAGACTATTGATATAAAGGCTAGTAATAAGCAAAAGCACACAATAATACTATAACAAGTATAGTAATGCTCAAAGTAAATACTAAGTAAAGTAGAGGAAAAGTAATATATTGAATAAAGTAAAGTCTTACAGGAAAGGAAAGATACAAGAGCTATACCAGACTCTCCAAGAGACAATTCCGAAAATCCCGAGCACAGCTCAACTCTACTCTAACTCCCACACTAGACTAACTACTAAGATAATTCTAAGTAAATGAGCTTGTAGGCTTGTCCACCATGTGTGAATAGGGGGGGGGGTATGAGCCTCTATTTATAGTGGGAGGTGGAGTAGGGGCTACTCCACCGCCACGTCATCGATCCAAGAGGCCTCAATCTTGGTCCCTTGGATCCACCGCCTCCAAACCGCCTTGGAATGGAGGGCTCTGATCTTCAACATGTGGTAAATATGATGGGGAGTCACCAGGCACTTCGGGGGGTCCTTGGGACCATCGACCGATGGCCCTATGACCTGTGGGCCATCCCAGGCCTTCTAGAAGAAGTCCCCACTGGTTAGGGACCTACTAGGAGGTGGTAGCCCCCATAAGGGTGTCGGCCGACCCCCTAGGGGTCTTAGGCCCACCACCACCTTCTAGAAGGTGGTCCCACCTATCATGGAGCTTGGCTGACTCATCTGAGGTGTTTGTCACGTTGATTCCTTTGTTGTGGGCCCATGGATCCTTGTGCTCTTGATCTGGTTCGTTGAATGAAAGCACAAGTTGCATCCAAGGGTTGGAATGGCTTTGGCATGGATCATGCTAGCTTGGCTAGACAGAAGGGTCCAAACC
This sequence comes from Microstegium vimineum, assembly GCA_022036555.1. Classification (NCBI taxonomy): domain Eukaryota; kingdom Viridiplantae; phylum Streptophyta; class Magnoliopsida; order Poales; family Poaceae; genus Microstegium; species Microstegium vimineum. Next base: position 15,296,278 of record CM039132.1, read on the forward strand.
CCGGTCGGTCGACTGGAGTTTGGCTCCTTTGGAGCCAGGCTTCCTTGTGGGAGCTCTTGGACGTGCTAGGAATCTCATGGTACAGAGGTTCTGGAGTTTGGCTCCAATCACACGTCGGTCGACATGCAAAAGGAGCTTCCAGCACCCCTGGTTGTCCTGAAATGTCATTCCCTGCAAACAAGGGCTATCCAAGTACATGTGGAACTTATTAATGATAAATATGTTCATGTAGTGTTATTCTACCCTTGAAACCGAAGCTGTTGACGGTATTTTGAGTATGTAAAAGTATGTCATTCTTAGCGTCAACAGATTTCTAGACAATAACATATGTGCTTACTAAAACGTGTGTGCTTTCTTATTGGTTTAGGTCTATATCTCTACTTTTATGTACACATCTCTAGTTGTCTTCTGTGAAAGAATGAGAGATTTTGTGAAGCATGAGAGCAACAACAAAGAAAAGTCCATGACCCTGTCATTCTCCAAGCTCTTTATATGTTAGGGAGAGGCCAAGTTTTTTTCATTATTGACAGTCTAACAGTCAAGACAGAATGGGACAATAATATTTAATAGGTTAAATTACCAGTGGCAAATAACTATGTCCTAGAATTATTTTTAGAAAAAAGGGTCATACTTGCGTTCAGTTGGAAGATTTTTTTAATTTCCAGTTAGCGTTGCTATGGATTCTTTTGTACTTCCTTTTATCCAAGTTAAATGTTTCGACTCATCTATAGAAATTGTATTTGTGCAATGATTGATATGCCTCCAATAATGAGAGCTAGAAAAGAAAGTGGTGGACCGGTGGAAACTCAAAATTCTACCTTTAAGGTGGATGCTCAAGTCTGAGCACTACTTGTACTAAAACCAAAAAGCTCAACAAAGCAAAACAAAAAAACTTAGCGCAAGTGAAGAAAAACAAACAGTAAGATTTAATTAATATTTCACACTAAATGCTATGAGTTTCTATATGTACAAGATAAGTATAAGTATATTTCCATAAACTAGACCAAATTGAAAATAGAAACAATTGTTGGTTGAAAATATGAATCTTCAAAGGCAAGGAAACTCTGAAAATTGAAATACACACATTAATAGTAGGTTGAACTCTGGCGTCGAATAGATCCATGTAGACATTTCTTTCTTTTGATTTTGATAATTTTGCACAAAACGGATTTGTAGACAATAACATATGTGCTTACAAAAATGTATGTGCTTTCTTATTGGTTGAGGTCTACATCTCTACTTTTATGTATGCATCTCTAGTTTTCTTCCATGAAAGGATGAGAGATTCTGTGAAGCATGAGAGCAACAACAAAGAAAAGTCCATGACCCTCTCATTCTCCAAGCTCTTTATATGTTAGGGAGAGGCCAAGGTTTTTCCATCACTAACCGTCTAAAAGTCAAGACTGATAGGGACAATAATATTTAATAGGTGAAATTAACAATGGCAAATAACTATGTCCCAGAATTATTTTCTGGAAAAAAGGCTCAGACTTGCGTTCAGGTGGAAGATTTTTACTTTGCAGTTAGCATTGCTATGAATTCTTTTGTACTTCCTTGTATCCAAGTTAAACGTTTAGACTCATCTGTAGAAATTGTATTTGTGTAGTGATCAATAGGCCTCCAATATTGAGAGCCAGAAATAAAAGTGGTGGACCAATGGCAACTCAAAATTCTACCTTTTAGGTGGATGTTCAAGTCTAAACACTACTTGTACTAAAACAAAAAATCTCAACAAAGCAAAACAAAAAACTTAGTGCAAGTGAAGAAAAACAATATTAATATTTAATTAATATTTCATACTAAATGCTACGAGTTTCTATATTTACAAGATAAGTATAAGTATGTTTCCATCAAATAGACCAAATTGAAAATAGAAACAATTGTTGGTTGAATATATGAATCTTCAAAGGCAAGGAAACTCTAAAAATTGAAATATACACATTAATAGCAGGTCGAACACCGGCATCAAAAAGATCCCTGTAGACATTTCTTTCTTTTGATTTTGAAAATTTTGCACGGAATGGATTTCTTGACAATAACATATGTGCTTACAAAAAATGTATGTGCTTTCTTATTGGTTTAGGTATATATCTCTACTTTTATGTACGCATCTCTAGATGTCTTTTGTGAAAGGATGAGACATTCTGTGAAGCATGAGAGAAACAACAAAGAAAAGTCCATGACCCTCTCATTCTCCAAGCTCTTTATATGTTAGGGAGAGGCCAAGGTTTTTCTATCACTAACAGTCTAAAAGTCAAGACTGATAGGGACAATAATATTTAATAGGTGAAATTAATAATGGCATATAACTATGTCCTAGAACTATTTTTTGGAAAAAAGGCTCAGACTTGCGTTCAGGTGGAAGATCTTTTACTTTGCAGTTAGAATTGCTATGGATTCTTTTGTACTTCCTTTTATCCAAGTTAAACGTTTAGACTCGTCTGTTGAAATTGTATTTGTGCAGTGATCAATAGGCCTCCAATACTGAGAGCCAGAAAAGAAAGTGCTGGACCAGTGACAACTCAAAATTCTACCTTTAAGGGTGGATGTTCAAGCCTGAAACACTACTTGTACTAAAACCAAAAAGCTCAACAAAGCAAAACATAAAACTTAAGGCAAGTAAAAAAAAAATAGTAAGATTTAATTAATATTTCACACTACATGCTACGAGTTTCTATATTTACAAGATAAGTATAAGTATGTTTCCATCAACTAAACCAAATTGAAAATAGAAACAATTGTTGGTTGAATATATGAATCTTCAAAGGCGAGGAAACTCTAAAAACTAAAATACACACATTAATAGCAGGTCTCCGGTTTCGAATAGATCCATGTAGACATTTCTTTCTTTTGATTTTGGTAATTTTGCACGAAACAAATTTCTAGACAATAACATATGTGCTTACAAAAATGTACGTGCTTTCTTATTGGTTTAGGACTATATCTCTACTTTTATGTACGCATATCTAGCTGTCTTCCATGAAAGGATGAGAGATTCTGCGAGGCATGAGAGCAACAACAAAGAAAAGTCCATGACCCTCTCATTCTCCAAGCTCATTATATGTTAGGGAGAGGCCAATGTTTTTCCATCACTAATAGTCTAAAAGTCAAGACAGATAGGGACAATATATATTTAATATGTGAAATTAACAATGGCAAATAACTATGTCCTAGAATTATTTTTGGAAAAAAGGCTCAAACTTGTGTTCAGGTGGAAGATTTTTTACTTTGCAGTTAGCATTGCTATGGATTCTTTTGTACTTCCTTTTATCCAAGTTAAACATTTAGACTCATATGTAGAAATTGTATTTGTGCAGTGATCAATAGGCCTCCAATAATGAGAGCCAGAAAAGAAAGTGGCGGACCAGTGGCAACTCAGAATTCTACCTTTAAGGTGGATGTTCAAGTCTGAACACTACTTGTACTAAAACCAAAAAGCTTAACAAAGCTAAACAGAAAACTTAGGGCAAGTAAAGAAAAACAAACAGTAAGATTTAATTAATATTTCACACTACATGCTACGAGTTTCTATATTTACTAGATAACTATAAGTATGTTTCGATCAAATTGACCAAATTGAAAATAGAAACAATTGTTGGTTAAATATATGAATCTTCAAGGGCAAGGAAACTCTGAAAACTGAAATACACACATTAATAGCAGGTCGAACTCCGGCATAGACATTTCTTTCTTTTGATTTTATTAATATTGGACGAAACGGATTTCTAGACAATAACATATGTGCTTACTAAAATGTATGTGCTTTCTTATTGGTTTAGGTCTATATCTTTAGTTTTATGTACGCATCTCTAGCTGTTTTTTGTGAAAGGATGAGAGATTTTGTGAAGCATGAGAGCAACAACAAAGAAAAGTCCATGACCCTCTCATTCTCCAAGCTCTTTATATGTTAGGGAGAGGCCAAGTTTTTTTCATTATTGACAGTCTAACAGTCAAGACAGAATGGGACAATAATATTTAATAGGTGAAATTACCAGTGGCAAATAACTATGTCCTAGAATTATTTTTAGAAAAAAGGGTCATACTTGCGTTCAGTTGGAAGATTTTTTTAATTTCCAGTTAGCGTTGCTATGGATTCTTTTGTACTTCCTTTTATCCAAGTTAATCGTTTTACTCATTTGTAGAAATTGTATTAATTTGTGCAGTGATCGATAGGCTCCAATAACGAGAGAAGAAAGTGGTGGACCGGTGGCAACTCAAAATTCTACCTTTAAGGTGGATGTTTAAGTCTGAACACTACTTGTACTAAAACGAAAAAGCTCAACAAAGCAAAACAAAAAACTTAGGGCAAGTGAAGAAAAACAAACAGTATGATTTAATTAATATTTCACACCACATGCTAAGAGTTTGTATATTTACAAGATAAGTAGTATGTTTCCATCAACCAGACCAAATTGAAAATAGAAACAATTGTTGGTTGAATATATGAATGTTCAAAGGCAAGGAACCTCTGAAAACTGTGTCGAACTCCGGCGTTGAATAGATCCACGTAGACATTTCTTTCTTTTGATTTTGATAATTTTGCACGAAACGGATTTCTAGACAATAACATATGTGCTTACCAAATTGTGAGTTCTTTCATATTGGTTTAGGTCTATACCTCTACTTTCATGTACGTGCATTTGTATTTGTCTTATGTGAAAGGATGAGAGCAACAATAAGGAAAAGTCCATGACCCTCGCATTCTCGAAGCTCTTTATATGTTAGGGGCAGTCCAAGGTTTTTTCATTATTGCACTACTACATAATTTATTTTGCATAGCACTTGAAATTATTAACCGTGGCGGTCAAACCTATTAACCGCCACGGTTAATGTCGGGATTAACCGTGGAGGTCATTTTTTATTAACCGAGGCGGTCACATTCAACCGCCTCTCAAAATAGATTTACCGCGGCGGTTAAAAAATAACCGCCTCCTAAAATATATTAACCGAGACGGTAAAATGGCTCCCCTCCCCCACCCACAGCGCCCCTCCCGGCCCTCCACCTCCCCCCACCCGCGGCGTGCCTCCCCTCCCCTCCCCCGGCGGCGGCGGCGGCTCCCCTCGTCCTCCTCGGCGGCGGCTCCCTCGTCCTCCCCTCCCCAACCGACGACGGCGTGCGGCCCCCTCCCCTCCCCCAACCGGCGACGGTGGCCCCCCTCCCCTCCCCAATGGCGATGGCGGCCCCCATCACCTCCCCAACCGGCGACGGCGGCCCCCATCCCCTCCCCCACCGGCAACGGTGGGCCCCCTCCCCGACCGGCGGCACCCCTCCATGGATCCGGCCCTCCTCCCTCTATGGCCTGGATCCGGCTGCGGCGCCTCCACCTCCATATCTAGCCCAGCTAGGGTTGGATATACTGGCTTTTTCTTTTTTTATTATTATTTTTATTTGATTAACCAACGCGGGCATGGAAACTGCCACGGTTAATGTTATTAACCGTGACCTTTGATCCGTGGCGGTTGGAAAAACCGCCACGGTTAATCATTTTTTCCTGCCTCGGTTAATGTTTTCTGTAGTAGTGTTGATAGTCTAAAAGCCAAGAAAGAAAGAGACAATAATATTTAAAAGGTAAAGTCAACATTGGCAAATAACTATGTACTAGAATTATTTTGAGAAAAAAGGCTCAGATTTGCGTTCAGGTGGAAGATAATTTATTTTCTAGTTAGCATTTCTATTGATTCTTTTGCGCTTTCTTTTATATACATTATGTAGGTTTATACTGATCAGCAAAAAAAATTATGCAGTGATCGATAGGCCTCCAATAAGGACAGCTGGAAAAGAAAACAGTGGACCGGTAGCAACTAAAAATTCTACCAAGTCTGAACACTACTTGTACTAAATCCAAAGACCTCAAAAAAGAGAAAACAAAAAACTTATCAAAAGTGAAGAAAAACAAATAGTAAGATTTAACTAAAATTTCACACTACATGTTGTGTGTTTCTATATTTACAAGATAAGTATAAGTATATTTCCATCAACTAGACCAAATTGATAATAGAAACAATTGCTAGTTGAATATATGAATCCTCAAAGGTAAGGGAACCCTGAAAACTGATATACCCACATTAATAGCAGGCCGAATTCCAGTGTTAAGTAGATCCGTGTAGACATTTCATTCTTTCGATTTTGATAATTTTGCATGAAATGGATCTATAGACAGTAACATATATATGTGCTTACAAAAACGTGTCTGCTTACAAAAACATGTGTGCTTTCTTATTGGTTTAGGTCTATATCTCTGCTTTATTGTACACATCTCTATTTGTCTTCTGTGAAAGGATGAAAGCAACAAGAATGAAAAGTCCATGACCCTCTCATTCTCCAAGGTCATTGTATGTTAGAGACACGGGCCGAGGTTTTTTGTTCATTGACAGTCTAAAAGCGAAGACAGATAGAGACAATAAACTTTAAAAGGTGAAGTCAACACTGGAATATAACTACTTAATAGAGTTATATATTTTGAGAAGACTAAAAGCTCAGATTTGCGTCCAAGTGGAAGATTTTTTTACTTTCCGGTTAGCATTGCTATAAATTCTTTTGCACTTTCTATAATCCAATTTCTAGATTTAGACTGATCTGTAAAAATTGTTTTTGTGCAGTGATCAATAGGCCTCCAATAACGACAGCCCGGAAAAGAAAACAAGTGGTGGCATTGTGGCAACCGAAGATTCTGCCTTGGTGGGTGTTCAAATCCGAATATTACTTGTACTAAAACCAAAGAGCTCAACAGAGCAAACAAAAAGACAAGCCAACTTTAATTAAACTCAATATTTGAAGCTCACGCTTCCCAAACTTGAATAAACAAATAGTCGACTCTCCAATATTGTTCAAATGAGTTATGATTTGCGATGGAGGGAGTTGTCGGGTACAAAGGTAAGGGGTACCCTAAACCCTTCGATAATTTAACGCTAAATATAGCAACCATTTTTAAGACAGGAATCAGCCCACTGCTCAAGTTAGTAAAGAAAGGCCCGTCACACGAAGGCCCCCTGCGCCAGCTATAGCAACCAGTCATGGGTCCGCCCACCTCGACGGAAAGAGACAGACCTGGGGTCGAACGAACGACCCCTCCGCCTCCACCTCGACGCCGAATGACGGACGAAAGGTCGAACGAACGACCCCTCCGCCTCCACCTCGACGCTGAATGACGGACGAGGGGTCGAACGAACGACCCCTCCGCCTCCACCTCGACACCGAATGACGGACAAGGGGTCGAACGAACGACCCCTCGGCCCCTACCTCGATCCCTCCGACTCCGCCTCTGCACCGACCCTACCTCGACGCCGAGTGACGGACCAGGGGTCGAACGAACGACCCCTCGACGGGAAGCTCGATCAGCCCAACTGCTCTCGGCATGGGTTAAAGTAAATCCGCCTAACACCATGGGCGCCCACGACCGCAGTCAAATCCATCAACTCCCCGCCATGTCCCAGACTCCCGTCAACTGTGCTGCCACTGTCGCCACGACACGAGTACGGACTCCAGAAGCACCCCTCGAGACGTGAACAGTACAGCCCTCGACGACGCCTTCGGGAATACGACAAGGCTACCCCGGTCTCGACCTCACCCCTCGACCGGGGGGCTCGACCCCTGCCGCCAACCACTTCAGTATGGGGCCCGTCCCATCCGCCCCGTCCCGCTTCAGCTGTGGGATTCGCGCCCGCCTGCGGAAGCTGTGCCGCGATGTGCCGCGACGACTTCTACTGCCACCATGCCCCGGAGCGCCATAAGGATGGGAAGGCCACGCCGCCACAGTGCTCGACATCCCTTCGTCAACACTATGCCGCGGACACGCCGCCCATGCTACACAGTTTAGGACCCTGTACCCTCGGGCCTCCCCTTGGTCTATAAAAGGGGATGCCGAGGTAGAAGAAAGGGATCTTTTTCCGATCCGGAACCCGACATTAGACCTCTCTGGACTCCCAGACGACTCCACACTCCCCGTTGCTTGATCGACCTCTCGAGCAACAAACCGACCACCTAGGGCAGTCCTGCTAGCCTTAGACCACGGCTCACACTGAGCGACCCCGTGTAAACCAGCTTGTACCCCCCCTGTACGAGCACTTCGGGTGCGAGATAATACAAGTCATCCTCCCCCGCTGGACGTAGGGCTTTCTTTGCCCGAACCAGGATAAATCTTGTGTTCTTCTTGCATCACATCTAGGAGAGGGAGCACACAATATACAAATTTACTAGTTGGTGGTCTTGACCCCCGGGTCATAACACCGACAGTTGGCGCGCCAGGTAGGGTGAATTGTGTATCGATCAACTCCGAACTACTCTCTCAGATGGATTCCACGATCCCACCACTTCCATTCACCACCGTCGTTGGTTCGGCAGTCTAGGGTTCATATCCATGGGCCAGGGCCACTACATAGTCTTTTCATTTGCTCATGGCCTGGACAGCAGCAGCTCCGGTGCGCCAGGGCCAACAAGGAGCAGGCGACGGTCCCTCCACTTGCGCCTTGGCCTGCGATCAGGAGGAGGCGCGAGCGACTCAGACGCGCTCGTCACCATGCGCATTCCGAGACGCCGGATGCCGTTTCCCCGGCCCCAGCTGGCGACACAGTCCCTCCCCTCGGGAGTCTGTTTGACCCATGCATGCGGGTCGGGGGCGGGCACCCCTCTGAGCAGGACTTTAGCTCTGCCATATCGTCACCCCAGGGAGTCCCCGTGGCCTCTCCGACACACTCGACCCCGCCGCCACCGTGTAACCCATTCCCATACGGGCTCCACGACAGCGCAAGGCTTTGTTATGCCCTCGCAAGTTTGCAGATACAGACACAACCCCATCACCACCCCTTCACCGGGCGAGCACCCGGAGCCAAGACAAGCCCCAACGTGGGGCACGTTGCGGCGACGCCTGGCCGAGGAGCGTAGGGGATCTTTCCCCCACTTCTACCACGCCGACCCCGACTCGGACTCCCCCGACGAGGGTTACGACCCCACCCGGGAATGCTTCCACCTCGACGAGCAGGTCGACCCCCAGGACGACGTCGAAGACACCGCGGCCACAGATGAAGGAGGAGGGAGCAACGCTACACCGGCACGAGATGCCAACCCCCCGAGTCCTGACAAAGCCGATCCACCCCCAGACGTCCAGATCACGCAGGTCCGAGAGCTTCTCAGTAAGCTCGAGGAGGAGCGCCTGCGACTTCCGCAGCTCGAGCACGCCCTCGAGCGAGATCGCGAGCGCCCACAGGGTGGAGTGGCTCGCGAGCGGGCCCGGGAAGTCCACCGGCAAATCGTCGAGGAGGGGGCGAACGAACCCCGCGTCTACAACCGCGCCAGCCAAAACATCATAGCGGCCGCGATGCTGCTCTGCGACATGCCGACGCCATCGACACCCCAAGCACGGCGCATCAGGAACGAGATCCAGGGGCTTCTCCAAACTGCGACCGTGCAACAGGTGGAGAGCTCGGCCTCGAGGCATCGAGGGGCTGCCTCCGAGCGTCAGGAGGTACCCCCTCGACAAAATCGAGAGGTATCCGTCCACCAGGACAGAGCACCCCAAGGCCAAGTCGAGCGGCGACCGGTTCGAGAACGCCTCGTCGACGATCGACCACCACAGGTGAACAATCGACGCCGGTACGGCGACGCCGAGGCTCGAGGCTACAGCGCTCACCGAGGTGGGCGCTACGACAGCGACGAAGATCGATGTCGGTCTCCGGAGCCACCAGGGCCCCTAGTCTTCGGCAGAACCATCCGGTGAACCCCCCTGCCCGACCGTTTCCGTCCACCAACCAGCCTGGTCAAGTACAACGACGAAACTAAGCCAGAGCTCTGGCTTGCCGATTTCAGGCTGGCGTGTCAGCTGGGAGGAGCCGACAATGATCATGTCATCATTCGGCAACTCCCACTGTTCCTCTCCAACACCGCTCGTAGGTGGCTCAAGGAGCTACCCCCGGACTTGATCCAAGACTGGCCCGACCTGGTCCGGATCTTCGAGGGAAACTTCAAGGGCACCTATGAGCGGCCAGGCAACCCCTGGGATCTCCGCAACTGCAAGCAGAAGCCAGGGGAAACCCTCCGCGCCTTCACCCGACGGTTCTCGAGGCAGCGTACCGCACTGACCCACATCTCCGACCACGAGGTCATCACGGCGTTCATCGCCGGAACGACCTGCAAGGAGTTAGTGCGGGAGCTGGGACGAAACACCCCCAAGACCGCCAACGAGCTCATGGACATCATCGCCAACTACACGGCTGGCGAAGAAGCTGTTGGCGCGTTCTTCCAGATACCTCCGGACAAGGTGAAGGGCGAGGCGGACGAGCCCGGGGGCTCGAACGACGGGCCCAAGAAGAACAATGGGCCCAGAAGGAACAACAACGGCAACGGCGGCAGAAAGAAGAAAAAGAAGCACCAGCCGGGCCAACGCAACGTCGATCCCGACATCGAGCCCGACGTCGAGACCGACAATCTTGTCGCCGCAATGGACATAAAGAAGCCTCGAGGGCCCCCCTCCCGACGGGGGTGTCTTTGACAGGATGTTGAAGGAGCCCTGCCCTTACCATATGGGGCCGGCCAACCACCGTCTCGAGGACTGTCGCATGCTTAGAAATCACTTCATCCCTCCCGGCTTCAAGAAAGACGACGTCAAGGAAGATCCACCCTATGACCTCCACGTCAAGGGTGATGCCAAGAAAGGAGGCTTCCCCGAAATCCATGACTGCTACATGATCTACGAGGGACCCTCGACTCGACTCACCACGCGCCAGCGCAGGAGGGAGCGTCGAGAGGTCTTCTCCGTTCGAGCCCAGGCTCCTCGGTACTTCGACTGTTCACACACGCCGATCACCTTCGACCAGGACGACCACCCCGAGCACATCCCCAACGCAGGGGTCTACCCGCTCATCGTCGACCCGATCATACTCAACACCCACCTCACAAAGGTACTCATGGATGGGGGAAGCAGCCTCAACATCATCTACGCCGAGACCCTCGACCTCTTGGGGATCCCGAGGACCATGCTCCTGCCCAGCGCGGGGGGATTCCACGGGATCGTCCCGGGGAAGAAGGCACTCCCGATCGGCCGCGTCAAGCTACCCGTTTGTTTCGGCGTCCCCTCGAACTTCCGAAAGGAAGAGCTCACCTTCGAGGTGGTTGCGTTCCGAGGCACCTACCACGCCATCATCGGTCGACCGGGGTACGCGAAGTTCATGGCAGTCCCAAACTACACCTACCTCAAGTTGAAAATGCAAGGGCCCACGGGGGTCATCACCGTCAGCACCTCCTACGAACACGCATACGACTGCGACGTCGAGTGCGTGGAAAAAGCCGAAGCTGTCGAGGAGTCGGCCATCCTCGCGGCCCTCGACGACTTGTCCGGGGAGATCCCCGACCCCAAGCGATACGCTGGCAACTTCAAGCCGGCGGAAGACACCAAGACCGTCCCGCTCGACCCCGGCCACACGGATGGGAAGGTGCTGACGATCAGCGCCACCCTCGAGCCCAAATAGGAAGTCGTGCTCGTCGACTTTCTCCGTGCGAACGCCGACCTGTTTGCATGGAGCCCCTCGGATATGCCGGGCATTCCGAGGGAGGTCGCCGAGCACTCCTTAGACATCCGAGCCGGGTCCAAACTGGTGAAGCAACGGTCGCGCCGCTTCGACGAGGAGAAGTGCAGGATCATCGGGGAGGAGGTCGACACGCTTTTGAAGGCCGGATTCATCAAGGAGGTACATCATCCCGAGTGGTTAGCAAATCCCGTACTTGCTAAGAAAAATAATGTGAAGGATAGGATGTGTGTAGACTACACCAGCCTAAATAAAGCATGTCCCAAGGTTCCTTTCCCACTACCACGTATCGACCAAATAGTAGATTCCACTGCGGGATGTGAAACCCTCTGCTTCCTTGACGCCTATTCCGGCTACCACCAAATAAAGATGAAGGAATCCGATCAGCTCGCGACTTCCTTCATCACCCCCTTTGGCATGTTTTGCTACCTCACCATGCCCTTCGGCCTCCGAAACGCCGGGGCCACCTATCAGCGATGCATGCTCCACGTCTTTGGGAAACACATAGGGCCAACCGTCGAAGCCTACGTTGATGACATCGTGGTCAAGTCCAAGACAGTCGGAAACCTGGTCGGAGATCTCGAGATCGCGTTTGGGTGCCTCCGGGCGAATCACATAAAACTAAACCCCGAGAAGTGTCTTCGGAGTTCCTCGAGGCATGCTCCTAGGGTACATAGTTTCCCAATGCGAGATCGAGGCCAATCCCGAGAAGGTAACTGCAATCACAAGGATGGGCCCGATCAACGACCTCAAGAGCGTACAAAGGGTCACCGGGTGCCTCGCCGCCCTCAGCCGATTCATCTCGAGGCTCGGAGAGAAGGCACTACCCCTTTACCGCCTCCTGAAGAAGACGGAACACTTCGCGTGGACTGCCGAGGCCAAGGAGTCGCTCTTGAAGCTTAAAACCTTGCTCACCTCGTCGCCTGTCTTGGTACCCCCGAGTCCGGCCGAGCCCCTCTTGCTCTACGTCACAGGAACTACCCAGGTAGTCAGCGTTGCCGTAGTGGTCGAGAGGGAGGAAGAAGGACACGCCCTGCCGGTTCAGAGGCCTGTCTACTTCATGAGCGAGGTACTTTCCGAGACCAAGATGAGATACCCCCACATCCAGAAGCTGTTGTACGCGATTGTCCTCACTCGACGCAAGCTCCAGCATTATTTCCTGGGCCACCCGGTTACTGTGGTCTCATCTTTCCCCCTCGGAGAGATAGTCCAGAACCGGGAGGCATCGGGAAGAATCGCCAAGTGGTCGGTCGAGCTCATGGGGGAAACCCTCTCCTACGCCCCTCGGAAGGCCATCAAGTCTCAGGTATTGGCAGATTTCGTTGCAGAATGGACCGACACCCAACTACCCCCAGCACAAGTTCAGACCGAGCTCTGGACCATGTACTTCGATGGATCGTTGATGAAGACGGGGGCAGGCGCCGGATTGCTGTTCATATCACCCTTAGGGGTTCACATGCGCTACGTCATTCGCCTCCACTTCCCCGCCTCCAACAACGTAGCTAAGTACGAGGCCCTCGTCAACGGCTTGCGCATCGCCATCGAGCTCGGGGTTTGACGCCTGGACGTGCGGGGGGACTCGCAGTTGGTGATCGATCAAGTAATGAAAGATTTGAGCTGCCACGACCCTAACATGGAAGCCTACTGCAAGGAGGTCCGAAAACTCGAGGAAAAATTCTACGGCCTTGAGCTCAACCACACCGCCCGCACTTACAAACTGAAGCCCGGCACTTACAAACTGAAGAACGAAAAGGGCGAGATCTTCACCAACGCGTGGAACATCGAACAATTTGGCTCGCAGGCCTAGGACTACTCAACGAGGGGGTCACCGTCCTCAAGAAGCAATGTAGCCCGAGTTGACGACCGCGAGCGCCCGCTTCACACCCACGTGCAGGGCAGCACAGACGTGCTCCGTCACCTCCTGCGTCATGGAGTAGAAGCGGCGCAGCAAGGAGTCCCCTCGAGCGTCGCCCTCGACCTCCGGCTCCGGCTCGACCAAGAGGTCGTCGAAGAAGGTGGAGATAGCGCCCTCGAGCCTCGCGTTAAAGCTCGCCTCCGTCCCAAGGAGGCCTTGAAGACTGGTCAGGTCCTCGTGGGCTCGGGCCATGTCTGCTGCGAGCTCTGTCAAAGCAAGCACAAAACTTGGTCAAAACCAAAAGAGCAGAAAAAGGGTCGAGCCCGGGCAGGTTCAGCAACACTTCCGAAAAACCTACCTTCGGCATGCGCCTCCAAAGTGGCGTAGCCCCGCTCGGTCTCCTCGAGTTGGCGGCGGACGTCGACGAGTTCGGTGGCCTGGCCGCCGACTTTAGCCTCGAGGCCCTCGATGACCTTGCCAGCGTCATCGAGGGCTCTCTTCTGGTTGGTCGCCACCACCCCCAGAGAAACCGCGCGGGTCCGAGCCTTCTCCCCCGCAGCGGCCAGCGTGTCGCGCTCGCGGGAGATGGCGTCGAGGTCGCCCCGGAGCTCCCGGATGCTCTCCGTTGCCCGGGCCAGCTCCTCCTTCAGCCGGGCGGCCTCCTCCTTCAGCCGGGCAGCCTCCTCCTCTGCCCCGGTCTCGACCTCACCCCTCGACCGGGGGGCTCGACCCCTGCCGCCAACCACTTCAGTATGGGGCCCGTCCCATCCGCCCCGTCCCGCTTCAGCTGTGGGATTCGCGCCCGCCTGCGGAAGCTGTGCCGTGAGGTGCCACGACGACTTCTACTGCCACCACGCCCCGGAGTGTCGGAAGGACGGGAAGGCCACGCCGCCACAGTGCTCGACGTCCCTTCGTCAACACTATGCCGTGGACACGCCGCCCATGCTACATAGTTTAGGACCCTGTACCCTCGGGCCTCCCCTTGGTCTATAAAAGGGGACGCCGAGGTAGAAGAAAGGGATCTTTTTCTGATCTGGAACCCGACATCAGACCTCTCTGGACTCCCAGACAACTCCACACTCAGACATCGTTCTGATCATCACACTCCACACTCCTCGTTGCTTGATCGACCCCTCGAGCAACAAACCGACCACCTAGGGCAGTCCTGCTAGCCTTAGACCACGGCTCACTCTGAGCGACCCCATGTAAACCAGCTTGTAGCCCCCTTGTACGAGCACTTCGGGTGCGAGATAATACAAGTCATCCTCCCCTGCTGGACGTAGGGCTTTCTTTGCCCGAACCAGGATAAATCTTGTGTTCTTCTTGCATCACATCTGGGAGAGGGAGCACGCAATATACAAATTTACTAGTTGGTGGTCTTGACCCCCGGGTCATAACACCGACAGGAGTATATCCTAATGAAATAGAACCTGATAGACAGGTTTGATACCACACGGATTGAAGAACCACATCGCCTAAACAGAAAGCCGTGATTCAGGCGAGTGACACCTAAGAAACGTGTATAATAAATGGGTTTGCCGAGTGTTTTTTTTAAACTGGGCAAAGAGCTTCTGTCACACCCCAAAATTTCACATTTTGGGTTGTGCTTAGAAAACACTAAATAAAATAAATGATTTCTATGTTCATATAAAAATTTCCAAGATTAGTTTGATTTGCACAAATTTAGTATAGGAAAAGTGAATTTATAAACTTTTCTAAATCAATTTGATAGACTTTAATTGTTGTGGTGGTTGTTCATTGCTTGTCTTGATGCATGTGAGTGTTTAAAGTTTTTAAAACGCGTTTAGTAAGTCGTTTATCGGTCTCTGGCTCGTCTCTATCTTTTTATATAATCAAATTCTTGTTCTCGATCTTAATCTTTCGTTTGGACATTCCTAGGATCCGTTGTCTCTTGATCCAAATGATTCCCTTGAGTTCATAATTCATCAACATGTCTCTAAATTCTTTCCGAGAATTTTTTTGAATTTTTCCGGACCTTTTTCCTATTTATCTACAAGAAAATCCTAATTTTTAGATGCTCCAAAATCTCTTTTTATGAGCTTCAACCACTTTATTTGAGTTCATCATGTTCCAAAGTTCCTCCAAGAATTTCCCCCAAATTTTTGAAGCATTCGGAGTATTTTTCGTTGCTTAAATATTAATTCTGGACTTTTCTGGAATTATTTTATTCACGAAAATAATTTATTCCGAAAATAAATAATGAAGACCTCAATTTTCCCCCAAGCCCTCAAAGCCCATAGCAATAATCCTCATACATCACAAAAGCCCAAGCATTTGTTTACTAATGGGCTTTGATGATTAATTTGGCCCGTCAGTAAATGTGGAGGTGCACCATCAATTAGTATCATATCGCTAGTTGATGTTGAGGGGGAGAGTCTTCCTCCCTATAAATATTTACTCACCCCCTTGACCAAAGCACACCACATCTACCGAAGGGGGGCCTCTAGTTTGGGAATACCTAATGGTAGACAATCATATGTTTTCCTACTCTGTCGTTGTCGTGCTGCCTAGCTCCAACCGCGGTGCTCTCCGACCGGCAAATCCCTTGGTCCGGCAAAATCCCTCCTTGCCGAACGAACGAGCAGCAGCAGCATCAGGGTTCCTTTTTCGTCCGTACAGAAGTGAAGGATGGAGACAAGTGCAAATAGTTACGAGCTTGCCATCAACGGTATAATCTCCACTGTTTCTTCGTTTTATCTCCGTTTTAGTTCGTTCAAATTGCATTAGAATCGTGTCACCGTGCTCTACGTCGTAGTGTTAATGTTTTTCTTGTTGCTTAATTATTAATTTTCGTTAGTTTAAGTATTAATTTAATTAATGTTTAACTAATAGTTGTTTAATTAATTTAAAGTAAGTTAGATTTTAACTCTGTTTTGAACTATTTAAGTTGCATTTAATTTATGTTGCCATGACCTATATGTTAGTTGTAATGTTTATCATGTCACATAACTATAGTTAAATATCAAATTATTAATATACTTGCAACTAGTTTAATGATTAATATCGTATATGTTTTATACTAAGATCTTTTATAGAAATATTAATATGAGTAATTGTTAATCTTAATAATGCTTTTAGAATATAATTGACAATATTAATATGCTCTAAACATATAATTTGCTTGTTTAACATGCATCATAATATTAAATGCTCTCACATGTCTAAGTTGCTTTGCAACGATAAAGTTTAATATGCTTATAGATTTTTGAAACATGTTTATAAATAAATTCAATTAGTTCAATTAGCTTTCAAATAAATTGTGATTATGTCACAAACTGAATTAATACTTAATCATATACTTTTCTTAATTAACATCAGCCAAGCTTGTAGTTATTTCTTAAATATAATGAAACTTACAATAGTTGTTTCTTTTAACGATAGTTCTGTAATTGGCGTTTATTGCGTTCTCTCGACCGTAGTACCAATCTATCTTCTTGTTGGTGTATTATTCTTAGTTGTTTTTATTTGTTGTTTATATGTTGTCTATGTGTGGTGCTTGCTATGAGTAGAACGAGAAATATTTGTGAGGGATGAAGATCATAAGGTAATGACCGATAGCTGATGGCGTGAGGGTTGCGCAAGTGAAAGGCAAGTATAGCATGGGATTTTCCTTGTTGTCCTATTCACTTTAATGTCATTTAATTCATCTGCATGTGTCTACCTTGATAACCATAGTTATATATCCTAGTTGTATTGATACCCTGATTCCTTGTCATCCTATGGTTATGCATTGAGTAGAATTGATGCTAGTGCTCAAGTAATTATGATCATGAACTATAACTTGATTAATAGAATATGCAACGAGAAATAAAAGATGCTTTTTACCAATATGGAATCTAAGAACTTATCTGTCAGCAAAAGTTGGGACATACAGTACAACCATGAGGGCTATATGGCTCTGGCTTTAGTTCAGTATGAGGGTAACTCTCTCGCATGTGGCAGTTCACGAAAGTTGCCATTGCCGAGCGGTTGCGGGGTACGGCCGGAGTGGCTACCGCTGCGCGTGTGTACCATCGAGGGGTCCCCGTATACCCCTTGCCCGTGGATCCGTAGTGTCTGTTGTTTGTCAGCGAGCCTCTTTGAAAAACTTCATAGTGAACCCTGCCGACCTTCCTTGGAAGTGGGTCAAGAGGCTGATCCCCTCGGGCGAAAGGGTAAATCACGACTCGTGGGTAAAGATGTACAACCTCTGCAGAGTGTTAAAAACTGATATATCAGCCGTGCGCACGGATACGAGCGGCCCAAAAAACTCACAGACTAATGGAAATTAATTGAACATTGATAAATGATCTACTGTGTTTTTTTATACTATTTCTTATTCATGTTATGAGTTTCATGTGATTAATTGGCGCATTGCTTATTTGTTGCTATTAATGCTAAAACTATGACTCATTAAAAGCTAATCGCAGTAAACCAGTGTCAACCTTTTGAGCCTCATGAACCCCATGTCATATTGCTGAGTACGATATGTTCTTACGCTTGCTTTACTTTTCAATGCTTTGGATAAAAATCCCGGATGGGTAACAGAAGATGGATCTAGTGAGATTTCGAAGAAGTGCTAGGCATATGCAACCCCCAGTCAACTGTCCCTGTGAAGTTGGAGTTTCAAGAAAGTTTAGTAATCGTTCCGCTATACTTTGATGTAAGTGTTAATGTATCTATGTTTTCGCTATATAACATTTATTTTGATATTCTTCTTTTCTGTTGTTGTATGTGTGGACTTCCCGAGCACACATATGGCTAGCCTGGTTTTGTTCTTTAAAACCGGGTGTGACAGCTTCTTTGTCGAGTGTCAAAAAACACTTGGTAAAAAAAACACTCAGGGTCTGTTTGGAACGCATGAATTTCACATGAATTACGCAGCAATTTCACAGGAATCAGTTTATTTTCATAGAAAAAAGTACAGGAACAAAAAAAAATCTCACGTTCCAAACAGGCCCTCAGCAAATAAGCTCTTTGTTGAGTGTTTCTTTTGACACTAGCAATGAGCCTCTTTGCCGAGTGTTTGTTTTGACACTAGACAAAGAAAAATTTTAAAGCACATTTTGGAGCAGTAAATTAATTCAATTGAAAAGGTTTTGAACTATAAAATTGTATAACTCATCAAGATCTACAATATTTGTTAAGGTAATTTCTGCTTATGACAAATTGAAAATAAATTTGTTCACAAATCTTACATATCTCTATTGTAGTCTATGAAACTATAAGAGAGAGATATAAGATTTGTGAACAATGTTAGAACGACCATGTTGGATGATTAGATGACCAAACAACCAAAATAAACATTGTAGATCCTAAAAAGTTATGAAACATTGAAGTTGACATTTTTTTATTTAAAATCGTCTTGTCATGCAAAACTGCATTTGAATTTCAAAATTTCAAAATTTGATTTTTACAAACGACCTCAGATGGAAAAACAATCAAAATAAACATTGTACATTTTGAAAAGTTATGAAACACAACATTTTTATTTGAAATCATCTTGTCATGCAAAACTGTGTTTGAATTTCATAAATTTAAAATTCAAATTTTTCAAAACGACCTCGGATAGAAAAACAACCAAAATAAACATTGTAGATTTTGAAAAGTTATGAAATATTGTAGTTGACAACTTTTTTATTTGAAATTATCTTGTCATGCAAAACTGCGTTTCAACTTCAAAATTTTGAAATTCAAATTTTGTAAACGACCTCGGATGGAAAAACTTTCTAAACAAAAAGTGTAGATTTCAAATAGTTATGAAACTTTGTAGTTTACAACTCTTTTATTTGAATTCGTTTAGTGCCTCAAACGGTTGACACGATGTGATTTACACTCAGTTTAGTATAATATGTGGGAAACCAAAACAGTATATAGACACAAATGACAATGTGGTGCAATGCTTAGTGGAGGGGATACCCTAGGGCTGGCCATGGATTTTGCACGAAAAATGCCATGACTTGTCACTTCGACGGATGGGTGATAGCTGGTGGAGGCCTCCCTCCATTAATTTTTTTTTGTTATTGTTTTGTTTTTATTTTATTTTCAACATTACCGAGTGTGATGCCTTTATCGAGTGTCTGATAAAAGACACTAAGCAAAAACGGTTTTGCCTAGCGACCATTGCTGAATGACCTTTGCCGAGTGTAATTGGGGGGTTCGCCGAGTGCCTTAAGAAGCGATTCCGGTAGTATATTGGTATACCTCGTCGGATGGACATGCACGGATAAACATGGAAATCACTCATCTCCCGGAGCACCATGGATGAGTTTGACATGCCACGCCACTACGGGGATTCTATGCCCTGTGCATTTTCTTTGTTTTCCTCGTCCAATCCGTGGTCCGCGCAAAGTTCGGCGCGAGCAAGAAGCTGCCTCCCGGACCGTGGCAGCTGCCCCTGATCGGCAGCAGCAGGCTCCTGCCGCACCATCGCATGCGCGACCTTTCCCTGCGCCACGGCCCGGTGATGCTGCTCAGGATCTGCGAGCGCATCGTCGTCGTCGTCTCCTCCGCCGAAGCCGCGGGGGAGGTGTTCCGCGACACCGCCTTCGAGGAGCGGCCGACCAGCCCGGCGCTCGACGAGCTCTACTCGAGGCACGGCATGGGGATCGTCTTCGCGCCCTACGGCGACCACTGGCGGCTGCTCCGGCGGGTGCTCGTGACCGAGCTCCTCAGCGCGCAGCGCGTCGAGTCCTTCAGGCGCATCCGGGAGCAAGAGGCGGCCAACCTCGTCTTCTCTCTGGCCACGTCGTCCCCGCCGGGGCAGCTCGCCAACATCGACGAGCGCCTCACTGTGTTCGTCACGGACTCGGCGGTGCGCGCCATCTTCGGCGACATGACGATGCCCGACCGAGCCGCGCTCCTCGATACGCTGGAGCGGGCTCTGGACTTCTCGTCGCTCTTCGACCTGCGAGATCTCTTCCCGTCGTCGTGGCTGGCGCGGATGCTGCCACGCAACGGTATGGCGGAGCAGAACAGGCTGGAGGTGGTCCGCCTCATGGAAGGTATCCTTCGGCTTCACGAGGAGAGGAGGAGGTCCGCTGGACAAGGTGCTGCTGCTGCTGCCGGTGAGGAGGACATGGTCGACGTGCTGCTGAGGATACAGAGTCAGGGCGCCATGGGAGTTTCTCTCACCCACGGAATCATCATGGATATGCTAATTGTAATATCTCCCGTCTCACTGACTACATTTGGATGTTCTACTTCCACAGTTCCACCTTCATTGCGTACTTCAACTTATTTTCTCATCATGTGGATTGCTTATTTCATGTCTATCTGAATTTTTATATATTTTCAGGAGGAACAACTAGTACAACCAAAAAAATGGCAACTCACAAGAAATAATATAATTTAAAATTTTGTTCTACTAGTCCATCAATCCATACTCTTGCACTAGCTAAATCTTAGAAGATTAAGCATTATTTATTGTTTAAATACCTTTTACTCATAAAAATAATTACTCAAAATAAATGCTATGTTTTCTCTTTATTTATTTTCTAATATAATATGCATAATAGATACTTTGTAGTCTATTTCCAGTTATCATAAACTTATTAGTTATTTTTTTGCAAGGAATTAATCTATATTTTTTCAAAAATATCCATGGTTTTTCCTTTTGATGGCACCTCTATATAGCTTCCATATGCAATTAGTTGTCACAAACTGTGGTGGCTTTTGTTGCATCTCAAATTGTATGACGTCCTTGATTTAATAAGTTCTCTTTTTCCAAATTTTATTGATTGATATAAGTTTTTTGTTCTTAAGTTAAATTAAAAACTTTAGTTCCTATTGTATCTTTTATTAACTCTCCTTTATGTACTTTTTAAGAACAACAATGGATGATGGACTGCATTAAATACTATAACATATATAAGAAAATATTTAAAACCTTCACAGTGTCGCTCAAGATACGTGGCTGAACTTCAAGTGAGAGCTATGATGAGTAAGTGCTACCCTCTAGAGAATATTAATATTAAAACCTTGTTTGTGTGTTTATTCTCAGGGGATATTAAAGCCCACTAATGGCCTCTCCAAGTGTGGTTATTTAATTTTCCTACAAAAAATTATATTAGCAGTAATAGACTAATAGTTATATGACTAATATAGATATATCAAACATTTTAATTTGTACATATATCTAAACTAACAAACTATACAAATTATATGTCATGGTTACTAATATGGTTTAAACAATTTGTTAGTATCATTAGTAAATGAGTTATTAAGAAAATATTTTTTAAGTATATGTATATGTGTGTGTGTGTGTGTGTGTGTGTGTGTGTGTGTGTGTGTGTGTGTGTGTGTGTGTGTGTGTGTGTGTGTGTGTGTGTTGATCATGCAAACTAGCACAAGGTGTATATTTACTTTGACCATATTTTAATATATTAAAATCAATAGAAGTGGGTAACATATAAACATAAATACTATTTATGGTTATTTAAAAAAATTGGTAATACAAGATGTCGATATTTAGATATAGATTTGAGGGGATACTAAGTTTTTCTAATACTAAGATGAAAAATTAAGAGTTTATGAGGATTACCTACTGTAACAGAGGGAGGTGGATAATTAGATGCAAATTTAGGTTTACTTTAGATCATGTATCTTAGTGGAATATGCGAGAAATTTGAGTCATGGGTTACTTTATGATGCTTTGTGCAATAGCATAGGTGGGTAGTTATTTATTAAATAGAAATGATTTGATAGGTGTTATTGTCACTAGTGATTTGATTCTATCAAATTGATGGCTAGATTTTTCTGTGAGGATTTCTAGGATTTATCCTTTTTCTACCAGGTCTCATGAGGATCAAAGTGGAATATCCATTGTGGCTCTAGTTAGAAATTGTAGCATTCATCTTTTTTAGTGTGATATGTATTTAATTGAAACCAAAGCTTAAGATATATATAAGCTCTTGTTGTGTCCCATTCTGTGACCTCATCAATCTATAGTTTAGATTTCAACTTTTAATCTAATTGTTGTAATTTTTTTATGTTAAGTTGGAACTCTAGTATTTCTATCTTTTATTAAAAAAATTATTTATTTATTTTATGAAAAAATAGTTTAGGCCCTAGTAGTATTGTTTTCCACATATTGAGTTGAAACACACCTTGCACTCTAGCACTCAACATGTTGAATTTGTTATATCACAAGATTGTATGTGAAACAGTATTCTTTTAGATAACATAGAGTACTCAAAAATAATATACTAGTATTCATATGACATGATATTTTAGTCAAAATGTAAAAACTTATTCAAAAATAAAACTTATTATATATATTATCATCTGGTATTAATATAAATCAAACTGAACTATTAGTGTTATTGTTGTGTAGTTTGTTAAGTGATTTTTTTCATTGTTTTGCATGCTATCAAAATAATTTTTTATCCTATATATTCACATTCACTTTGTCTATATGATGGAACAATATTATGCTTCTTCTAACTTCATAGTTGTACAATGTGTAGTTTACAAATATAAATTGTGTACTTTATGGATGTTAAAAAAATTGCATATTACTATAAACATGTAGATCTGAGATATTTTTGTTTATTTTTTGAAATAGTTGAGGTAGAAATAGATATAAAGGTGTTAATTTATCTTATCTTTCTTAATAGTGTATATGTGAAGGTTAATACGAACTTACGGTTGCTTTGCATTATTTTCATAATGGCATATATTATCTAATGGCATATATTATCTTTCATAATGGCATAGGTGAAGAATATACAAAATTGTTAAGCGTTTTTTTTAAATCATGACAGTAATTTAGATACAAAGTTGGATAGTTATATAGAGTTATCCTCATAATGACAAAGGTGAGTAATTTAGATGTGGTGTTAGTGTGTTATTTTGGATTATCTTTGATAATGGCAAATGCGGATAATTTAGGTGCAAATTTAGGGATTTATTCTGAATTATCTTTCATGTGGGCACTTTTTGTATGTTCATATGGCAAAGTGGATGTTTTTTATAAATTACAATAGATCCAATGTCTATTATCATGCGGTGATGATTAAAGTCTATCAAATTAAAAGCTAGATGTTTCTAAGGATTGTGAGCCATTCAATGGGTTGTCTTCTTTTTATTGCACATCTGGTGAATTAATGTGGTTCTTCTATTGGATCCTTCAATTAGAAATAGTAAGAAAGTGCATATTTTTCATGTTTCATAAGCTATTAAAATAAATATTTATCCTATTTATAAATGTTCAGTTGGTGTAAATGATGGAAGTGCCTAGTTTTACTTTACAATCATATAATGTGTAATTTACAAATATATATTGCATACTTTATGGATGTCAAATTATTTTTTTAGTAACATGTAGATTTGAGAGAAATTTTGTTTATGTTTTGTAACAGTTATTAAGGTGGAAACAAATAGAATGTTACATCATAGTATCTTCCATAATAGCATATATGGGCAAGTTGAAGGCAAACTTAGGTGTTACATTGCATTAATGGCAAAGGCGGATAATTTAGAGCAACAATAAAGGCTTTTAAAATTATCTTTCATAATCATAGTTTTGGATAATTTAGATACAAAGTTAGAGAGTTATTTTAAATTATCATCATGGTGACGAAGGTGGGTAATTTAGATGCAATGTTAAGGGTTATTTTGAACTATCTTTATTTTGATACAAATTTAGGAGTTTAATTTGAATTATTTTTCATAATAGAAGAGGTGGATCATTAATATATAAATTTAAGAATGTATTTTCAATTATATTTCATAATGGTATAGGTGGGTAATTTATATGTAAGATTAGGAGGTTACTTTATTTATATTTTAGCATGGCAGAGGTGGAATTTAGTTCCGATGGCTATTATCATCCAGGATGATGATTAGAGTTAATCAAATTAAACGGCAGTTATTTCTTGGTCATTGTGTGAATTTTTAGTATTTACGTACTTTTTTTCTAGCATGTCTAGTGAGAATTAATATATATATATATATATATATATATATATATATAACACAAATCAATCACCTATAAACTATAAAAGAAGTGAAATATATATTTTACTGAAGACCTTACTCAATCGTGTGCATGGATGTGTTGGGCAGGATGTGTTTATTGCAGCAATCAAGGCAACAACGTCTACTCTTCGATGGGCCATGGCTGAACTAATGGCAAATCCAACGGTGATGGAGAAGGTTCAGTCCGAGATCCGACACATCCTCGCAGGTCAGGATAGAGTGCGTGAGGTAGCTATAAGAGACATGGGGTACCTCAAAGTAGTGATCAAGGAAACTTTACGACTACACCCTCCTATTCCACTAACCCCTAGGTTTTGCACACAAGACAGTAAGATTCAAGGATACGATGTGCCAAAAGGGACAATACTTGTTGCAAATGTATGGGCCATCTCTAGGGACCCAAGCTACTGGCAAGACGAAGATCCTGCCAAGTTTGTGCCAGAAAGGTTTGAGGACAAGAACACCTTCAACTTCATGGGGTCAGACTTTGAGTTCATACCATTTGGGGCTGGGCGACGAATTTGCCCTGCGATAGCCTTCTCACAAGCAAATATTGAGATTGCTTTGGCTAGCCTCCTGTACCATTTCAATTGGGCACTGCCCAAGGGAATCAGGCCAGAGGAATTAGACATGACGGATTCATGTGGACTTGAAGTGAGGAGGAAGGCTGAACTGCTTTTACGTCCCATGCCTCGTATTCCACATGCAAATGAATCATATATATAGTTAAAGAAATGTTGATAAACACTCAATCATAAAAACATTTACTAGAAGCTTTTCTAGAATAGGGTGTCATTAGTTGCAAAATCGACATGTTGTCATTTGTCTTTTTATGTACTATCTCCGACCCGACAAGAATGTATTTCTAGACATGGTCTAAGTCATAGCACTATTTTAAGTAGTAAAGTTTATATACAATATAGTATGAATAGTTATCATTATAAATAAGAATATATTGAAAATATAATCAATAATGAATTTAATAATGATACTGATCTGATATCACAAATCTCAATATGATTTTGACTTAGCACTAGTGGAAAATGGAATTTCATAGGAGATATGAATTATTGATGGAGAAATTGAGAGAGTAATTTTCTTGTCAATACACTAACAAGAAATAACCAAGAAATCAAAAGCGACACACAAAGTAAAACTGCAAATCCATTAACAAGCGAAGATAGATTTCCTTGACATTACTAACCGACAAGAAAATTGGTGTCCATCAGAGGAAC
This sequence comes from Microstegium vimineum, assembly GCA_022036555.1. Classification (NCBI taxonomy): domain Eukaryota; kingdom Viridiplantae; phylum Streptophyta; class Magnoliopsida; order Poales; family Poaceae; genus Microstegium; species Microstegium vimineum. The sequence continues at coordinate 15,321,865 of CM039132.1, forward strand.
CAACTAGGACATTGTCTTGTACCGTAGAAAAGATCAATTACCCTATCAAAAAAAGCGAACAAAAGGTGCTTTGTTTACAAAAGGTGCTTTGTTTTTGTCAATTCATGTACCCTCAAGACAACCTACTAGGCATCTCGAAAAAGTAAAGTCCACAAAATAGTTTCTCAATTAATATATAATTGATTCATTATTATGATAATTCAATCCATATAATGCATCACAAGGCTAGATTCAAAACATATCAAAGAGTCAACATTTGATGATGAAATGGAGCCAACCAGATCTATAATTACATATATCATAGACAAATATGATATCTACATGTTAAACATGCATAATACAATCCGTGTCACAAATTCGGATATGGAGAAGAAAAGAAAGTATTTTTCTTGTTCAACAATAGTAGTGAACTGCTTCGCCCATTCCTTGACTACCTGTAAATTCTTCAAGGGAGCAATGGTTAAGTAAACATACATTTAAAAAGACAACGAAATAAGTACTAGTATTTTTAAAATGCAGCAATAAGAAATGAGTAGTTCAGAAATTGCAAAATTGAACTAGTGAATTTTATATTTTGTACAACAGCAGTAGGGGTGAACTATGTTAGTTTCAGTCAAGCAGATAGATATAATACAAGACTGTAAAATGTAGTGGAAATTGTTACATGAGAAGTTGTCAAGCCGGTCAGGCGGACAGCAAGTGCATGATCTAATACAATCTAAAGCAGACGAAGTATTTATGTTAAATTGTAGAACTAGCAAAAGCAAACAAAGTCAGATGTGGATAAAAAGAGGACTCATGGATAACCATAACTAGTGATTTGAGCATGCTCCTTTTCTGGCCGGCTCAAAAGGCCGCTCTGGCAAGCCCAGCTTGGATGCCGGTTATTTTTCCTACACTACCATCGCAGTTTAATTTTTCTGCATGATCTGTAAAGGACAACATCTGAATTCCAGAATCTCAAAACTGTTTGTGCTGCCTCCCTAAGTGGTTTTGAAAAAAAAATCATATTTTTCTTAGAATAAAATAATCTGGTAAACACGTAGTAAGGTTTTTAAACAACGACAAACGTCTTTGATTTTCTTAAAATTCTGTAAAATATTCTAGGTTCTTTGAAATATATATGGAAGATTCCAGAAAAGATTTCGCTCTAAGAAAATAGGGAAAGTATCTATAAAATTCCTCAAACATTTTAATTGTTGTCCTAATGCATTTTTAAAAACTTCTCGTAAAAAAATATAAGGTGCAAACTAGTAAAGAATGCAACATAAATTTAATGTTGACTGCACTTATGGTGATCACATCTCATTCTTTTGTTGTGAAAAGTCCTCAAAACATGCTTTGAAATTAGTGAGAATGTTTTGGAAATTTTGGAGGTTTTATTTCTAGATGTTTTTTCTGTTTTTTAAGAACTATAAATATAATTTTGAGATACAAGTTATATAGTGGTTGTACAAAATATAGGCGGTACATATGGAGCAGAATGAAGCGGTAAAAAATACAAGTAAATTATTTTTATTTTTGTTAGTTTAGTATGGGTAAAGTTCTTTTTAATTACTTTGGTAAGAGTAAAATAGTAATTTTGTTTTCATAGATTTACTGCGGTTATGTGTCACGTGAAGAGGAAAGGGACTCGTCCATTATCTATACTGCCCTGCCTCGACGGCTTGTGTATATAGGCTCTGCTCCGCAATTCCTCACACCAGCAAGAGAAGCAAAAGAAGGAAAAGGTAATCAAAGGGTGTGTTTGGTTCCAGAGGTGTTCGATGAAATCTTCTTTCAACTGCTCATGTGTGTTCTTGTCTCGGATTCTTTTGTGCGCCTCAATAAATTCCTCTAGTGTACGATGAGCATGTCCATGATCGGGTTCGACATTGTCACCACCGTCCTCGAAACGCTCGTTATGATCGACCACGAATCCTTCATCTTCCACAATCATGTTGTGCAAAATAACACATGTCTTCATGATCATGGACAGTGTCTCTACGTCCCACATGCGAGCTGGCCCTCGAACAATGGCAAACCTAGATTGAAGAACTCTAAAAGCTCTCTCCACCATCCTCTGCGCTGCTTCTTGAGCTTTGGCAAAGTATTGCCTCTTGTTACCCAAAGGATGAGTGATTGTCTTGACCAAAGTAGCCCATGTGAGGCAAATACCATCTGCAAGATAGTAGCCCATTGTGTAATCATGGCCATTAACAGAATAGTTCACTTCAGGAACCCCACCTTCCGCCAAATTATCAAACAAAGGAGATCTATGAAGAACGTTGATGTCATTATGAGACCCAGGCATTCCAAAGAAGGCATGCCATATCCAAAGATCATCCGAAGCAACAACCTCTAATATGATAGTGGCCTTGTCCACATGTCCCTTGTACTGACCATGTTTGTCGTATGGACAGTTCTTCCATGCCCAATGCATACAATCGATCGATTCTAACATTCCTGAAAACCCTTTTTTCTCAGAGATTGCAAGTAGGCGTGCTATGTCCGCCTTATTGGGATATCTGAGGTATTCTTCTCCAAAAATTTCAACCAATCCAGCAAAAAACCTACGTAGGCTCTCAAGTGTTGTACTTTCGCCAATGCGCACGTACTCATCTGCCACATCAGCTGGAAGCCCATATGTAAGCATACACATTGCGGTAGTGATTTTCTGGAAGCAACTCAATCCAAGTACATTGCCCTCATTCCTTTTCTACACAAAGTAATCATCATGTGCTTCAACATCTTTCATTATGCGTACGAAAAGCTCCCTAGACATCTTGTACCTAAAAAACAAATCAATCGTTTAACAACTAAAATAATTTTTATGAACATACAACAAATCAATTCGAAAGTGAAAGAACATAAACCTTCGATGGAATAATTCGGGGTCGTATGTTGGATTTTCGGCCAAATAATCTTTAAACATCCTATCGTGTTCGCCTTCTTTATCACGGTAAATAACTCTATGACCTGGGATTGAGCCGCCATGTTTTTTTTTGACATTGGAGAAGGTGTCGACAATTTGAATAGCCGATAAAATGAAAGATTCATCATCGTCGGATGATGAATCATCCAATTGGCATCGAAGACGGGTTCTCTTCCTAGGCATGATTCCTGGACGATAAGAGTTGTGAACGATCAATGGCATATACAGTAGGCCGTTTTTCCTAGTCTATGGCTAACACCATGTCATAGCATGTCTAATTAAGGTACTAGCATTGATTCGATGGATTAAGGTACAAGGCTGAACTCATCTATGCCATATCCAAAGCTAGTAGCATGTAAGCCTGGGCAAAATACCCGATACCCATTACCCAAACCCGGACCCAAATTACCCGAACCTGAGGACCCGATCTTAAATTCGGATAGTGATTTTGATTACCCGAAATTAGTTTGGGTAATTCGGGTAGTATCTTTCGGTACCCAAACTATCCAAAGTTTTGTATGTGTCTTTAAATTTATCATGTATTATTAGTTGAACACTTGAACTTATCACTTTATTAAAAATATAATTCTCTCTTCTTGAACACATGACTATAATATATTATTCTCTATAAATTGGTGCTAAAATTATGTATAAATTGCTACTAAATTTTTATCTAATTTGTTGATTTATGTAAAATCGGGTATATCGGGTAATACCCGAACCCGAACCCGAATTATCGGGTACCTGAAATTGCGGGTAGTGTTTTTTAGGACTAATTTCGGGTAGCAGTTTTCATTACCCGAATTACCCGACCCGAACAAATCGGGTAACCCGAACGCCCAGGCCTAGTAGCATGATCGATGGTAGAAGGTACTGCAATTCTGAGATTGGCCGGCCAGGCGATGGTACTGACCTTGTTGCGATGAGCAGATCAAATCCGAGGCGGCTTCACTTGTTGTGGAGGAGAACTCCAACGGCGGAGGAAGATGACCGGCTTTTCTTTGTGGAGGCGACACCCCACCGCCGAGGAAGATGGAAGTCGCATCACCGAGGAGGGAAAAACCGCGGTGGCGTCCACCACGCGGACGGTCGCGCGAGGCCAGGAGGCGAACAGGCTCGCGACACCCCACCTGGTGGGCCTTCTGTAACACCCACAAAATTGTTTGCAATTAAAATAGATGAAAATGATTTATTAAAGGATTTTGTGAGCATTTCATTTAGGGAAATAATAAAAATTTATTGAATTAAAATCAATTCATAGTTTAGCAACATGAGTGTGCATACATGCTGCTGCATAATTCCCTTTGTATGATTGAATTTGCAAAATCAAATTTCAAATGAATTCAAATTGCTTTTGAAAATGGTTTTGAAAATTCTATAAAAGAAAAAGAAAAGGAAAACATTTCCCTCCCCTTTTTCAGCCCAGCACGGCCAAGCCCACTCTGGCTCCCACTCCCTCTCTTTTCTCTCCCCGACCCACTCCCTCTCTTTCTCTCTGCCGGCCCAGCCCGAGCGCCAACTCCCTCTCTCTGTCAAACGGGACCCACCTGTCGGCGTCGTCCCAACCGTTTCCCTCTCTCCCCTCTCTCGCTGTCGACCCGGTCCCCCTGTCAGACCCTTCCTCAACCTCCCTCCGCCGAGTTCGGACGCGCACGAACGTGCCGCGATCGGGAACCGCCTGCACGCCCCGCTCCCACTCCCCACGCCTCGCCCACGTTGCCGCAACGGCTCCGCACGCCGCGCGCTCTCTGCTCTGTGCTATAAAGCGGAACACCGCCCCTCTGCTCTCCCTTTCCCATCTGCTCTCCCGAACGCCGCCGCCACCGCTTTGTCGCAAAGAAACCACACCGGAGCCCTCGTTTCGCCTCGGTAAGCTCCGTTCCTTGACCACGATCTCCCCGCGAATCTCCCGGCCTAATCTCTCTCTCTGTGCCCTGCCTTTGGCCGCAGAACGCCCGACGCCGTGGACGCAGAGCTCTCAGACCGCCGTCGCACGTCGACCGCCTCCCTCGAGCCTCTGCCGCCCTCCAATCCGCCTCGGTGAGCTTCGCCATCACCCTCTCTTCCTCCTCGTCCTCTTAATTCGGTCAATTAGACTTTGATTACGCTGCTCCGATGCACTCCGAGACCGGCGTCAATGGCGCCGCCGTGGTCAGCCGACTCCGGTGACACACTGCCACAACCGAGCGCCCCGCGTTCATCGCACGCACACACCGCATCTCTCGGACCCCTCAATTCGGAGGATTGTAGCCTCTATGGCCTTACCCGCGTGTGTCCCGCGCCGCCGGCAATGGCGCACTGTCGAGCCGCCTCTGTCCTCTTCCCCATGTTCAACCGAATGCCAAATCACACTCGCGTTGATCCCCTCTTCTTTCCCCTGTCCTCGCCCAGGCAAACCGTGGCCTCTTGGGTGTGTACCGCGCGAGCAGAACGCCGCCGGCCATGGCGCACCGCCGCGCCGCCTCTGCTCGCCTCTCTGGGTTCATCTGAGCGCACCAACGAGTTCGCCTCGCCGTGCCCTCCCTTCCCCTGCCCTTGGCTTGCGAAATCGTGGTCGGGAACCCCTTTCCAGAGCGCTCCGGCGAGCTCAGGCCGCCGGAAATGGAGGCGCCGCCGCGCTCTCCCTCGGCTCCGGCCGGCTCTCCCTCTCTTCTCTCCTCTGTTCTCTCCCAGTCGTCTGATCTCCAGTCTGTGGCTGAGATTAAATCTCCGAAGGGGTACGCTCCCCGGTCCACCATGGACCCGTGGACCCTCGGGCCCGCGCTGAGTCAGCGGGTGCACGCACTGTGCGGTGCACCGCGCCAATCCCGAGCCGCCACGTGGCAGCTCTGTTGACCCTGCGCCTTAGCCCTGGCGTCTTTCGCAGAATACGCTTTCTCTGTTCAAAAGCGTAGTTCTGTTTGGGTTATTTTATTTTGGAAATAAAAAGGAAATTCTCTATTTACAGAATTGCCACTGCATTGTTTTGCTTATAAAAACCTTGTTTTAACTCCGATTTGGACGATTCGAATTGTGTTAGATTCGTAATGAAATTCTCTACATGTTAAACCATCTGTTAGTAATGTTTTAAATATTTAAATTCAAGGTTAATTCATATATTAAAGATGCTCATAGAGAACTAGTTTAATTCATATCTTCTACGTTTTAAATCCGATTTTCATGAAATTCACGTTGAAATGATCGTAGCAATGCGTAGTATCTTTTTATAAACCTTTTAACTCTGTTTACTGTTGTTGGTGTACTGTTCTAATAGTAGGTTTGTTTGCTTTGTATGTATGCAAATTGGAATGCGTGTTGTTGCAATGCCGTGATCGAGTTCAGACGGTGAGGAGTTTGGTGGTGAACAGGAGTCCCTTGATCAAGAGTGTTTTGACCAGCAAGACTTTGAGAACTAAGGCAAGTATAGCATGGGACCTACCTTGTTATCCTATTCACCGTAATCATAATTTCATGTGCATGTGTTTAATTGATACCCGTAGTACGTTTCCATAGAATTGAAATCCCTTTACCTTGACTCCTATGGGTTATGCATATGGGTAGATGGCTAGTGCTTTATGAAATGACACATGATCCCTGCCAAATGTTATAATGCTTTGAATGAATTGGTGATCCTGTTTATGACAATTGGAACATAACCTTCTTTAATAACTCACTGTTGGCAAAAGCTGGGACTGACAGCGTGAGAGATACATGGCTCTGGCTTTAACTCAGTAGTAGGCTCTTTTCTAGCTCATTAGCGGTTACCCGAAAGGGCGCATTAGGCTCTTGCCGAGCTGGTTATAGTGCGGCCTCTGTCCGAGTTTGAGCGTAGGCTGCGGGTCTTTATGCTACTCGGAAGGGGGGCTCTATCACCCCTTGCCAATCCTAGCGGCCCTTATCTTGTTAGACGAAATACTATGAAAGGTTTCATAGTGAACCCTGCCCACTCACCTTGGCAGTGTTATGGGAGTAATTAACCCGGGCATTCGGGGCGTCACGACTCACGGGTAAATATGCACAACCTCTGCAGAGTGTTAAAACTGATATATCAGCCGTGCTCACGGTTATGAGCGGCCCGGAAAACTGACGGTTTAATTAATTAACTTGACCAACCTTTATGTTCCTGTTGCCACTTTAATGATGATGTTTATGATCTCTTAACTTTGGCAGTAATATAAGTGGGATCACTTGGGGCTTAAGCATAACTTGATGTTACTTAATAATAAAACTTTGACCAACTAAAAGTGTTAAACGCAGTAAGCCAGTGTCATCCTTTTGAGCTTCATAACCCCATGTTATACTGCTGAGTACGTTTGTGCTCACGCTTGTTTTCTTTTCAACTTTTGGATTAAAAAAATTTCGGATGGGTAACAGAAGCAGGAGGCTATGAGGAGTTCCCTGAAGGTTTCTAGGCTTGGTCAACCAGTTGACCTTCCCTGTGAGATGGAGCCTGAGAGCTAGTGTATCTTCCGTTGTTTTACTTATTTATTCTTGTAATGGATATATGTACGTTATGTATTAAACTCTGTGATGGTACTTTGTAATTTGTGAACTTATGTGTGGATTATTTCCTGGGCACATATAATGTTATGCATCCTATTTCGTCCTTGAAATTGGGTGTGACACCTTCTTTTTTCAAGTTTGGCAAGTTGGAATAGCAAATTGTTGGAGAGGGGGCTTTTTTCACTTGCTAAATAAATTAGCAACCTGCTAAACCATAAGATTTGGTAAGTTAATTTTTCCACGTTATTGGAGATGCTCTTAGAGGACATAGTTGAATGTGATATAGCAATTCATGGATATTAGGATAAGGATATCCATGATGTATGTTTGGTTGAGCAGATGGGATGAGTCTTTTCTATTTGATTGTATGGATGAAAGTGAATGTGATTAGAATAGTTGACTAATTATATCAATTACGTACAGATAATAACAACTATTTGGACACTAATAAATATTCACTAATACTAGTTTTGCCATGATAATCACTAATTTAAAATAAATATGTTAATTAGGACCACTAACAACCTAATTAGCACATGAAGCATGCACAAATCAACGAAGTAGCACTTATTTCAAAAACTAATCCTACCATCATAACTACTAATTAATAATATAACATACTAATAATCCTTAGTTTATGTACTAATACCAAAGATTAGAAGACATGGATCAGCCGGTTTGCGAGATTTTTATGAACCAAGAAATCCAACATCTACGGATATATTCTCTATCCCTGGATTCGTTGATCCCAGTGCTCCATCCAACCAAATGGCAGAATAGAATGTCCGAGCACACAATACTAATAACTTTTAGCCCATTGTAATATAGATAATATTAATTGGTATGAATAATATAATACTACGGGTGGTATTATATAAGCTCGTACATTATCAATATAACCATTATTTTCACGATTAAGATATTTTAATTCTTGTAAATTGAAATCAATAAGTATACGATTTGGAATTTACCTCATTATGAATCATATAATGCCGTTTTCTTCTATTATATAGCTGGAAAACAGAAAAAAGATAATTATATCCTTCTTCGTCAACTGGGGATCGGGAAACTCTAAAAAATCAGCGAAAAATGGCGTACTAAAATACAAGCAAATATATTGGGGATTAGTGAACTCTAAAAGTCAAGATAGAAATCAGATCCTTATTCATCAATTGAAATTGCAAAATTTGGGATTTGGGCCTTGGAGGGTACCTCGTCTAGGTGCTTAGTAGATGACACAAGAACCTCCTCACAATCGCAATCGTGCTTGGGTCGATTCATGACGCTGGGTGCCAAGTCTAAAACAAGGACACGGGATGGACGACCTTTTTATAAAAAAGAAAAGAAAAAGAAACCATCAATCAGTGCAAATGCCAGCAGGGCTTGATGCACGTCAATGAACTGGGCTATTACCACATGGGCTGGCCGCTTGTTCTTGGCCTTTTTGGCATTCTCGTTGCTTTGCAGGGCTAACCGGCTGGGCTGGGCTGGGCTGCTCAGCTGCTGGGCACTTATTATCTAGGCTGTCAGCCTACCACAACGGGGTCAAACAATTTTGTTTTGCAGGGGTACAGTTTTAAAACTAGGTGGATACCCCACGCCTTGCTGCGGGTATTTCAGAGTCACTGCGGGCCACGGGTCAACCACGGCAGTTGGGGGAGTGACCGATTTTCGGTGTAGCCTCATTAGAGGGTCATCGTAAACCTTAGTGATTTCGAAGCATTTCACCCGAGGTCTCACTCAACCGAACCCTCTCCTCCTAATATACCGGAGGGGCATCTCCCCTACCAGGATTTCTAAAAGTTTTGTGTATGGATCATTCAGACGTTTTGAAGGACCTCAGAAAATCCATGATATGCAGTATTGCCACGTTTTTCCTCAGAAACACTGATTTTGGGTATTCCAAAGCCACGGCGGGCCACGGGCCAACTACGACGGCCGGGGGAGTGACCGACTTTCGGTGGAGCCTAGTTAGAGGATCATCGTAAACCTTAGTGGTTTTAAAGCATTTCACCCCGATGTTTCACTCAAACGAACCCTCTTCCCATAATATACCCGAGGGGCATTTCCCCTCCCAAGAGTTCTGGTAGTTTTGTGTATGATTCCTTGAGGCGTTTTGGAGGATATCAGAAAATCCATGTGATATGTAGTTTTACCACATTTTTGCTCAGAAACACTAGTTTCGGCCCTGGAGGCGCACGAGAGAATTATCGAAATATATCCATGTGGGGTCTTGTTTTGAAGAGTTTCTTGCGAGGAACACCATGGTGCAATTGGATTTTAATTATGATACTTGGTTTAGGTGCTATGGCTTTTTTCTATTTCAAAATGAAATAGCTAGTGGGGAGATAAATGAAGGTTAGTGGGCTGATGACATCACCTGATGTAAGATGACATCACTTTTTCGAAATACCCAAACCTGATTGGAGGGGACCCTCTGTGTGGGTCTTTGCAATATAGGAGTATAGAGATTCGTAGAGTACCTGCGGGGGTCGCTCAGTCGTCGAGGTCAGCCGAACCTGGTAGGATAAGGTATTTCTGAATAGAGTGAAATACATGGTAGGTCCTTAAACTTTTCTCCACTTCTCACCTAGATCCATGAATGTAACACCCCAAATTTTTCTTTCTGGAAAAATAGTAATAAAATGATTTAATTACAATTTTTGTGCTCATGAAAACATAGGAAATAAAACTTTTCACCAAAATATTAAAATTTATGAGGAAGTAGAAACATGTTTGTGCATTCATGTTGGAGCATTGGATTTATTGTGTTGGTTTCAAAACTTATTTTGCAAATGTCTTAAATATATATTTGAAGTAAAGGAAAAGAAAGGCAAAAGAAAAAACAAAACAAAAGAAAAAGGGCTTTCTTTTTCCTTCTTCCCTCCTCTCTCTATTTCTGGCCCGAAACCCTCCCAACCCACCAGCTCCCCTCCCTCTCCCCCTCTCCTCTCCCGCAGTGGGCCCAGGCCGCTGCAGGCCCGCCAGCACTCTTTCACCCCCCCCCCCTCGCCGGCCCATCTCCCTCTCTCCTTTCCCCGGCCCAGCTCTCCCTCTTTCCTCCCCTGTCGGCCCAGCGCTCCCCCTCCCCCCGCAGCCCAGCGCGCGGCCCACCTGAGCCGCACCAGGCCGCTCCCACCCCGCAGGCCCTGCATCCCCCACCCCCAGCGTGCGCAGCCCAGCAGTGGCCCATCTGCCCAAACCCTAGCCTCCCCCTCAGCCCCCTATAAATCCCCCCCCCTCAGCCCCTCTCCTCCCCACCCCGCACGCCACCAGCCGCCAGAAGCAGGCAGCCAGCATCGCTGTGCCACGTGGCGACCCTACCGGACCCCGCCGTCAGCGCTACGCGTCTTGCAAAAAGGCCCCCGAGTTTTGGTAAATTTTAATCCACAGTTCGGTTTTATTTTAAAAATGCTACCAATATTCTTTTGCTCATAAAATATTCGTTTTAACTCTGTTTTCATCCATTCAAATTGCGTTAGATTCGTAGAGTTTTTATCTACATGTTAAAACCATAATCAATATGTTTTGCAAACTTTGAAAATAAATATTTATTTATTTCCTTTTAATTTCCTAGTTTAATCTTTAAATCTTGTTTAAATCCTATCTTTCACGTTTTAGCTCTGTTTTTATCCAAACCAGTTGCGTTAGCTTTGTAAATTCATGATCTATCTAATGGTACAGTTTTCATCTATGTTAAAGTCTTTTGAAAATAAAGTTTAGATTAATCCTTTTTAGTGAATTAATCTTGTATAGAAAATCATGTTAATTTCATATCTTCTCCGTTTTAGATCCGTTTCGTCCCGTTCTAGTTGCGTTGGCTTTGTATCGGCGTAACCTTTTTATTAATGATCTTTAATACCATATTAATAGCTCTGTAATTTTATGGTTAACTCCTAACTTGATTAATAACTACGCAACTTGTTTTATACATAAAATACCGATAGTTTCAATTCTTGTTTTCGAAATACAAATACAAGTTTGACCTAATTCTAATCAAGGTGTTTCTCTGAAACACTTTATACACTATTTTATATAGTTAAAATTGATAAAGCCTATAGTTCTCTTTTAATAAAAGCAAATCTTTCGTTGGTTGTATCTCGATCATCGTAGCTCTGATTAGTGTGTTCTTCGCGACTGTGTCACCGTAGAGTTGCGTAGATCTCTTTTTAAATCCTTTTCATTGATTGGTGTATTGTTCTAATTTAGCCATGTTTGTATGCTTTGTATGATCAGATGCTTGTGTGGTGATTTGTTAATTATTGTCCAATCGGTGAGTTTGCGTTGGAGATCAAGGAGAAGAAGTTGGTTTTCCTGGAGTTCTTTGAAGACTAGAACTAGAAGAAGGATCTGTTTTAAGGCAAGTATTATATGGGATCTTCCTTGATGTCCTACCCATGATGTTTTTAAATCAAATCATATGCATGTGTCTAATCTTGTTACCTTACGGCTTACCTAGATTTGATTACCTTGAACCTTGAAATTCTATGGGTTATCTTTGCATCTGGGTAGTTATTGCTAGTGCTCCATTTAACTAAGCATGATCTTGTATATTGATTAATGACTATATGAAATGATAAAGTAAAACTTGACTTTTTACTAACATGGATTTAGGACCCTATCTGTCAGCAAAAGCTGGGACATACAGTACAACCACGAGGGCTATAATGGCTCTGGCTTTAGTTCAGTATGAGGGTAACTCTCTTGCATGTGGCAGTTCGCAAAAGTTGCCATTGCCGAGCGGTTGCGGGTTGCGGCTGGAGTGGCGACCGCTGCGTGTGTGTACCATCGAAGGGCTCCCGTATACCCCTTGCCTGTGGATCAGTAGTGTCTGTTGTTTGTCAGCGAGCCCCTTTGAAAGACTTCATAGTGAACCATGCCGACCTTCCTTGGAAGTGGGTCAAGAGGCTGATCCCCTCAGGTGAAAGGGTAAATCACGACTCGTGGGTAAAGTGTACAACCTCTGCAGAGTGTTAAAAACTAATATATCAGCCGTGCTCACGGACACGAGCGGCCCGAAAAACTCACAGACTAATAACGGAAAACTCACAGAAACAATGTTTACATGTTGGTTATTACTTGTGAATCACTTTATCATGCTATTTGTGTTATTCATTCAATTGCTATATGATTATGTGGATTAATTTGGGGGCTTAAGCATAATTTATGACACCTCAATTGTAAAGTTTTGAATCAACTAAAAATGCTTATCGCAGTAAACCAGTGTCAACTTTTGGAGCCTCATGAACCCCATATATGCTTGTTGAGTACGAGATGTACTTACGCTTGTTTATTCTTTTCAATCTTTGGATAAAAATCCCGGATGGGTACCAGTTTGCAAGAGTCTCGAGCAGTTAGGCTTGTGATCAACCAGTCAGTTGGTCCCTGTGGAGTGGAGTTTTCACCTGGAGATCGGAGTGTCTTTCCACTGTTTGCTCTTTTAAGGTTATTTCTTTGACCTTATATGTTATGTATTTAAGTGTTGTCTTTTGATATTACCTTGTTCTGTGGCTATATGTGAGATTTGACTTCCTGGGCTCACATATAGGGTATATCTGGTTTTGTTCTTAAAATCGGGTGTGACAATGAACTTTTTTTCGCTCATCTAGATCCATGAACTTTTTTTACCCTCATCTAGGTCTATGAACTTTTCCCCACTTCTCACCTAGGTCCACAGCTGGCCATATAAGACTCTGCTGTCTATGTGACTGTTGATGTGGCATCACATGTATTTTTTTAATTTCAAAAACTAGTTGAAACTTTAAAAAATTGCATAAAATCATTAAAAACCGTAAAAATAAGTCTACTTTTGTTAGACTCCACATGAATTGATCTATGTAGGCATGTAAAAATTTTATAGTAACTATGTTTTATTATCACCCATAAAAATCTTAGCTTCGAATTAAAGTTTAGTAGACTAACTATTTATTAACTATTAAACAAGCATAAACCTAGGTAAATTAATAACTCAATCATACATGCTCCACTAAAGCTGAATTTTTTACCATTGCTCAAGCATACAATATTTAGCCTACTACCATAAAAATTTCACTACAATTATATTACAGGAGCTACAGTTTTGAATTCAACATAGAAATACATAGGTCTGCATAGATTTATAGCTACAACAACAAAAAACAAAATATATTATATTATATTATATATCTATTGCATAGATCTATTCATGTGGAATCTAACAAAACTAGATTTTTCTTTTTACATTTCTTTGTGATTTTATACAATTTTTTAAAGTTTCAACTAGTTTTTGAAATTAAAAAAAAGACCATGTGACAACACATTAGCGGCCAAGCAGGCAGCAAAGTCCTATGTGGCTTGTTGTGGACCTAGCTGAGAAGTGGGTAAAAGTTCATGGACCCAGATGATAGAAAAAAGTTCATGGACCTAGATGAGAAGTGGAGAAAAGTTCATGGACCCAGATGAGCGAAAATAAAGTTGATGGACCTAGGTGAGAAGTGAGCAAAAGTTTAAGGACCCGCAGCGCATTTCACTCTTCTGAATAAATAGATTCGTAAATCAAAAATTCTAAACTTCGATGGAATTTTAGAAAAAATATATTAAGATTTATAATACTAAATTAATATTATTAGATTTATCATAAAATATTTTTACATTATATTTATTTTATATGTTTATTTTAACATTGTGTTTATTTTATATTATTGTTTGTTTTAAGTTCAAAAACCATCAATTAAGTATTCATATATCATCCATAAACTCCGGCACGAAAACAGAGAACAAAACGCAACCTTACAAAAGATCTTATAACAGTTAAAGAAGAAAACAAACTAGCTACATTCCCCAAGCCTCACCCATGCATTCATGCAAAACTGATCCATTTCTTCTCCACATTTGTCTTCTCCAAATCTTTAGTCAACAAAGTTTCCAGACACCTCCAGTTTGGTACAGGAGGTGCTCCCATTTTGTAACTTATACATGGCTAAACCAAGAATCTCGAGAGGTCTTGTAGCCACAAGCTTCGTTTGTCCAAGCATTTTATGTAGTCTAGAATTTTAATAATTGATTTATTCGGAGAGAAACTGAGTAGCTTCGCCCTGCAAAGGAGCCATGATGACCCTTGCTTGCTTGTGGAGCTTCGATGCGTCCACTCCGTGGGGTACTGGTGTTTCTCTGCGGCCACATCAGGTACACCCTAACCACCCTCTGTCCTCTTGGGATAATACGTTGACTAGCAATTACGACTAACCCGTAGACAATTACCAGAGTGTCATTCTTTTTAAAACACTACGGAGTGAGGCAAAGTTGCAGGGGTAGCCGAACACCCCATGCTTTTTCTAATTACCTTTCTAAGGCCATTTGTCAATTAAATTCAAAAACAAAATACCAAAAGAAGTATCGACTCCCCCATGATTTTTCTAATTACCTTTCTAACACTATTTATACAAAAAAAATTTAGGATTTTTAGATCCTAGAGATATTTTGAATAGATGTTTCCCATTTTTTCGGAAGTCAAACCACCTTGAAAATCACTTCAGGACAAAAGAGATAATAATTTTAATAGGAGATAAAATGTTCAGTTTTAAAATTAGGAAAGAAAACTAGAGCATGCGTTAGTTTTTTTTCCGGCAAAAAGAGAATTATATTAGGTACATCAACACGTTATCATCACTCTGGATTACAAAATAGGTACTCACTCTGTGAATAGCACAATAAAAATCTAACCCGCTAGACGCTTCGTAGTGTAGATGGTAGCAGAGGTAAACATTCGGTAAATGGCCTAAGAACAAATATCCACTAAATAATGACCAACATTTTTGTAGACAAAATTGAGGAATTTCTTCTTTCTGATATCTTTCTTCTTCTTTCTGCCACCGAAGAATAAGGAAGGATGATCTGAAAATTACTCTTTCTAATCCTTCATCGTGACCAGATCTAATCACAACAAAACAGAGAAGAGATTGGGAAAACTATTTTATGGTGGCGACATCACCTCCGCCTTGATGTCGTTGTCCAAAAACAAAAATCTCCATGTCATTATGTCGATAACGCTGAAGTTGTTGTCGCCTTCATCTTCAACAGAGCAGTCACGTAGAAGACAGTTCCACCCTTCTCCTTTCCTATTGCTAGAGAGAAAAAAAAAGATAAAACTTCAATACCAAGAAATTTGACCGAAAGATATACTAATCATAACGACTTGATCTATTAGGAAATCATTTATTAAAATAATGAGAAGGACAGAAAGATCAGCGGTAGTGAAGGGGGAGCAGCGCTAGGGCTAGAGGCAGAGTCGCATGGCCACAAACAGAGCACACGTTAGTTAGTTCAGTGAGATAAAAGAGACTTGTTTTTCAATCTCAATCAAATATAAAAGGGAGAGGAAGGGCTAGTCGGGGGTGGGCTACTTCTGTCCGGGCATGTGGGTCGGGTCGCGCGGAAGATTTGTGTATCACCACGTGGTCCGATTAGTGCTGGTTCGGCAATTCAGCACTGATCCGGCGGTCCGTACAAGAAAACGTTTGTACGTATATTGAACTAAAACACTATTGATTCACAACCACTACTATGAATGATTGATGAATATATTATAAGTAAATATTACCTAGGCCGTTGAATATAAACACGCGAAACAAAGAACTATTTAAGCCAGGAAAAAAATTGCACACGAGGGAAAAAAAAGAAAAGGGCCTTCCATCAAAAAAAAGAAAAAAGAAAAGGGGCCTCGCATCAAAAAAAAAGGGGGGGGGGGCCTTCCATCAAAAAAAAAGAAAGAAAGAAAAGGGACCTTCCATCAAAACAAAAAAAGAAAAGGGGCGTCGCTACCTCGTTAACCAATTTAGACAGTGGGCTACTTCCGTCCGCGTATATATGTAGGCTGAAAGACTGGTGGTTCAGCACCGATGGGCCGAACTCCGGCCCAAATCCTGCTGTCGCCTGACGAGCCACGAGGGCCAACCAGGCCATCTCACATGTGCACCGCCTCCCCCAATATTTCCTTTTCTGGAGAAAATATGGATGGATGGATATCTATCTAGACTCGGTACATATTGTTACTATAGGCAGAGGACACACCTTAGAATCCAACACAAAAGTAGTGGTATCAGGCTCTGGTCAGTCGTGGTCTATATGAGCCATGTTAATCACGGGCTAATTAACCTAGATGGACAGAAAGATTATTTTGTGTGTACACGTGGCACCACATTACTAGTATATAAGTATACGCCAAGCCTAGATTGATACCGTGTGACCGTGTCCACCATTTTTTCCCCCATTTTTGTACCACAATCATTGGGGCACACCTGGCCGGCCACACCTGCGCTGCGATGCTCGTCGCCGCCGCTTTTGGGTCAGCAGCACATGACCTGTGCCGCTCTGAGCAGCAGTGTGCAGACGTGCAGTGGGCAGATTCCAGATCAGAGAGGGATCGGAGGCGCATGCAGACTGACCGACCAGCCATATATGGCCACCCCGGCCTCATGGGTGCAGCCACCAGCAGCAGCAGCAGGTGCAACCATGGCCCTCTGGATCGATCGGCGCACGCACGAGCGGGTTGAGCAGCGTCCAGGCGTACCAACTCACTGCGCCGCACTTTTATTATTGCTACCACCACCACCCTGCCCTGCCCTGCCCCGGACTGGTCTGGTCGCCGACCGGCCGGCCGGCCGATCTGGGCTGCTGTTCTCTGCTCTCGTCTCCGATCCCTCCGTCCGTTGCCCCGGCGGGGATGCCGCTTCCTTGCTCACGTTTCGTCCACGGTCCACCACACGTCCATTATTGATTGACGCACGGCCGGCCAGGTCGACCTACCCACCGTCTCCATGCATGCCAGGTCATGGCAAAAGGCCAGCTGAATGAGCTCTGCGCGGCGGCCACAGCGTCGTGTGGATCGGTGACTTTATTTCCTTTCTTTTTTTTTGTTGGTTCATTCATCCGTTTTCGCATATATCTAGATATATTATTATATTTAAATACATAGTAAGTAAAATAGAAGTAAGAAAAAATTAAAATGATTTATAATTTGGAACTGAGGAAGTATTATATTCTTCATTATTAGTTTGCAGTCTGATGAACGATGGTTAATGGTCCCACGCCTTTTTAGGTTGTTATATTACGGCTGTATGAAATCATTGTTTTGGGAACTCATTTTGTGGATTTTTTTTTTGAAATAATTGCGAACACAATGTGCAATTAAAATGCTTCAACTAAAATTTTCTCGGTGCCCAAATAATGTCCCTCCATATATATAAAGTTGCCCACTGGTCACACGTCCACGTACATATATGGTCCATTGTTGTACATGCGTACAACACCTTTTCTCGCCAAAAAATTAAGGGCTTCTTTGGATCAAAGGAGAAACGCAGGAAAAATGTAGGATTGGGTATCCTAAGGATTCGGCTACTGTTCACATCCTTTGGATCGCAGGAAATGACAGTAGGAAAAACGTAGGAAAACTTCCTACGCCAGCTATTCCAGAGGAAAACCGGAGGAAACATAACATCCACGCCAACCTCATTTTTCCATTCCTTTGCGTCAGATCGAGGATAATCACGCGGCTACGGTGAGCTCATCGTAGTAAGCAAGACATGAACGAGGACAAAAGAAAAAGAACTTGATGCGCTGGCCTGGATGCCTGCCACCGCTGCATCTTGTTATCGCCTGCTCGCTGTAGCAAGCAAGAGTCCTAAGTTTTTCATTCCTACAAATTTCCTATGCCCATCCAAACAATAGCTATTCAAAGTTTCCTATGGTTTTTAATCCTCAGTTTTTCAACTCTATTCCTATCTATTTCTTTATTTTTCCTATTCCTGTGTTTCCCCAATCCTATGTTCCAAAGATCCCTAAAAAGAGAGAGAGAAAAAAGAGGTTAGGAATATCAAATCCGGCCATCCGTTAGCAACAACAATACATCTATCCACGTACTACTACATCATCACGTGCAAAACTAATACGCCCGCACGCAAAATTCCTATAATTGGATTTTAGCTATACGTACGCAACAAACTCACTCTCAGAATAACTTGGGGAAAAAAAATTCTTGTCAAAGGACGAAAAACAGCCAGCAGCTAGCTAGAGGCTACCCAAAGGCTACAACGGCCTGTGCCTGGTCTGGTCATCTCACTCACACACCGGCCTGCAGATGAAGCACGTACTGTACTACAGTACTGTAGTATTACACCGAGATGGCACTGGCAGAGCAGTACCATTCACAGTATTGCGTCAGTGACCACACGGTTGTTGGCTGCAACAGTGGAGCTAAGCTAGCTAGTACAGTACTATACCTGTAGCCGTGTTATATAGTATAGCTCACTGAGAAACTAGCTAGGCAATGCATATGCAATGTGTTGGCCAACCACCCATGGCTGTGGTCTGTGCGGAGCTATTGTGATGTTCCAAGCTGGAGGATGTGTAGAGTGTAGCGTACATGGGGCCCACCTGGCAGCACAGTGGAATGCCCACAGGAATCAACAAAACTGGGATCAAAGTCCTACTGCTTCTACACACGCCCATGTGTGTGGCAGGGCCCTCTGTGCTGCTGCTGCTGCTGGTGGTGGTGGTGAAAGAAATGCAGAAAGAAAGGAAGGATAGAAAACTACAGTACCCTAGATTCCTCTCCTCGCTTTGACGCTTTCCTCCCGCCCTCTCTCGGCTCACCTCGATCGGTGGCGCCCGCAGGGCCCACGTGTCTGGTCGAAGAGCGGCAGCGGCGGTGTGCGTGTGTGTAGTGTAGTGTAGTCGTAGATCGAGCAGCAGAGAAGGAAGGAGCAGGGGATCGATCGGAAGAAGCTGCTGCACGAGTGGTCTCGATCTCTCTCGTTTCTCAGATTCAGTATTGCATTGGTTTCAGTGATACTCCAGCAGATTTCTCTTGTCATTTTACGGATCGTATGCCTGTGGATATATTGTATGGATTCAAACTAGTATTTTTTTTTAAAAAAAAAGTTGATTCAAAGTAGTTTTCGATACACACTTGCAACTAACACTTGTACCAACAAAGGAGTACGTATACGTATATGCATGTGTACGTGTCATGTGTGCCTAATGCATGATGCTTACAACAAGCGGTATGCATGTAGTACTTTGTTTGATGCTACTATACATGGTGCTTAATTATGGAAATAAAGCATGCATCAAACAGTTAATAATTACATTAGTATAGTTCAAACGCGTACGTACAAGCACGGGAACTGAGCGCTTAACTGATGTGTGGTAGGCAGGCAGGTAGTAGCATGGATGGATGGATGCATGGCCATTTTTGTTGATGCCATTGCCCCTGTCCTGTCCATACCTTTTTTTTTCATGCGTGCACCGTGCGTACGTACCGTCATCATTCAATTGACTGCCAGGTGGGGCCAACCAATGCGACCAACTTCTATTACAAGAACACAGCATACGTACGGTACGCGCAACATGCAACGAGCAACGTACTAGGTATCACGTGTGTATATATACCAGTATTATATTGTGGTGTACAAGTATTATTGTGTATAGATACTGGTATATGTTGTAGTCGAAAAAAGAAAATACAGACAGTGCACATGGATGGTTTTTTTTTGCAGACACGTCGAGGTAGTGCATTCTGCTCAGAAGTGACGCGTCACCTACTACTTTTGCATGGCATGTTGTCCATGAACGTGCTTGGGAGGCGGTGCTAGCTACTAGCTTGCCCCTATAGCCCTAAGCTATTATATATAGCTAGCTACTAGCTATAGACGGTGGTGGTATAGGCTAGTATTATATTAACCCCCTACTTCTTGATGGATCGGAGGCCCGTTCAACGAAAGTTGATGATCAATCTCGTCATCGTGTCAGCCATCAGCTTGTGATGGGTGGATATACTCCCACCTCCATGTCTAAATAATTGTCTCTATATATATCGTAAATTTCAAAATATTTATATTTCTAAATAAATTTATTAAAAAAACTAGATTCAAAACTTTTTTAATAATATTGATTATCTATTGTTTTTAATATATTTTTAATTTAAACGACAGATATTTTCAAAATACTCCTATATGGTATCCTAACGAACATGCTGCATCCCCATCACTTCTGCCGGGTCGTAGAAACGTTGAGACACGACACCAGAACCGGCCAGCACAGGAAACTGATCCAGCATGCCGGCACATATGTATGAGTTCAAAGTTTGGGGTTAGCCGATACTCTCGTGCGAGTACATTATTATATCCAAGCAATTCTTCAACCCGGGACCTGTGTCTGAGCGTCAAAGCATAATTAGTGAAGAATTGCCATATTTTTCGATGACTTTTACATGAGAATTAGCTAGATATAGCTGGTACTCGATCCGTACATGTTATAGCTTAACATAGATTTTCAGCCTCCTTCCTAACTTGAGACAATGCACGGATAAATGAACCAAATCGTACGTTCAATTAAAATTGAGGGTGTTTTTCGTATGCATGGTTGGATTACACATTGTATATATATTGAAGAAAGTAAAATAGATGAAGTTATATCACAGCAACAATGTTTGCTTGGCTATATGGACGTACTATATGCGTACACTCAGCGAAATTGTCATCCCGGGTGACGTTTATGCACAGCGTGGTAATTAGCTAGCGGGTCGTGATATGGTGCTTGTGAAGTAAGCAGGGGTCGTTGTGATTGTATAGTGGTTTAGATCTCAATTCTTGAGTAGTGTAGTAGTTTAGAGTTCTGAAACGATGTGAGTTCAGGTTTCCAATCAAACAACCGACCGCTCTCTGTATGGTTATTTTAGTAGTTAGCTTCTTGTTTATTGCTTTTATATTGTTGTGTGGGTCTCTTAATTTTTAGGGGTGGTTTCACACTCTCACTCTGTTGTAATGTCCAGCCTAGGTTTATTAATTCTTTAAAAATGTGGCATGTGAACAGTTTGGTTAAGTATGGATGGTTGGATGGAACCAAAACTTTTTGAAGGATGAGTGGACGGGTGGATTGCATTCACTCAGTCAGAGTGGACAATGAAATTCATTTTGAACTTATCCATTATATTGGGCTAGACTGAGAGGGCATTTTTTAAATATGACCTTGAAGGCGGCACACAACCGTACAAACTTATTTATTAGGATATATTACTATCAATCAAATAAACCATAGTGCGCTTCAATCAAATAAACCATAGTGAGCTTCTATAGTAACGGTATAAAAGGAATTTTAGGAGATAGGTCATGATTAACTTTCTGAGGAGCCACCTCTACAAATGGTATGTGGAAAGGGGTCTAAAAAAATAGTCGTCTTTGTTAATTATTTAGAGGTGAACATTAATTCTTAGAAGACCATGTCTGTTAACGACGAGGCAAACATCATGACACGTCTGCTCGTGTCAATCAAATAACATAGATGGACTTTTTCCCGCATTTGAAAATGGTTGTTAATCAAATTTTTTGCAGAGCTCGTTTCAATTTATTTCGAATATTTCATAGAGAGAAGAATCTGCTGAAATCTACAAGAACCGGCTCACAGCCGCTCAGGTTGGTTAGATAAATGACTCCGGCTGCTGAATTTTCAGCTTGCTCCGATTGAGCTGATTTTTTGTGGAGATCTTCATCTCCTTGGCGTTATAAACTCCTCCACCTAATTTCAAGTCATCTTAAAAACTTCTACACTAATGCAAGCCTGGTGAATGCATTGCATCTCTATAGGCCCACTCACTAGTATTATTTGGTGTTGTACGTCCTGGCAACCAAACATACCTCTAGACATCACACGATGCATGTTCTTCTCGTATACATATATATAGCCATACAACGAGTAGCATCCCCATATGCTACAACTGTTATATACCGTAGAACTGCCTGCCTCTGAGATTATTCGTGCTCGAGCTGTCATTTCAGAGTTATTGAAGGGGGCTACTACCTTGGTCCTCTTTCTGTATAACCTGCAGGCCAGCCCGGCCCGGCCCCTTTCTCTTCTTGCCCTGCTGCAAGAGCGATGACTGGACTCAGCAGTGGATCGGAGTGGCGTGCGCTCTCTTCCTGCCTGAACAGAACTCTTGGTCAAAGGCGGGCAGGCTGGCAGGTACCCAATACAATCACAAGTCACGTTGCGCTGTGTACACATGACATGTTGCTGCTCAGCTGCTGCTGTGGCTATACATACATTGCCTCATCTATGCCTGTTCTCTTCTCCTCTCTTCTGTTCTGTTCTGTTCCTCTCAACAGGCAAGGCAACAGCCACTGTCACCGGCCCTTTCTCACAGCAGGCACAGCCGTGCGTGCCCCTCTGCCCTCTTCCTTTCTTCTTCCTGGTCACATCTCTCTCTCTCTCTCTCTCTCTCTCTTCTCTGTCAAAAGCTAGAGAGTCTGTGCCAGGAGCCGGCCTGTGAGGCCTGTGAGTCTGCGACCGGCCGTCGTCTGACTCTGCCAGCGCGCACGCACGCCCATCTGCACGCACACCCTCGCGCTTGGAGCGTTGCGAGGATCGGATCACAGTTCACTTTCAGATCGGCCGGACACCGGGCGCCGGCCGGCCGGCCGCTGCTTGCTGCCTGCTCCGCTTTTGGCGCCATTGCTGGCGAGCGCGAGCGAGCTAGCTACCTCCAGGCCTCGGTCGAGCTGCCGGGCCGAGATCGGCCGGACTGAGAGCTAGCTAGCCTCTGCGGCCGGCAAGCCGGCGCCGCGTCGTGTGGTTGGCGTTCTTCAGGAGTTCAGGCTAGCTAGCTGGATCCATCGATCGGGCGGCGTGACAACGACCGACCGCGTCCGTCCGTCCGTGCGTGAGTGCAAGCTCTGAATTCTTCCGCCGCGATATGGGCGCCGTGAGCTGCCGGAGGCGGATGAGCCGGCGCCGCTGCCACGCCGCCGCCCTCCTCGCCGCCGTCCTCGTCGCCGCGGCCATGGGTAAGTGCCAAAGGCTATAGCTTTTCGCTGGGTCTGGCCGTGCTTGTTCTTCTTTTTTCTCTCTCAATCTCTCCCTTTTTGTTTTTGTTTGAGGCAAAGCTTGCTCTTGTGCAAGATCTGATTTTGATGCGGAAGAGTGCATGCATGTGTGGCCTTTATTTTGAGCACGTACTACGCTGTGTGTCTTCGATTCCCTCTTTTTAATTTCTGGTCTTTTTATGTGCTTCTACTTTCAACTCCCCATTTCGATGCCTGACCTCTCTTGAATCTTGACCGGTTAATAATCCAAGGGGGTATATTCATTAGGTTCCTCAACGAGCTAGCTAGGTCTTGATGACATGTTTACTTCATCTTCTTTATTATACTAGGATTATTAGATCTTTATTATACTAGAATTATTATTAGTAGCTCTGCAGCCACATACTACTCATCTTGCTCGCTTCTGCATTAATTAATCTCTCTGTCCCCCTCAAGGAACCTAATAATACTATGTATTATGTGTTGTTCTTTGTTAGTATCATCATGCATGCATGCACTCTCTAGCTAGATATTAGTCTCCCTCCCTTAAAAAGTAACTAAAATCTCCCTCTTTCCCTCCATCTTCTTGGTGACACCTTACTGGAAAGCAATTAACAAGAAGAAAGGTACAAATCTTAACTAACTAGCTAGGCATCATCTAAAACAACGACTAATTATTCTTAACTTGCACGCCTTGTGTTGCCGTCCTAGCTAGATTTGGAGAACCGGAACTAGCTAGATTCAGCCATGTATGCATGCATGCATGTTATTTTGATGAGATTTCTGAAATTACACTCAAATTTCAGTAGATCATTACTTCCTTCAATCTCTTCTCCCTCGATGCATGTTCTTTTTGGTGAGATTTCTGAAATTACACTCAGATTTCGGTAGATCATTACTTCAATCTCTTCTCCCTCGATGCATGCATGCAAAAACCAGTATAGCATCGATCTCACTTGAGGAGAATCCAATCTTTTCTCTCTCTACTCCATCCTCCTCTGATGGGTGGAATAAAGAACTTGGTCACATCCAGAACAAATGACGACAGTCAACAAATGCTTTCTTTTTTCGTCTATCTCTGCTCCTCCTTCTCCTCCTAATTAAATATTCAGAGTTTGTTTTTTGATGGAACTTAAATATTCAGAGTTGTTTTTCTCCAAAAAGATACTGCAAGGGTAGCCTCGATGTTCATGTTCCTTACGAAAATTAAATGAAACCCTCCTTCTCTGGAGTCTCTTCACCAACCAAACAGCGACGCCTGCCAGACGTACGTCCTGGGCTGGGCGCTCCCACCATGGCACTGGCACTGGCAGCAGTCTGACGAGCCTGGTCCAGAAAAGCACACACGATCGCGATCCAATTCATTGCTCACTGCAATAGTAGTAGGAGCAGTAGTAGCTCTCAATCGTACTGTAGTACACAGACACACATTCATATATATATATATATATATATATATATATATATATATATATATAGAGAGAGAGAGAGAGAGAGGACGACGACGACGCATGCATCAAGATCATAGGGATAGGAGGGGACACACTTCAGTGCAGGCAGGGAGACCAGCCAGAGAGAATCTGCCCGTAGCTTTGCTATAGCCGCCCATTCAGGCGGATGCTGGCTATGTGGGCGTGCGCGTCGTGCACATTTGGTCTCACTCGCTTAACGTTTAGGGACAACCACCATATGCTCCCTAAGCTACCTAGCTACGTACTGCCAACCACACAATCAGTAGTAGTACGCACGTATAGCTTTTAGATTAGTGTAGTAGTAGTAGATCGATCCTAACCACACAAATTAAAATCCATCAGCACACCGTACCTACGACATGCACCTCCAATAATCTCTCACCACAAGATATAGGAGTACTGAATTCATACCGTGTGAATGTACTGCAGGCGGTTTGGATCACAGCAGTTCACTGTAAAGGCATAGTATGTACGTATCTTTAATTTCTAGCTAATGCACTCATGCATGCATGAAAGTGCTTCATTTGGTCTCTCCAATCCATTTTCATTTCAGCAAAATGTTATTAATTAGCCAGTAACAAATTCTGTGTATAATTAAATATATGCAAGTTCTAATAAGTTGTGTACTATAGTACGCATCACTGTACATTTTTTTCTTTTAGTTCTGACGGTGTACTACTACTACGACGAACTGCAGTTGTGGCGGCAGCAGGGCGGCCGATCCGTTTGCCAGCGGCGGCGCTGGCGAGGAGGCGAATAGACTCGTCGTCGACGGCGGTGATGACGACCACAGCCACCAGCAGCAGGACGACGGACGCCGACGCCCTCCCGTCACGGCGGCGGTGGCTGGTGGGTCCGGGGTCGTCGCCGCCGACGTGCCGCGCGCGGTGCGGGCGGTGCACGCCGTGCCGGGCGACTCGCGTGGCCATCCAGCCCGGCGTCGGCCCCAGTGGGAGTACTACCCGGAGGTGTGGCGCTGCAAGTGCGGCAACAAGCTCTTCATGCCATGATCAGCATCAACGGACGGCCCTGTTCGATCTTGAATTAAACAAAACGATCGATCGAGACGACGACGGCTGGGAAAAAGTGCCTGTGTGCCGGCCGTTCGTTAATTAATTTTGCGAAAATTTAAGGGTACGTGCGTCCGTGCGTACAAAGCGTACAAATTAAAAGGGGTACGGAGGAGCATGGATCTGGATGGTGAGATGGCGATTGGTTAGGTAACTAAGCGTACGTGTGCGTGCGTCAGTGATGCTGTGTGATCTGTCGTCTGTGTATATGCAAACCAGGATCTTTGTATTAACTACTAGTACGTCTACATGTTCTTTCTTTTTTCTTTGTCTCTCTCTTTCTTGGTGAAACTGTTTTGCATTTCTTTTGATTCTTGAACAGAATGAATGAAGGTCCTCGTAATTAATTATATACATTATTTCATTTGCATGTTGATATTATGTACTCCAGTGCCGGCCGGCCTGGAATAAAGTAGTACTGGCAACATCGGCCTGGATGCAAAAAAAATTGTGTTCCTTTATTTAGGAGCAATTTGCAGTAGTACGTACGTCGATCCACACAATATTTGCATGCATGGGACCAAATTAATTAATATGCACGAATGCTGCATTGACGATTTTTGGGAGATTTTATATATCCAGCCACAAATTTGGATAGATCTGGATCGTTCATGAATGGCACCGTACATGTACATGCATGTTGTTCTGCGCTAGCTGTGGTGTTGGTTGTCATCTTTATATTCAATTCATTCATCAAAAGTCTTTTCAGTGGACACACCCACACGTAGTAGCGGCGAGATCGGCCAGCACATGGATGTCACAATTATTGCTCGTAGAATACTGCTCCGATCGGTACCTCGGTCGTTTTCTTCATTTTTCTTCTAAGTTAAATTTGTTGAATAATTTTTTGTTCGAATTTTTAGAAAAAAAAATGTGTCAACATATACAATGTTCGTATTAATTGATATATGTTTGAACTTGTATATATGTTTATCTATTTTTCTAAAATTTAGGTTAAAAATGAAGAACTTTTGCTTATTAGATCGAGCTAAAATTAATTAAATATGATTTATAACACAGGTTACCTGCTCAGGGGGATCTGACGATCTGTTTTGGAGTACCCATGATATGCTGTGTGAGGTTACGTTAATTTTGCCTGTGGGCGGATAAAATTCCTCTCTTCTCACTTGAATATTTATATAAGAAATCTTTTTTCTACTCTTTATTCTTTCGATGTCCTTCCACTTTTAGATTGGTCGAGGATATGCGTGACTCAAAAGCGTCTATCTTTACCTGGAACAGGATGACTTTTCCTAAGTTCTAAATGTTTAGGAGGATGAATTAGGAGTGGTTAGAGATAGGTTTTTTCTCAACTGACTAAAAAGCAATGATTAAAAAGGGATTTAGTAACTCTTGGAGATGCTCTTAGAGCATCTACAATAGTTTCTAAAAACCTACATGACGTAAATCATTGAGTTTTCAAATCGCTAAGGGTACGGTTTTGGATCCCTTCATTTTTGAGGAATTGAAATTCAGTTAATAGATTAGACTATTTGGCTTAGAATTTAACATTTCACAAATAAGCCTATCTTAAATTTATAGAGTGGGGGATAGAAATAAATTCTATAGATTATCATGATGTATTTCTACTCTCCAACTTATATTCTTTAACTCGCTTTCCTACAATAGAAATGCAACATATAAGTATGTCTTTATGTGGATAACAATAACAGTATACGATCATATATTAGCTTAATTAACCTATGACTAAATTGTAATTATTAGAATGAATTCAATTCCAAGGACCCAAACGTGCCCAAAAATTGACTCTAACTATTTTCTACTCACTCCTAAAAGCTAGTAGAAGATGATATTTGACATGAGAATCTTGAACTATTTGCAAACTACCCTAGTCATTTTTATACTTTCTTTATCTTGTCTCTTTGCATTAGAAAACCACTTTTCTCTTTTTTTTTCATGTCCTTCCATCTCCATATATATCGGTCGATTGGGTATATATTGGATTGATTTTCCAAGTGTGAAAGATTGAGACAATAGCTTTTTTATTCTCGTCCAAAAGATCAAGACAAGGAGTAGACTTTGAAAACCCTTAGAGAGATACTCTTAGAGCGAGCTTACATGCATGTATCGCACCTGGTATTGCCTTTTATTGTATTTCTCCATTTGTCGACGAGAATCAATCAATATAATAATGTAGAAAATGCACGAGATAAAGCTAGCCACCATATTGCGTTGCATCACAAAGCCCAGACACAGCGATAGTGCCCTGAAAGAACTTGGAGACCAATTGTCGACCTTTTGTGCCGGTAATGATTGTACCGTGCAACCTTGCTCGTCACATGCGGCACACTCATCAGCGTCGACCATCACATTGCGAGAGGATACTATATAGAGACGACCCACAATGCCACGCGACCCCCTCTACTTTCCCTATATATAGCTTTCCTTCCCTCCCGTGCACCAAAAGCTAAGCTGAGTAATAAGCTCCTATACGTACTGTCAGTACTAGAAACAGCCGCTTTGCCGAGTGCCTGACCACACTCGGCAAAGGAGTGTGGCACTCGGCAAAGCCCACTCGACAACGATTTAGTCGGCAAAGAGGGCTTTGCCGAGTGCCAAATACCGAGCACTCGGCAAATCTTTGCCTAGTGTCAGGTCAGCACTCGACTACGGAAACGGCGACCGTCAGTTTGACGATTTTTTTGCCGAGTGCTGACGTGGCAGCCACTCGCCAAAGTTTTTTTTTTTTGGAAATTCGTTGTCGAGTGCCACCTAGCCGGCACTCGGCAAAGAAATTAATTTTTTTAAAAAAAGTCTGATTTTTTTTGCTTTTCCGTATAAGCAACAATGCATTTATATATATATAAACTTAGAGAAAATAGCTCTAGCTAGCAACCATGTATATATATATATAAACTTAGAGAAAATAGCTCTAGCTCTAGCTATGGACCCCTGCGCGCGATGCCAAGCGAATATTTTTGGGTTCACACAGATAATATAACATGTTGCATGTAACGGCGATGTATATAATTAGAGTCAATTGATGCATGGACAGAATGCAGATATTACATACATGGTTGCGTATATGATACAAATGCCGCGACAAAAAGCCAACATTCTAAGGTTGATTATACACACTACTAATGGACATAATTAGGATATCATGATGGATATGTGTACAGAACGTACATATCATATAGCCCTCTACTGTGAGATCATACAAGGAGAGAGTGGTGATCCAAAGTCGTATGAATGGACCTGCAACTCACATGAGAGAAGACAAGATCAGCACCACATCAACTTCTACTAAAATAAAAAATGTCTACTCCTTCCTAGAATGAAACTGGATCACAGAACAGGCAGATATAGGACACTGCGAAATCTGAGTCATGCAAAGCCAAAGAGATAATGCAACTAACTTTCGAATGAATCAATCCTGTCCATTAGAAAACAAGAATGAGATGCCAGAACCAACAAACTCTAGAAATTTATTTATTTCCATTTTCCTATTTCACCTTGCGAATCGGATCCATGGCATGTCTCCTCCAAGGTGATCACAAAGTATATGAGATAACTTGACAGAACATAACTCAAACAACACACAAGGAATTCAAAACGGTGACAAGCATGCAAGTCCACATAGTAAACTGAGAATTACCCAACAGGCTTCTCACCATGGACATTACCGGTAAACGAAAAAAAAATCAGGCAAGTAATAAGGAGTGTTGCTTACCGATGGATCCTATAGATAACTATCATATAGCCCAGTTTCCAAGATGCATAAGTACCTCTTCTCCCAATAGGCTAGTCATCATGAATATCTGTAATGAACTGCATGTGTACCACAAATTAAACCACAGATTAATTCTTAATATCTCTAACACAAAAAAAATTAGGATAAAGAGCCTAAACAATTCAACATTGATTTTAGTTAAATAAGAAAATACGGTATTTATTGAGTCAGGCGCTTGAAAATAAGATTGTACACTGATGAATTATGGTAACCAAAAAAGCCAGGGGGAATGGAAACAAATAACGATGTAGGATCTGTACAGCATACAGGACATACCACACTTCAGAAGTAGGAAAAGCCCTTCAGTGTTCCCACCACCTGCATAAGCAAAGATCAGTCCTGACTGAAATACAGGGCATATCATTAGGCCCCTCTGCTCCTATGTAACTTAAATTGGACAAAAACAACATAATCCTATGCTGCAAGACCTATGAATCAACATTGAGAATGGAAAAGGAAAAAAAACTATGATGAATGTCTTTGTGATTAGTTCATATTTGATAACCATATATATATGCTCTTTGAAAAATGGGGAATATACAGTTTTAAAAAATATATTTTAGACAATAAATCTTTAGCATGACATTCTATTTATTTTGCTACACAAAGGAAGAGATGAAGAACAATAAATTAATATACAGAGCAATAGCAACTCAGAAAAGATAGCATCATCATAGAAGGTTATAATGTTTGTAAAACTGAGAAGTAAGGCAGTTTCCAGTTCTAGATTTACAAAGAAATAACAGAAGTAAACGTTGGTTTCTTCTAAAACACAGAAGTAAACGTTGAGCCCTAACTCTCTAATCAGGAAACTAACTGAGGTATTGGGCTCAGATCTGAAGGAATTTTAGCCCAGGTTTACATGAAAACCTCCCAAAGTAGAGAAATGTACCACTGTTATTTTAGGACAAGGTATATAATTGAGTTGCAAGTAACTCTGAAAACCTAGACAGTCACTAACGCCTTATTAGAATGTGATGCTTGTATGGAACCAATTAGAATAAGCTAGTACTGTTATACGATCACTTCAATTATGGCAGCAAGGAAGCAACAATACAGAAATTCCTAAAAAGAACAACAAACTAAAAAACAAAGAATTGTCCCACAGAAATGAGTAAACGCTGAGCACCTACCATTTTTTTTATTTCAAACAAATTTCGGAATGGTTAACATCAACAATTGATAAGTCGATAGATACTAATTAATCATGAGAACAGATTAATCATATCTGCGCAGACTACAAGGTATATCTTCAAATTTTAGAGTTTAAGACTGCAAGAATTAGCAAAGTTGAACTCAAATGAGACAAGCTCAAGTCAAACAAGCAAAGGCAATTCACTTCTATTACAGGGCAAACGCTGCATGGTAAATATCACGACATATGGATGTATACTGCTCTAATTCGTATGGGCATCGAAGGTTTACATTACAGATTTATCCAACTATCATTCACACGTTCTTTTAACTACTACAGGCTACAGAAAGGCCACTAAAATAGGTGGATGCTGCTTTTTCAGTAGAAAACAAGTCATGGATCAATGCAAAATTTATCTTGGTGCTGCTTTCAGTTACCACATGCTGTTTTCAGCGATAGTGAAACACTGAGACTAATTCGCAGTACTATCTCATTCCAGGAGTTGATTTGCAGTACTAATTTGCATCTCAGCTTCGTACTACCGATAGCAATTGGTGCCGGACTTGAAAAGAGATTGCTCGATAAATGACACCCACTGACCCGCCCATCTACCTCAATTCAGAAAAACTTTGCACGAACAGATCTGGGAATCGGGAACAGAAGCACTGACCAGTTTACAGTTCAGTCACCAGGCCAACGGCAACCGGCCACCGTGGGTGCGGTGCTAGCGGGCGGCGTCTCGACGCGCCCGGTGCCGGCCGCCGGCGGACTGGCGGAGGCACGGAGACGGCGAGGCCACCGGCGTGGGGCAGGCAAGGGCAGCCGGCGGCGTGGGGCTGCTAGCCGCGCTGGGAGGACGGGGTCGGTCGCGCTGTCGCGTCGCCGTCCCTCGGCTGCCGGTGGCGGCTTGGCCCTTGCGCACCGCGGCCTGCAGCTCGACAGCTCGACCCCTGCGCTGTCCTGGGCTGCGGGTCGCCGCTCGCCGGTGGCCCTGTTCGCAGCTCACCAACGCGACTGCGTCGCTTTCACGCCGCGCCGGGCGCACGAGGGTGGGGTGGGGGGGATGAGCGAGTGGCGGCGGCGGCGAGCGGTGCAGGGGCGGGGTCGGGGCGCGCGCGGGAGCCGCGGCCATCGCCGCGGGCGCCGGAGCTGGTGGCGCGCCGTAGTAGGCAGGCTGTGGCGAAGTCGGTCGTAGACGCGAGCGGACGGGCGGAGCACGCGCGAGGCAGCCGTGCGCGCGGGCGAGCAGGGCCGGCGCGGCGGCGTGCGTGAGGGGGCGGCGGGGCGCGCGCAGGGGTGGGGGGGAGGGGGCGAGCGGCGGCGGCGGCGAGATAGGGTTGGGCAGGGTGGGGGCGCGCGGGATAGGGTTTGGGGGGCGATATGGGCCGCCCGGGCCTAATTAGGTCTGTCCGACCTCTTTTTTTTCGGTAAAGAGGCCTTTGACGAGTGCACTCGGCAAACTATTATTTTTTTTGGCTCCATTTTTTTTGTGTGGCCTTAGTACATTATTATATACTTTATTCTAAATTTGAGATAATTTTGACTTCTTTTTGATATATTTGGTTTTTTTGTTTCGTTGAATTTTATGGAATATTTCAAATTTGAACTATATGTGCATGGAATAATTGAATTTGGTCGTTCAAAAAATGATAGTCATGATATTTGATGTATGTTGAGGTTGTATCTAGGAGCTCACATGAAATCTCGGCCATCTCATTGACGTAACATGCCAAGGTACTTGTGGGAAAAGTGATTCTAAATTATATAAAATCCAAACGAAGTCCGAAAATCACGAAACTTGTCGAGGCGTAATGTTATCGCATGTAGAGGCTATGATAAAAAATTTAGAAAGTTTCGAGCAAGCTGCGACGTTGAATGCGTAAAACCCAGACATCTCCACATACTTCTTCCTTGAAACCTTGTGATCGTGTGTAGAGAATTACTGGTTTGTGAGCATCGTACGCAACAACATGCTCGAAACTTTCTCAAATTTTTTCCACGGCATACGCATATGATGTAACGATATCTCGCTAAGTTTCATGATTTTCGGAATTCATTTGCATTTTTTAGAATTAAAAAACCGTCCGCACGTAATTTTGAGTCGTTGCCTCGAGAGCACGTTGATCGAAAGTTCCGGTTAGTTTATAGATTTGGCCTAAACATACACTCAAGAACAAGAATACTATTTTTTGAATCATTGAAATCAATTATTCGATGCACCCGCAGTTCAAACTTGCGTCGTTCGGAAAAAATGAAGAAAATGAAATAAATGCAACAAATATAACAAAAAGTTTTAAAAAAGTGTCAAACTTGAACATGTTGACCATGGTGATATATGAAAGCTACAAAAAAAATTACTTGCCAAAATAAAAAAAATGTTTTGCCCAGTGCCAGTCCTGGCACTCGGCAAAGAATTTTTCTTTGTCGAGTGCCAAACGGCGTACACTCGGCAAAGGAGACGGCCATGGATGCCGTTTGGCCCGGCATTCGTTGTCGAGTGGCATTTGTTTACCGAGTGTTAGACACTCGGCACAGAGACTGCTTTGCCGAGTGCTGGCTATGCCAAGTGCCAGACACTCGGCAAAGCCTGCTTTGCCTAGTGTAATTCTTTGCCGAGTGCCACATTGACCTGCACTCGGCAAAGAGCTCTTTTTGCCGAGTGCCCGATATTTGGCACTCGGCAAAGTTGTTGTTTCCGTAGTGTGTATGAATGTCTTTCTTTATACAAAAGCCGCGTTTGGAAATTTTCAAAAAAAAGGAAGAAGAAACTGCGTTACGTTTATTACACTGGTACAGAAACGACTTTTAGCCCCGGTCAGTAAGACTCTTCAGTTCGGTTTTCCCAACTAAAGACTAAAGGTCCTCGCGTAAAAGAAAAAAAATAATATCTCTCATTCCGGGAATCATCCCAACTGCGCCCCCAAGGCACAGCCTCACGCGTAGCTTACCACCCCACCTACATAGTATATCTAATGATAAATAGAATCCTTAACCTTTGAACCATGCATCGAGGAACATTTAGTCCTTCTTGGGAACACCAATCGGGACTAAAAGTACCTTTAGTCTCGGTTCGTAACACTAACCATTAGTCCCGGTTGCCAACCAGGACTAAAGATCTATTCGTCCTGACGTAAAAATTTTCGGGACTAAAGCTTATTTTGAACATCGACCAAATGTGTGTTCTATAGTAGTGTTGGTAGCTCTAGGTTTTCTATACACTGACTGACTGAGTATTTTTTATCTCTATTTTTTAAAATAAACTAGAAGCAGCCAGTAAATTAAACTAGCCTTTTTAGTTTCATCTACATAGTGTTGCCAGAGGCCATAACTAGAAAAAATCCTACCAAACAGGCTCTTAACGTGTTTCCGTGAAGCCAGCATTGTCTTCTACTTGTTCTTGCATTGTTTAGGCATCATGCTGGTAACTGGCTTTTTACCCCTAATATATAGTGTCACATGCATGCATGCGACATTTTCATTGGATCATTTTCAAATTCCTCCGACACACACACAGTTAAATTGTCGTACGTGACTCACATAGCTAAGGGCCTAAGGCATTCCTGACCGATGATCCATGGTGGAGGCCTCTTGAAGAAATCTATGACTAGTCAAAGTAGAGAGAAATAAAACGAGATAAAGATGACGCATAGTAATTAATAGACAATAATATATATATATATATATATATATATATATATATATATATATATATATATATATATATAGGAACTCTTATGTAATCCCTTTGTCTGAGAATATCCCTTTTTCTGAGAATATTTATTTTATCTTTCAAAATACAACTATTTTTTAGTTGTGTAATACGGGTTGCCAATGGTGTTGTGTGATCTTTTAAAATAAGACCCCTTGCCTTGTCTTTTCCTCCTCGGAATGTAAACACGAACACGACGGAAAACACTAATAAGAGTGTCTTTGGTGAGCTTCTTGCTGCTGGGTTCCGGCTCCTTCTGGACTTTGCGGGACTATAGCAGTAGGAGAAGGGCTCCGGCTCCTCCGTCCTTTGTCTAGGAGCTGGTGAAGTTGCCTTTCGTGGGTCTCCTGGCTCCGCACTAGTGTGCTAAAGTAGCTATAGGGGTAAAACTAGAGCCAGGCAAAGCCCGGCCAAACAGGGCCTAAATTTAGGAGGCAACGGTGCGTACTGTGGACATGCATGAATAAGGGTCTCTTTGATATGCATTATGGTGCTTCAGCTACTATTTATTGGAGCTAGATTTTTCTTTCTTTCCTCTCCTCTTATAGAGCCAGTAGGAGTCGGTAAAGCTAAAAATTTAGCTTCATCTTCTCCCATTACCTTTGTGAAAGGGAGAGGAAAGAGAGAGAAAATTGGCTCCAATAAATAGTGTCGTAACAGTGAATGTGTTAGGAGGAGCTAGAGCACCAGAATCCATACCGAAGAGGCTCTACGTAATGAAAAGCAAATTAGAGTATGTTTGGCATAGTTTCATGAGTTTTTGTGCCATGTTTTTCATGCCAAATAGATATGTTGCTCTCACATGGAAATGAGGTAGGACAAAGGTGAAAATCATAACTTTTCTTAGTTTCACCTACCACTAGTAGGCATAACGCATCCCTATTTCAGATTTTCCCCCATATGAATATAGACTGATGCATGAGCTAGGCTTCTAGAGTGCGACCGTCGGGCATGAATGGCTTGCGGGCTCTTGAACATCAGGGTGCATGTGAGCACGGTTCCTGGTGCGACCGGGCTCGACCTGGCTTGCGGATTCGTCAAGGAGGGGTGCACACAAGCTTTAGATGCTGGCGGATGGGAATTTTGGGGAGAAGAGGGGATAAGCTAAAAAGAAGAAGGTATTATAGTCATTTTATCCTTCTGGTCTACTATGTGAAGTTGTGTTTCCAAATGAATCTCCAAAATAGTTTTATCTCAACCAAAAAAAAGCTACTCATGAATAAAAAAACAACTTAACTAGCGAAGCTGAGTTGTGTTGAAAGTGACCTAAGTCGATCGTTTATGGGGACGTTTGCCAACCACTATGAGCCATACCTCATGTGCGGCGATGTGTGGCGACGCCATAGATGTGGCGCTGAAAAGTGCCACCACATACTGTGGCAAGATTCTCCTTAGCAAGGTAGCTATAGATTTTTGCGGCAGCCTAAGTTATAGTATGAACCAAACATCTGCTAGTTTTTCCGAAGCGCAAATGCATGTGTGACGTGGCTTTTGATGCCCAGCAACCAAACACTCTCTAGGTAGCCTAGGAATCTGTGTGAACGATAATGGTTCAATTTGTCGTACATCGCATTTTTCTACGATGATAAATAGTAAATGCCTACAATTAATGTACTGTGTGTGTGAGAGAGATCGAGGAAGCTATGACTGCAGTACACGTAACTGCACCCCGTCCATGAAGGAAGAAAAACCTGCTGTAGCGATCCCTGTACACTGAGTGTCATCATGATGGAAATGAAAATTTGGCTCCAAGCGCGCCATCTTCTCCGGGACTCGACGTGCGGCGCCCAGACCGCGAGAGGTGAGGTCCAAATCCAGCTGCCTGCATGGCTTTTCCATCCTCTCCTTCGGCTGCTATGGATGCATGATGGAGTGAGTCCACGCCATGCTTTATTCCTTGTCCCCCCTGGAGCTCCCCTTTCTCCCTTTCAACAGTGCCCGGTCAAGCAAGCAAGCTCTAGCGTCGTCGTCGTCGACAAAGGATCGATGGGACACACAAAGCGTAGGATCCGGCCGCTCCTCCATACATCATCATCACCCTTATTAGCTTTCTCTCTTGGTTTCTCCGCTTTTATTTTTCTCATCAGATCAGATGGAGAATTGCTTGCTTTCCTTTCTTGTTTCTAACACAAGCATTGCATCGTCGTCCAACACTACAGTACGTCCACCCACATGCGCTGGGGAGGATCGATCGGACACCGTCGTTCCCATCAGGGAAAAGTTGGATCGTCGCCGATCCGCATTAGCGAGCTCTGCTAGGTCTAGCAAGATCGATCGATGATTCTCTCAAGGGTTAGTATATGCAGCAGCAGCAACAATAACAACAACATCAAGAAACTGTTGTGGGTTATAAAAGAAATGAGTTAGGTGCTGTGAAAAAACTGAAAACTATTCTGAAATTGCTATAAAACGTACTTACTACCCTTCTCTCTATCCCCATGAAACACCTATAAAACGCCTCTTTTACTTTCACCCGTTATTTGAAAAGAAGAAACAGAAACCCAAAAGCCGGCCTAAAGCAGGTTCCACCCGCTTTGTGTTCCAAATGCAAGTACATATATGCTACATCCGATAACTCTTACAGATTTTTTTTAAAAATGAAATCTCTCCTAATGGCCGAGTATATTTGTAGGTACTATGGTCATCGGTACTTTACAAACCACGTACTCCCTCCGTCCCGTTAAGACTGTCGTTCTAGCACCTAGCCATTGTCCCGTAGAGAATGTCGTTTTAGCCTGACTTAGGTCTCACACCTAGGAAAGTAAAGCAACGTAGATCCAGCCTTATCCTCTCGGCCCTCGATCCCTCCGCGCGTGCCAGTCGACCCTCTGTGGCCTCCTCATCTGGTTCGTTGGTGTCCATTTGTTTATGTTTAATAGCTAAATAGTACTAGCCTCGTGGTCTCGTGGATGGTTTTGATAAGATAAATGAATATGTAGAACTGACACGATGTATGAGCATTTAATGAAGCTTATTGCGGCATCCAATTTTGGAATCATTGGCATAGAGCTATACAGACCTTTATTTTCCTCTCCTTGATATGCACGCCCAGCTCTAGAACGACAGTCTCATCGGGACAGAGGGAGTAGATTGCATGGATGGCAAAGAATACTTCCATATAACATACAAAAATCTTTGTAATCGTATTAATTGCTTCATTCCTTGTGCCATTCTCGTTTTCTAACAACTCAAACACACTCCCTCCGTTCGGAAAAGAATACAATTCTAGCACGGTATCCTAGTTTCTTCATATCTTAAATTTGATCTATTATAAATTAAAAAGTTTCAATATTTATTATATCAAATAGATACCATTGGATAATCACGAAATGTTTTCTATAATAAAACAATTAATTTTAATTTAATATTTAATTATATTCACTAGAAATTTGGTCAAACATGAAGGCAACGCTCAACATGTAGTTACATCCTTTCCCGAATAGAGGGAGTGCGACAGAGACGCGAGTCGCGACCCACAAAGCCGCAGGCCGCTGCCGTTGCCCTCCGTCGTCGCCGCTGGTCCCCCTCCCTTCCCCTCCGGCATCTCGCCGGGGGCTGAAGGGAGAGGGGATCCATTGTTTTTAATAAGTTTCTCCAGTAGATCGAGTCCTTAGGGTTAGGGTTTCTTCATGTCAAAGTTGTTGGTATTGGAGTTTTATCTCCTCCTTCTTCTCTTCTCCTTCAATGGTGAAGGAGAAGGGTGGAATCGTTTTCTCCATGACGGCTTCGTTGAAGACGAGGGCGACAACTTCGACGTCACCATCTTCATCGACATGACGACATGGAGATCTTTGTTTTCGGACGGCAGCATTAAGGCAGAGATGATGTCGCTGCCATGGAATAATTTTCTCCGATCTTTTCTTCGTTTTGTTGTGGTTAGATCTAGCCACAATGAAAGCCGAGGGAGAATATTCTTCAGATCAGTCTTCCTCATTTTTCGGTGGCAGAAAGAACAAGAAGGAAGACACCAGCAAGAAGAAAAAGATCCTCAATTCCACCTACAGGAATGTTGGCCGTCCGTTGGGCATCTGTTCTCAGGCTTGCCGCTATTGCTGGTGCCGAGTATTTGCCTGTGCGGTCATCTATACGAAGCGTCAAAAAGGTTTGGTTTTGAGATTTGGAGCTTTTCACGGCATGGGTATATTTTAGATGAAAATCAGTTTCTGGATATATCTAGTGTAATCCAGAGTGCTTGTAATATGTTGATGTACCCAACTATTATATAATATAATTCTTGTTTCGTCGCAAAAAAAGAATAGAGGGAGTGCTCATTTTGACCAAATATATACACAAACAGATATACTAATAATATTAATAATACATGTAATACTATCTCTAGATAGATCATCATTGAATATATTTTTTTAATAATCTATCTAGATTCATTAAAAAATAGATTCATTATTTAGAGATTTCACAAAAAAATATTTAGAGGTGTGTAATTTTCTATGAACCTATACTTAAACTTTAATAAGTTTGACTAGTATGTTTTACATGCCGACAGTTAATAATATAGCAACTTACGGTTAATATAGGACAGAGAGAGGAGACATACTCTAGATTGTTCCAATTAATGTCATACCCAATTTAATTAATACTACTCCCTCCTCTCTCTCTTTCAGTTGCCGTACGTGCGTAGTATTTGTATTTTTTTTTGAAGTGGTACAGAGTTGAGGTAGAGAGCAGAGCGTAAACACATGACAGCGACCTAATAAATATAAATAAACAGAAGCATGGGACTCCATGACGGAGTACTTGTCCTTGTATAGACTCGTCGTCGTAGAAGTAGTAATAAACTTCAAAATTGTCGCATCCACATATTCCGAGGCGAGTATGCAAGCATGACGAAAGCAGCAAGGCATGCAGGCAGTCGTCGCTGCTCCATAATGGCTTTGACTATTTTGTCGATGGATGATGGATCCATCCATCCATGCCCGTCATCCTCCCAGCCCTTATTATGTCTCTGTACTGTATATGCACGCACAATTTTGATTTGTACGTAGCGTACTTTGTCGTGGCAGCAAGGCAGATCATGGTACGACGACATACTCCTACAGTCCTACTGCGGCAGCGGCAGGGGCAGGATAGGCATCACAAGCCCTGTACCATAGTAAACGGCCGTATCATCAGCAACAGTACTGGCTGATACACCGTAGTACACGTAACGTCTCCCGTCTCTGTCTCAGTCTCAGTCTCACCAGATCGACGACACGTCTGACATGCAATGTCACCTCCAATCCTCTATCACACGATAAGATTCTTGACAAGCAAAAATACTAGGAGGCCCAGATCCTTTGGAAATGAATTCATTTTTAAAAATTTAGATATAGATAAACTAATTAATACGTTGTATATATGTATATATGTATATATAATATTATTTGAATACTATTGTTAGTTACTCCCTCCATACTCAAAAAGCTTGTCATTTTAGAAAATGATACGGTCTCCAAAGGGTAACTTTGACCACTTATTGTTTGAAAAATATTTATTGAAATATAATATATGTATATTTTTATGAAAGTATTTTTCAAGACGAATATATTGATATGTTTTTACATTTTTAAACTCAACAACTTAAAAGTTATTCATGATTTATATTCCCAAAGTTTGACTAAAATCTTGTCCTAAACGACAATCTTTTTTAGTACGGAGCGAGTATATAAGAGAAGATTATAGCCG
Source organism: Microstegium vimineum (assembly GCA_022036555.1). Lineage (NCBI taxonomy): Eukaryota > Viridiplantae > Streptophyta > Magnoliopsida > Poales > Poaceae > Microstegium > Microstegium vimineum. Next base: position 15,361,916 of record CM039132.1, read on the forward strand.
TAGAGGAGAGCATGGTGGTTATAGAATCAAATTTTATCTCTTACTTTATGAATTTTGAGATAGCCATAAAAGAGAGAAAAATATAGTTGTGGAATATCAAATTTCAAACCAAATTACCTAATCCATTAAGGATATTCTAATTCCTTTAAAACAAACGGATCCAATTCACAACCCTCATAGTTTATATAAATACACATATGGGGCCGATAACGGATGTGACCCTTCTCTCTCTATATATAAATAAATAAACACTGCTCACCCGTATGGTGCGAGAGTGGGGATCGACAAGACTTAGAGGCTGTTTAGATGCTAGCTGCCAACATTTTTTAGAAGCGAGGTTCAAACATGCCCAAGGCCGCTTTTGTTTCTCAGTTCCACACCTGTCATAAGGTTCAGTCTTATCTTAAAAAAAAAGTGTTCAATTAAATTTGACACGAAATTGATTGATTCGGTACTTCTTCCTCCAGAAATTTGACACACTGTCTCATGGTTGATCACTCTCCTAATCCACTTCATCGAACGTAAGGTTGTTAGCTGCTTTAATTACACCCAGAGTAATGCTTCGTGATGAATAATTGGAGACAGACATTTTCAAATGGTTTATTGTCCTGTCTAAGCTCTTTTCGTTTAAATTATTTCTAGCCTATTTCAGGTTATTCTCTCACATAACACTATTTAAATAATTGACTTTTCTACCGGCCGACAGTGGCGGAGCCAACAATTTGGCAAGCCTTGGCCATTGCCATACCCAAAGTTTGTACAAAATACTTAATATATATATTATACACTAGTAAATATACATAAAATACATATATTAATGTATTATACAAACTAATATTTAGTTCTTATAAACATTTCGTCACACCTAAATTTTTTTTCTGCCTCCGCCGCTGCCGGCCGAAGAGAGCTATGTGACCCGAACCCACGACTTTCGTCGGCCGTACAAGTTAGAATAATGGTCTGACAAGGATGCACGAAAAAAGGAAGTTATTACGCTTACTACTACACATATAAAAATCCTTACTTTTCACCTTTTTCTTTTTCAGTGTGCCACGCATGCCATTGCCCGTATCGATCCCATTCCGCTCAATAATGTCTCATGTCCGCCAAAGCCAAATGTACGTAGTATATACACGTAGAGTACTCCTTTCGATCGGCTTTCCTTGGGAGCGCCAAATAACTATATGGTTGAGCCAAACATATGTAGTAGTAGTAGGAAACAGCATGCATGGACATGGAGCAGAGCAATCTCCTGTTTGTTTTCTACTCGTAAAAAAGGGAAGGAACAGCACCGTGCATGTACGTAAGAGTACGTGCATGCATCATGTGTGTTATATAGTGTGTAGTGTAACCCATGGACGACCAACACAACACAGATGCAGGCCTTGCTAGCTATTGCCCCTGATGTGCCGTGGGCTGTGGCCCTGTTGTCCTTGCACGCTGCAGGCTGCATGCGCCTCACAGCATGCGTGCGCTGCAGCCTTTTGCGTCGGCAGCGCCCCCGTGCGTGCGTGTCTGAACTCTGAAACTCGCTGCAGCTGCAGTGTCTGCCGAGTGTCCATTGTCCAGTCCACCCGCACGTGGGGCGGTTGGCGTGGCCTGTGGCGACATGGGCCATGGGCCATGGCTGGGACCCTTGGGGCACTGGAGCATTGGGTCCGAATCGGCGAGTCCGATGATGGGCTCGCCTCGCCTCGCCTCGCCTCGGTTGTACACGGTTGCGTTGCGTGCGTGAACAGCAGCTGCTGTACAGCGTAACTTCCGGCCATTGGATTTTGCAAAGCGAAACGTGTTTGTGGAGAGACAGCGACGGCGGGACTTGGCCCAATGCAATTCAGATGATGCTGGTGGGCTGGGCTCGTGTCGCGGGCTATGTGCACATCCAATCCATCTCCCTTCCCAGGTTGAAATAACTGAATGGATCCCCCCAACCAACACGAGGACGACTTTTCAGGTTGCTTTGTGTGTCTGCTCCATCTCCATGGGATGAAGATTTTTGAGTCTGACTGCCCAAGTGCCATCTCCATGGGATGAGCCGGACTCGATAGATACAGCCGCTTATACTCAACTAATGGTGCTATTATTAGTTCATGCTTGGTACTCTAGTGAGTATGTTTGGATTCTCAGGTTTAATAAAGTTTAGTTGACTAAAGTTATGGGCTAAAACTTTAGACAATTTTAATTAGCTCGCTTATATGCTCTAAAGCTTTACAAGATGGTCTAAACTTTAGACTGCACCTTAGGGCCTGTACGTTTGGATACCTCAACTAAACTTTGGTAACCTAAACTTTAGGTCTAAGATATCCAAACATGTAAACTAAAAAATGAAGTGAACTTTAGTATCCACGCAAACTAGCCATTAGTTCATTAGTGGTAAATGTGGACTAAAAGGTGCCCTTGAGTCTATGTTTAAAGGGTCTTTTTGCTTTTAGTTCCCTCTATCTATTTTGGAGCCTTAAAAACTAAAGAAATGGTCTAACGTTTAGTGGCTAAGCTACAGACCATGGATCCAACTAGAGCCTAAGCGCCGAGCGCTTGTGAGGACATGCAAATAACCAATCATCCTAGCACCATCGTCATAGGCGTGGACTACTGCATGTCTAGTGTTAGATGATATGCACGCTGCTCATCTGTATCTGGCTACTGGACCAATCATCTCACCCTTTCTCTTCTCTGATTTCCTCAATTCAATTGGTTGACAACATGTGTGCGTGGTTTCTTTCTCTGGGTCTCTTTGATAGAGTTTGTTGTGTCTTGAGATCATCTAAATAAAGCTAGTATAGCAAAGATCGGTGAAGCAGTGGACCCAGAAAATTTGACGAGCATATGCAAACAACGGAATCTAAATATACAAGCACGATATGATAACCACATTGGTTTTAATTAAAATGATATGGTAACACAAGTTCACAAGATCACATATAGATCTATAAAGTAAAACTTGACAGGAAACAATACATACTACTCCCTCTGTTTCAATTTATAATTCATTTGACTTTTTTGACCTCAAGTTTGACCACTCGTCTTTTTCAAAAAAATTGTGCAAACATAGTAAAATTTAACTGATTCATGTAGACTATTTATTAAATAAACAAATCACATAAAAAAATGATATTTTGCACAAAAATTTGAATAAGACGAGTGGTCAAACTTGAGGTTGAAAAAGTCAAACAAATTATAATTTGTAACGGAGGGAGTAGTTTCTAACATCGTTGGCACCATTGGTACATGATGATGGTCAGAACACCTCTCCCCACCTCTTCAAATAGCTTGTCCTCGATTTGAACATCCGAGTGAATGTCCCTAAAGGCTTGTAGCTTCTCCCAAGTTACGTCATCCCTTGTCATCCCACGCCACTGAACAAGGACATGCCACACACCTCGACGGAGTTGAGCACGTAGAATGCAATCTGGTGCTAGCAGAAGAAAACTATCATGCATGGGCGGTATCGGTAGAGGCTCCACATAAGGACTTGAGCAGCCAACATGAAACACATCGTGGAAGCATTCACCCTCTGGCAGCTGGAGCCGATAGGGCACCTAGCTAACACATTCCAAGATCTGAAATGGGATAGCATAGTTAGGACCAACCCTCCCCTTGGCTCAGGGCTCAAGTGAGTGTGTGCCATAAAGATGCCACAGACACACCCATTCACCCATTTCAAACTACAAATCACGGTGATGCGCATCGTAGTAACGCTTGGAGACCTATTGTGCTTGGAGTATACATTCCTAGTCCTCGGCAAAGAAGTCATCACGCTCGCATAGGACGGTGTCCACCTTGTCCATCCACCCCACCATGTATGGCAACAACAATGAGTGCAGACGATAGTAGGCCACCTCGACTAGTGCAGAGTGAAGTGTTGTAGCAATAATCCACCCTTAAAAGCCAATCGACCCATGCATGAGGCTGGTCCATAGTGACACGGTGTAGGTACATGGTGATTACCTTGCTGACAACCTCCGACCAGACGTCCCGGTTGTGGGTGGAATGCTATGCTTAGGTGGACTTTGAACCCTACCACCTTGAAGAGGTCACGCCAGTGAAAGGTCCTATCCCAAGGCGAGGGGGGGGGGGGGGTGAATAGCCTAAAACGAAAACTCAAAACAAACTCAACAACAAGTTAGACTACAATATGGCGAAGCTCGACTAGCACTAGCAAACTAGGGGATGCGAAGCTTCCTAACCACAATTGCTATCCTAATATAGCTCTAGAAGCACTCAATGCCTACTCAAGTCTAGTAGCCCTCTAGGCACAACCTAATATACTAAGACAAGTATGAATAAGGTAATGCGAAGGTAGGAAGAGTGATTATACCAACTTGTAGAGGTCTAGAGCCAATCAAGTGAGGAACTCCAATGTAGCCAATCAATCACCAAGGAGAGACAAGGTTGACACTTGATTTTTCTCCCGAGGTTCACTAGTTTGCCAACTAGCTACGTCCTCGTTGTGTCGGCTCACTCGCTTGGAGGTTCACGCGCTAATTGGCATCACACGCCAAACCCGTCACCGGGTGCCGCACAACCAACACAAGAGAGAGCACTCAACGACATGCACAATCCACTAGAGTTACCTTTGCGATCTCCCGCGGGGAAGGCACAAGAACCTCTCACAATCACCACTTCTGGTCGACGAAGCACAATCACCAAGCTTCTTGAATCCACACCGCTTGCTCCAAACCGTCTAGGTGATGACAATCACCAAGAGTAACAAGAAACTAGCAGCGGTATCAACTCCCAAGTGCCACTAGGATGAACTCACTTCATGCAATGCACTTGATCACTCTAATCCCACAAATGGATGAACAATCAATGATGAGATGAGTGGGAGTGTGTGTGTTAAGCTCACAAGAGTATGCAATAGCCAAATGTGCAAGAGAGACTCCTTGAACCAGCCACACACCCTTAAATAGCCTTCACAAAGAAACTAGCCGTTATGCCTTTTCTTCAGCCTGAAATCATACCGTCGGACCACTCTGCGCAACCGTCGGACCATAGCATCTGGTCCGACGCTCTGGTCCAATGCCTCCGTTGATCGCCACGTGTCTCGTCAATTTGAATTTGACCGTTGGCGCGTAAGAACTGGCCACCGTCGGACCACCTCCATTGGTCCAGAGGGCTGGTCCGACGCCACGTCCGACGCCTTGCCCTGGTTCAAACTTGGAACACAGTAAGCACCCATGCTCCGGACCTCACCACCGGACTAGTCCACCGGACTAAGCCGTCTGGTCCGACGCCTCCACCGAGTCTTGAAGTTTTCACGCAGGGAGCACCCGAGCTTCGGACTTGACCGTCGGACCCAAGCACCGGACTATGCCGAGTTGTCTGACGCCTGTCTTGATCTTCTGCTGATCCTCGGTCGAGCCACCGGACCACTCGCCTATGGTCCGACGCACCATCTGAGCACTGGTCCGACGCTCTTCTGCCTGATAGCTAGTGCTGGGAGCAGACCGTCGGACCACCTGCTATGGTCCGGAGCCCCCAGACCAACTGGTCCGATGCCTCTGTCTTGAGCAGAATTTTCTTCTCTTTGCTTCCCTTGATCTCATGTGCCACCACCAAGTGTTTCACTGACTTGTGCATGTGTGTGGCATATTTTAACAAGTTTTACAAGGGTTGCTCATTAGGTTAGAATGCAATGCAATTATGATCAACCTAATGGCACTCGATAGTTGTAACCACTAACTATTTTCCCCTCTTCATAGTACGTTACCTATCCTAAATGTGATCACACCCACTAGGTGTCTTGATCACTCAAATGGAAGAGCCCTAGCAATATCTTTGCCTTGAATAGCTTAGGGTCTCCTCCTTCTTCTCTTCTTCTTCAAGTGTGGAACCTTTGCTAGCTTTCTCCTTAGCCTCCTATGCTCCATCACTTGTCATCTTTTCTTCTCTTGTGTACTTAACCTACCCAACCACTTAGAGCTAGGTTAGTACTTAGGTTTCATCAATTACCGAAAACACTAGAGATCTTTCAATCTCCCCCTTTTTGGTAATTGATGACAACCCATGTAAAATGATATGAAATAAGATTTTGATTTCAACCCGAAATGATTGATACCACTTGAATACATCATCATAGAATAAAGAAGGTGGTCAATCATTTCTAGGTTGGTTTGATAGTGTTAACTCCCCCTACATGTGTGCACTACTATGAGTAAGAATCAAGCTTTGCACACATGCTTAGATAGAACTTTTGGAGGGGTGAACAACTAGCAAACTATGACATGATGCTAGGGTTTTAAGAATAGACCTTTGAAGCGTGATACCAATCGAAGTGCGCCTTTCATTTTACCCTTAGCAACATGGTTAGCTTGAAACCAATTGGATTACACAATTTAAACAAGAGAGGGTATCTAGCTAACTTCCTATGCATGCTAGTGATCAAAACATCAATCAAGATTACAACTAGTCATGCACCACACAAGCAAGAACCACTTGAAAAGTATTACACTTATAATGCAAGCAAGAATATGAGTGAATGCACAATGAAATGCAACAAAATGTTCATAGGCTTGCTCCCCCTACTTGTGTGCTCAAATTTTAATTTTTAATTTTTCCAAAATCTTATTTCTCCCCCTATATCTAGATTTCATTTGTTTCTTTTCTCTTATCATGTTTCTCATTTTAAACATTCCCCCCTTTATTATTTCTCCCCCTTTACTACTATCATTTTAACACAATTTCTCCCCCTTTGTCACACATTACCACAAAGGAAACCACTTGTAGTAACATGTATCACTTGAGGATACTTAGGAAGATTTGTTTATCAAGTCAATATAGAAAAGGAGTGGGGTGAATCATCAATTTTAAATTCAAACTAGATTACTTGTCCTAGATACTTAACACGGTTTAAACCATGGACAAGCTTCTTCACACATCTTGCAATGGTTATCTTAGCCATGTTGGTTAAGTACAAGAATAAGCATTCTAGATTAAACATGTGAGGTTGCAAGCTTATCGACATGCCATATGCCATCACTAGATCAATCAACTCATAGAAACTATAGTGATATCATATGTCCATAGAAAACATTTGATTTTCATGAATGAGCCTATCATGAGTGATGTCTATATGCTCTACACAATACTAGCAAAGGATGAATGCATATGTCAATCAATTGTACCTTGCTATGTTGGAGTAGAGGCATGTCATAAGTGGGGTGTATCAACTCATGTTGGACAAATAAAAGATGTTCAACTCATTCCTCAACTTGCAAAACCTCTTCTCATCAAGTGGCTTGGTGAAAATGTCGGCTAATTTATCATCGGTGCCCACATTGTCAATGAAAATGTCACCCTTTTGTTGATGATCTCTTATGAAGTGATGTCTCACATCTATGTGCTTTGTTCTTGAGTGTTGGACGGGGTTGTTTGTAAGCTTCACCGCACTTTCATTGTCACATAGCAATGGGACTTTCTTGAATTGAATTCCATAGTCCTCCAAAGTGGCTTTCATCCACAATAGTTGTGCACAACAACTCCCCGCACTAATGTATTCGGCTTCGGTGGTAGAGAGTGCTACACTATTTTGCTTCTTGGATGACCATGAGACTAGTGATCTTCCTAGAATTTGGCATGTTCCACTAGTGCTCTTCCTATCCACTTTGCAACCCACATAATCGGAGTCCGAATATCCAATCAATTCAAACCTTGACCCCTTTGGAAACCAAAGTCCAACCTCTTGTGTATGCTTTAGATATCTCAATATTCTCTTTGTGGCTTTCAAATGACTTTCTCTAGGAGATGCTTGAAACCTTGCACACATGCATACACTAAACATGACATCCGGCCTTGAAGCGGTCACATAGAGTAAGCTTCCAATTATAGACTGATAGAGTGTTTGATCCACCATAATGCAACTTGTGTCACTATCCAAGTGTCCATTAGTCCCCATGGGAGTACTAATGCCTTTAACTTCTTCTAGCCCAAACTTCTTCATCATATCTTTGATGTACTTGCCTTGATTCACAAATGTACCATTCTTTATTTGCTTGATTTGAAGTCCAAGGAAGTAGCTAAGATCACCAATCATTGACATCTCAAATTCATTAGCCATCATCTCCCCAAACTTTTCACAAAAATCTTGATTTGAAGATCCAAAGATAATGCCATCCACATAGATTTACAAGATGAACAAGTCATTTCCAATCTTCTTGGTGAATAGGGTAGTATCAACCAATCCCATCTTGAGCCCTTTAGAGAGGAGAAAGCTTCTAAATCTCTCATACCATGCTCTAGGTGCTTGCTTCAACCCATAGAGAGCCTTCTTGAGCTTGAATACATGGTCGGGCTTCTTAGCATCTTCAAAACCGGGTGGTTGCTCAACATACACCTCCTCATTGATATACCCATTTAGGAATGCACTCTTGACATCCATTTGGTATAGCTTAATATTGTGTGCACAAGCATAGGCCAATAGAATTCTTATTGCCTCTAATCTTGCCACCAGAGCATATGTTTCCCCAAAGTCAAGACCTTTAACTTGAGAGTAACCTTGAGCTACTAGTCTTGCTTTGTTCCTCACCACTATTCCATCTTGATCTTACTTGTTCTTGAAAACCCATTTGGTTCCAATGACATTGTGCTTCTTTGGTCTTTCTACCAATTCCCAAACTTGATTTCTTGTGAAGTTGTTAAGCTCTTCATGCATAGAATTGATCCAATCCACATCCTTCAAAGCTTCATCAATCTTGGTTGGCTCAAATGATGAGACAAAAGAATAATGTTCATAAAATGAAGCCAATCTTAATCTTGTTTGAAGACCACTTTGAATGCCTCCAATAACTTGATCTAGAGGATGATCTCTTGCAATGTTGGTAGGTTGGAGTACTTGCATGTTGATGTCATTTGGTTGAGATGATGAACTAGCTTGAACTTGATCTTCACTAGCACTTGCTTGGTCTTGAGTTGGAGAACCACTAGCTTGATCACTTGGTATGGTCACTTGATCTTCATCTTCATCTTGGACTTGTCTTAGTCTAATATCACCAATATCCATATCTTTCATTGCATTGACCAACTTGTCACCTCTCACATCATCCAAGTTTTCTTCTTCATCTTGAGAGCCTTGTGTTTCATCAAATTCCACATCATGCACTTCCTCAAGAATTCCACTAGACAAGTTCCATACTCTATAAGCCTTGCTAGATGTTGAGTATCCCAAGAGAAATCCCTCATCATATTTCTTATCAAACTTGCTCAACCTTGTTCCCTTCTTCAAGATATAACACTTGCATCCAAATACCCTAAAGTAGGAAATGTTTGGTTTTCTTCCATTCAAGAGCTCATAGGGAGTCTTCTCAAGCATTCCATGACAATAGAGATGGTTGCTAGAGTAGCAAGCCATGTTGATTGCTTCGGCCCAAAAATAATGACTAACATTGTATTCACTTAGCATTGATCTTGCCATGTCAATCAAGGTTCTATTCTTCCTTTCAACTATCCCATTGGATTGAGGAGTGTACTTTGGAGAGAATTGATGGTTGATTCCAAAGTCATCACAAAGTTTATCAACTCTTGTGTTCTTGAACTCACTCCATTGTCACTTCTAACTCTATTGATAGTTGTTTCAAACTCATTTTGGCACCTCTTGACAAATGACTTGAAGATATCAAATGTGTCACTCTTGTCACTCAAGAAGAATACCCATGTGTATCTTGTGAAGTCATCCACTATCACAAAACCATACTTGTTTCCACCAATGCTTTCATATGTTGTTGGCCCAAAGAGATCCATGTGCAATAACTCAAAAGCTTTGCTTGTACTCATGATGCTCTTCTTTGGATGAGTATTACCAACTTGCTTTCCGGCTTGACATGCACTACATAGCTTGTCCTTCAAAAATCTGACATCCTTCAAGCCCTTCACTAGATCATGCTTGATTAGCTTGTTCAATTGCTTCATGCCAACATGTCCAAGCCTTCTATGCCACAACCAACCCATGCTAGATCTTAAGATGAGACATGTAGAGAGTTGGGTCTCACTAGCATTGAAATCCACTAGGTAGAGGTTCTCATACCAAAATCCCTTGAAGATCATATTTGAACCATCTACACTAATGATTTCCACATCCTCCACTCCAAAGATGCACTTGAAACCGAGATCCACAATTGGGCAACCGACAATAGATTGAACTCAAGCCTTTCCACTAGAAGCACATTGCTAATGCTTAGATCATTTGAGATAGAAATCTTCCCAAGCCCTTTCACCTTGCCTTTGCCATTGTCACCAAATGTGATACTATCAAATCCATGGTCACTATCTTGGTTGATTGAGTTGAACATCCTTCCTTCATCGGTCATGTGTTGAGTGCACCCACTATCAAGCACCCAATGCCTCCCTCCGGCTTTGTAATTGACCTACAAGAGAGATCAATTATTTTTAGGTACCCAAACTTGCTTGGGTCCTCCAAGGTTAGTTACCAAAGATTTTGGCACCCAAATGGACTTCTTGGAAGTCATCCATGGAGCACCAACAAACTTGGCATGAACACCATTAGTTCCCTTGGAAAGAACATAGAATGAATCAACTCTCATGGAGGATACACTTCCTTGTGGCTTCTTGTTCTTGCATTGATGCTCATTGTGACCAACTTGCTTGCAACTCTTGCAATAGCTACCGATGTTCTTCACAAAATGAGTTTTGTGAGAAACAAAGGCGGCCTTGCCTTTCTTGGGGGTATAGCCCAATCCCTCTTTGTAGAGAGAAGCTCTTTGGCTACCCAAGCACATAAGCAAGTGGTCCTCACCTCCATAAGCCTTAGCTAAGGAGTGATTGAGCTTTGTAACCTCCTTCTTGAGGGTTTCATTTTCCACCATTAGTGAGGAATCACAAGTGAAACCATCACTAGTAGATGAAGTAGGAATGATAGTGCTACAATAGGGGTTTGTGGGAGCAACAATGATAGGAGTATAGAAAGATTCATCAAGAATATCACAAGTAACTCCCATGTCACATGTTTGAGCAATCTCCTTCTTACTTTGGTAAAGGAGGGAGGAATGAGCTCTTTCAAGCTTAGTGTGAGACTTCACTAGCTTCTAATGGGCTTCCATTAGCCTCTCATGAGATGCTACGACCTCATCAAGGTTTTGTTCAAGAGTCACATTGGTCTTGCGCAATTCCTTGCACTCCTTCCTCTTCTTGTCAATGTAATCCTTAGCTTGCTCAAGCATGTCCATGAGTTCCTTCTTTGAGGGCTCCTCACTATCACTATCACTCTCACTCTCACTCTCACTCTCATCATGAGAAAGTACCTTAGTGGACTTAGCCATGAAGCACGATGATGGAGTGTCAAATAGAGAGATCTTGTCTCTCATTGCAATGCTTGCAAAATCCTTCTTCTTGGTAGTGGTCTTCTTCTCTTGATCATCATCATCACATGAAGAAGAATCACTATCCCAAGTGACAATATGAGAGTAGCCCTTCTTCTTCTTGTTATTGTTGTTGTCAAATATGGGCTTTTTCTCTTTCTTGCCTCTCTTCTTGTGATCATCATCATTATTGTCACTATTGTAAGGATAATGAGCAATGAGATGATCAAAGCTTCCACACTTGAAGCACTTCCTTGGTTCATCATGATTCTTGAAAGAAGTCTTCTTTCTTCTTGCACCATAGCCCTTCTTCTTCATAAATCTTCCAAATTTCCTCACAAAGAGAGCCATCTCCTCTTCATCAAGATCACTAGCACTTTGGTCTTCACTCTCACTAGATTCTTCAATCTTGCTCTTGCCTTTGCTCTTGTGTGATGAAGTAGCCTTGAAGGCTATGCTCTTCTTCTTCTCATCCTTCTTGTCTTCCTTCTTGACATCTTCTTCCTTGTTCTCCCGATATGCATCTTGAGTCATCACATCCCCCAATACTTGATTTGGAGTCATGGTGTCTAGCCCACTCCTCACGATCAAGGTCACAAGAGTGTCAAACCGGGATGTAATACACCTCAAGAACTTGTGAGAGAAGTCCTTGTCCTCAACCTTCTCACCAAGAGCCGTGAGATCATTGACTAGCACTTGAAGCCGATGGAACATCTCCGGCACATTTTCATCATCCTTCATCTTGAAGCTAGCAAACTTCTCCTTGAGAATATATGCCTTGGCCCCCTTGACGGCTTGTGTGCCCTCAAATGATTCCTCAAGCTTCTTCTAAGCCTCATGAGCACTCTCTAGATTCTTGATTTGTTCAAAGACCTTCTCATCAAGAGCCTCATGAATGGCACTAAGAGAAATATTATTGTGTTGAAGCTTCTCTTCCTCTTGTGGAGTTGGAGACTCCACATTGGCAACCTCAAAATTCTTGTCCACCACAAGCCACATCTTCCGGCTAATTGACTTGATGTGTGCGGTCATCTTGACCTTCCAATAGCCATAGTTGGAACCATCAAATCTTGGTGGTTTCTTCATGTTGTTGATATTGTGCTTGGAGTATACATTCCTAGTCCTCGGCAAAGAAGTCATCACGCTCGCATAGGACGGTGTCCACCTTGTCCATCCACCCCACCATGTATGGCAACAACAATGAGTGCAGACGATAGTAGGCCACCTCGACTAGTGCAGAGTGAAGTGTTGTAGCAATAATCCACCCTTAAAAGCCAATCGACCCATGCATGAGGCTGGTCCATAGTGACACGGTGTAGGTACATGGTGATTACCTTGCTGACAACCTCCGACCAGACGTCCCGGTTGTGGGTGGAATGCTATGCTTAGGTGGACTTTGAACCCTACCACCTTGAAGAGGTCACGCCAGTGAAAGGTCCTATCCCAAGGCGAGGGGGGGGGGGGTGAATAGCCTAAAACGAAAACTCAAAACAAACTCAACAACAAGTTAGACTACAATATGGCGAAGCTCGACTAGCACTAGCAAACTAGGGGATGCGAAGCTTCCAACCACAATTGCTATCCTAATATAGCTCTAGAAGCACTCAATGCCTACTCAAGTCTAGTAGCCCTCTAGGCACAACCTAATATACTAAGACAAGTATGAATAAGGTAATGCGAAGGTAGGAAGAGTGATTATACCAACTTGTAGAGGTCTAGAGCCAATCAAGTGAGGAACTCCAATGTAGCCAATCAATCACCAAGGAGAGACAAGGTTGACACTTGATTTTTCTCCCGAGGTTCACTAGTTTGCCAACTAGCTACGTCCTCGTTGTGTCAGCTCACTCGCTTGGAGGTTCACGCGCTAATTGGCATCACACGCCAAACCCGTCACCGGGTGCCGCACAACCAACACAAGAGAGAGCACTCAATGACATGCATAATCCACTAGAGTTACCTTTGCGATCTCCCGCGGGGAAGGCACAAGAACCTCTCACAATCACCACTTCTGGTCGACGAAGCACAATCACCAAGCTTCTCGAATCCACACCGCTTGCTCCAAACCGTCTAGGTGATGGCAATCACCAAGAGTAACAAGAAACTAGCAGCGGTATCAACTCCCAAGTGCCACTAGGATGAACTCACTTCATGCAATGCACTTGATCACTCTAATCTCACAAATGGATGAACAATCAATGATGAGATGAGTGGGAGTGTGTGTGTTAAGCTCATAAGAGTATGCAATAGACAAATGTGCAAGAGAGACTCCTTGAACCAGCCACACACCCTTAAATAGCCTTCACAAAGAAACTAGCCGTTATGCCTTTTCTTCAGCCTGAAATCATACCGTCGGACCATAGCACCTGGTCCGACGCTCTGGTCCGATGCCTCCGTTGATCGATACGTGTCTCGTCAATTTGAATTTGACCGTTGGCGCGTAAGAACTGGCCACCGTCGGACCACCTCCATTGGTCCGGACGGCTGGTCCGACGCCACGTCCGATGCCTTGCCCTGGTTCAAACTTGGAACATAGTAAGCACCCATGCTCCGGACCTCACCACCGGACTAGTCCATCATACTAAGCCATTTGGTCCGACGCCTCCACCGAGTCTTGAAGTTTTCACGCAGGGAGCACCCAAGCTTCGGACCTGACCGTCGGACCCAAGCACCGGACTATGTCGAGTTGTCCGACGCCTGTCTTGATCTTCTGCTGATCCTCGATCGAGCCACCGGACCACTCGCCTATGGTCCGACGCACCATCTGAGCACTGGTCCAACGCTCTTTTGCCTGATAGCCAGTGTTGGGAGCAGACCGTCGGACCACCTGCTATGGTCCAGAGCCCTCAGACCAACTGGTCCGACACCTCTGTCTTGAGCAGAATTTCCTTCTCTTTGCTTCCCTTGATCTCATGTGCTACCACCAAGTGTTTCACTGACTTGTGCATATGTGTGGCATATTTTAACAAGTTTTATAAGGGTTGCTCATTAGGTTAGAATGCAATGCAATTATGATCAACCTAATGGCACTCGATAGTTGTAACCACTAACTATTTTCCTCTCTTCATAGTACGTTTACCTATCCTAAATGTGATCACACCCACTAGGTGTCTTGATCACTCAAATGGAAGAGCCCTAGCAATACCTTTGCCTTGAATAGCTTGGGGTCTCCTCCTTCTCTTCTTCTTTAAGTGTGGAACCTTTGCTAGCTTTCTCCTTAGCCTCCTATGCTCCATCACTTGTCATCTTTTCTTCTCTTGTGTACTTAACCTACTCAACCACTTAGAGCTAGGTTAGTACTTAGGTTTCATCAATTACCCAAACCACTAGAGGTCTTTCAGCCAGACATGTCCCATGAAGACCAAATCCTAGTCATGGATGATAGAGGAGGGAAACCCATGCAGGCAGATGACCTCTTTGAAGAAGGCCTAGGCGACGGACACGTAGGGGTGACCTAGGGCGATGAAGTGCACGTACATGGATAAGCGGTCAAAGACAATGAGGATGATGGACTTTCTATGGACCTTTGGTAGCCCTTGATGAAGTCCACTGAAATTTTGGCCCACATGTTGAGGGGTTTTGAGAGACTAGCCGGCTATAGGGATGGACATCGAGATGGACACCATCAGCTACGCCAAATCTAATAGCTATTTGGCGGTGACGACTCAGTGGAGCCCTCAGTTGCTTGTCACCGTCATTGGTGCCTGGCATCTCTACTACAAAGGACCTAGGGTTCGATGGAAGCTATAGAGCATAGTAGCGATGGGTGATCGGTGTGTTGGGGCTTGAACCCCTAGTGGTGAGTAGGAGCCGTGGGCACGTGGGCGAGGGAGAGTGGGAGAGAGAGACGTAATAGGGGGAACACATGCAACAAAGCTATTGTCTTGCGTAGATATCTCAACCAATGTTTAGGAATATTTAACCCTTCCTAATACACAAATCTAAGATCTCATCTCCTAATTATAGGGGAAATTTGATAAACCAATCAAAGCATAATTTGGGCCTATTGCCCCCTAGCGACCACTGACCCCCAAGCCACGGGCACGTTGCCACTGTTGGTACGTCACGCCAGTCATAACATACCGCAACTCAGAATACAAGCAAGCATGTGACTTTTGTACAGCTACAGTATTTTCATTTTCGTCGTATGTTTGAAGCCCTAATTAAAAGCATGTTACTTACCTTATCTGATACTTTGGATTTTATTAGATTTAGTGTTGTCAATGTTGCCAAATTACATTGCAGCTGCTATGTTTGGCTGAGATAATAAATTCATATGCCTAAACCTTTGTGCATTGGAAATAGGCATTTGGAACTATTAGTTTATTACATTTGTAGCTATATTATGAGTGGATGCTCATAGTGAAAAAAAACTCAAACAGTTTTAGGGTCAATGAAATTGAACCGCTCAATATGTTTTCTTGGAGAAAAGAATAATAGAGCAATAAAATTTGAAATGTTAGATAACAATACCTCTGGGCAAGAAGAACCTAGAGGAAGTATATTAATCAAAGATATTTTGCCAGATTGATTTGTCTCCATGCTAGCATTTTTCTATTAAATAGCACAAGCTTGTAGATCAACTGTGAGTTCAGCTTCCCTTGCCCTAACATTGTACTGCAGACACTGAGTATATATATATATATATTAACTATATGTTGTATAGGGTAAAAATTGAGTACTAATGCTTTTGCCAACTAAAGGTTGAATAGAATTTGGTGATGTTAAATCTCACAACATTTGCGAGAAGAACGTAATGTCTCAACTTTTCATAATACCAGTATTACATAACACTTTCCATATTAAAATGACCAATAGAACTCCCTTCATAATTTGTTCTTTAGAGACAAACTGGATTTAACTTTTCATTTCTTCAAATATATATATAAACTAAAATATACACCATTGTTGACACCATATTTTGGTGCGTTTGGATATATGCATATGGGCCCCTGTAGCAGGCCTCTAAGAGCGTCATTCAGATGGACCCGAAGAATCGACTAAGGTAACCAATCGATGAGATCACACAGAAAGATTTTTTGGCCGGTTACAAGAGAGCGAACACGTCGGTTTTGGCACGGAGAAGGATTGAGTCCCAAGTTACTTTTATTTCCTTATTTTTAGGACTTGTTTTACGGCCGATTAGGTTATGTGCTATGGTCTATAAATAGCAAGGCCTAAAGAATGGTAGAGGACATCCAATCAAATCAAATACAACCCTTCGGCCACCGGCCAAAACCCTAGGAGTAGGAGTAGAGTAGATTTCGGTGAACCTTCAACGACAGGGCTACATCGAATAGATTGACCTCCGGTTTGCTTGTAAGTCTAGCCTTGGTTCATGTCTCGTTTATACGACTGTATTGTGTAACTCATACAAGCTTGATATGAGCTAGTTATCGGTTTGAATCTGTGTTTCATGGGGCTGCATTGATTCAATCTCACATGAGTCATTGCTTCAAGCTAGTTATCGGCTCTATTAGATTGGCAATCTAATAGATTCATTAAGTTACCGATATTGTTTGTTATGCATTGTTTATTTATTATAACAATATCTTGCCCAATCTCAATCAGCAGATTGACCGAAGCTTCAATTCCATCTGGATCTATTGTTTTATGTGCTTTCACTCTTATATACGTCAAAGTTATAGATCCAAAATCCTATCGGCTAATCTGTTGATCGTGATTGTTACATGCTGTGGGTTCGAGACATCTGTTTGGTTATCAGATCGATTTGAGAGTAGATGGATTTGGCTTAACACATTGGTGCGACTGCATCTATTGGACCCCACTGCTAAGTTTGTTGGGTTACATCTGCCTAATCTTAGATCTGTTTGTGACTGAGCACATGGATCTTGTTCACGCTTTATGGACCCCATATCGGCTGAGATAGCCGATCTGGTTGCGCTTTGTTCATACGATACATGTGCTTTTAATGTCTCAACATGATTAGATCTGTTAGGTGTATTGGATGTGGCTTAGCTTGTTTACTTTTATGGCTGCATGGAAACACCCCAATGCTAGTAAGTAAGCTAAGTTATCGGGTTAATTGTCATCATGGCTGCATGGGAACACACCATTGTTGATGATTAATCTTTATCCAGTATGTCTAGTAGGTTTGGTAGTTTGGGTCGGTAAATGTTGCATGCATTACATCTTTACTACATACCTTGATGAGATCAGCTGATTATATGCTTTATTGACGATATACCATGAATAGCCGTTTGCATCATATTATTATGCTTCACACTGCTAGGAGTTGACTCTCTAGTCAATTTCCTCTGATCATCGGCTATCTGAGAGCCGCACATTTATGGAACTGTCTGGCAACAACCGGCAGGTTCCATAATTTGATAGTTTATCTCCTTGTCCATTGTAGGTCAAATTGATTGGCACGCCTTGAGACCAAATCAATCGAAGTGGCCTAGCCATTTAGAGGTTCAGGAGATCAGGACCCTGCTTCCACATGGTCTCTACAGGGCCTTGCGTGATGCTGACGTCAGGACCCATTTTTGACGTCAACAACCGTGTATATTACTTTTGAAATTAGTTTTAGACCCCTGCACAAAGGACCACACTATGTAGGCAGCTACTAAATTAAAATTTCAGGTAACATAAACAAAACTAACTTGATCGGTGATATTATCATGATTGTTGCACAAATAAGAAAGCAATAATATACCACATCTTGAACTCTAGATTCGAAAGTAACATGTTAGCATGTGGCACAAATCTTGTTTTGTTTGGAAAGTGAAAATTCATATAATCCTTCACATAATGCTGGCCACCAATCTTTGTGATATTCCTTCCTTGGTAGAAATAGTTGTATATGGGATGTATCTCCATGTTCAGCGGCACATAGTTGACATATTTGCTTGTTGTAGTGCCTGAAGAATCATGGACCCTTGTGTTTAGGCGATTAATGACAATACTAGGTCACTATGACTAACGTGTGTTTTGCAGAGGCAAAGTCATTTGTATTAGGTCATTAGTGATGCAATTTGAATGGGCTTAATGGATATTCATGCCCCCAAGATGGAAATCGTTTCGGTTGCAAAGGATGATGATACAAGTTGAAGACTAGGCTAGTTCTTAGTGCCATAAGGTTGAGAAGGGCACTAAGTATAGCTAGGGCTTTTGTTTTTCCTTTGACCGTACTATAAAGGGGGGTATGAGATTAGTAGCTTGATCTAGGAGAGTTTAGGAGAGTGGGTATATGCACACTTGTCACAACTAGTCCTAGAGACCTTGCTTTCAGCCCTTGGTAAACCCTAGAAATGGTAGGAGCAAAATCCCTTGAGAAACCTCAGCGAAAACAGTTGAAATAGGGGGAGAAAGAGGCTCCGGACCAGTCTGCTAAGTGGGCGTCGGACCAACGAGAGTGGTCCGACGGTCCCTGACTTAGGCAAAATCTCAGCTCGAGGAGCTCCGGACCACCTGTCTGGAAAGCGTCAGACCATAGGAGAGTGGTCCGATGGCTTGGTTCAGAGAGAGAGAGAAGGCTCCGGACTAGTCCGACGGCTAGTCCGACGCCTCAAGACAGGAGTTTGGGTTCATACAGAGAGCCCCCTGGCTCCGGACTAGAGCGTCGGACCAGGGCTCCGGACCAAGGAGAGTGGTCCAGTAGTTCGTAAAAGAGAAGATGTTTTTCACTCAGAGAGCACCGTGGCTCCGGACCAGAGCGTCGGACCAAGCAGAGTTGTCCGACGGTGCCTGAGTTTGAAATCAGAGTGAGCTCTGGACCAGTGTGCATGGTCCGGTGGTATAAGCTCCGGACTAGTCCGGTGGCTTCGCAGAGAGAAGAAAAAGTAAAAAAACGGCTAGTTTTGGAGGTGGGGACTATTTGTAGTTGCCTCCTTCGTCCTTAGAGGGTCTCTTGGCCATTGTTTCAGCTGGTGACACCTTGAGAAATCCTTTGGAGAGTCAAGAGGCTAGTGAGGGAGAGATTAGAGAGAGTTCATCTTGTTCTTCCCTCCTAGAGTGATTAGGAGTGACTTGTGTGCATCCATCCACCTTCCTAGCCTGGAGTTGGTCAAGTGAAGGTCTTGTGCTTGTTACTCTTGGTGTTCGACAACACCTAGACGGTTTGGTGGTGTTCGGAGGAAGTGATCGCCGGGAGATTGTTGGCGGCTCTTCTCCAAGCTTCTGTGATCGGTTGTGGGCGATTCACCGAGCCGGAGTGGCGAAGAATCAGCCCGTAGAGAGCACTCTACCCTTGCGCGGGTAGAGGGGGAGCGATACCTTGCGAGGTGCTCCAACGAGGACTAGGGGGGTGTGTCGACACCTCGATACCTCGGGAAAAAATCGCTGCGTCACTGAGAATTTGCTTTTCCCTACCTCTTTACAATTCCGCATTACTTTCCGTCTTGTTTTTATCTTACCTACTAGAATTACTTAGGTTGCTTTTAATTCCCATGAACTGCTACCGCTTTCTAGCTAGGACACACGGATCGTAGGCACTAGGGGGTGATTGGCATTTGATAGGTTTTCATATTTGCTTTAGAAATTTAAAACAAGCCCAATTCACCCCCCTCTTGGGCATTTTGATCCTTTCAATTGGTATCAGAGCCAGGTTGCTCTAAATTAGGCTTCACCGCCTAGAGCAAGATGTCCCATGGGGATGGACCGCCACCCATGTTCGATGGGGATGACTTTCCTTATTGGAAAGTGCGGATGGAGGCCTACCTTGAGGCCGTGGACGTCGGCGTTCACAAAGCCGCCACCCAAGGTGGATCGGTGTTCGCCGAGGATCCATACTTTGAGAAGAACAATGCTAAGGCAAAGAACATTCTTTTCTGTGGCATTTGCAAGGATGTGTTCAACCGTGTGCGGAATTGCAAAACCGCGCATGAGATTTGGACAAACATTTGTGCTCTACACGAGGGCACTAAATGTGAAAGAGAAGAGCGTTATCACCTCATCATTGCTAAGTTAAATGCTTTCACCATGCTATCTCATGAAAATGCTAATGAAATGTACTCTCGTTTAAATGTGCTTGTAGAGGAGTTGAATGGCCTTGGGCTCTCTCAAATGACACCGGCCGATGTGGTGCGCAAGATACTTTGTGTCCTACCAATAGACAAGTATAGCCACATCGTCACGGTTCTTCATCAAGGCGATCTCTCCGCAACTACACCAACGCAAGTGTTGGGCAAGATCAATGCTCATGAGATGTACATGAAGATCAATGATGGAAGCTCATCCTCCTCCAAGAAGAAAGAGAAGGAGGAGAAGAAGGACTTGGCTCTCAAGGCATCTTCCAAGGAGAAGTGCAAGATTCAATATGTTCTTGAGAGTACAAGTGATGATGATGATGAAGACAACATCGCTCTCATGGTGAAGAAGACCGCCAAGATGTTAAAGAGGCTAAACAAGAATAGAGTCAAGTTTGACTCAAAGAAGAAGAAATTCTTCACAAGCTCTTCAAGGAAGCCAATCTCCCAAATGAAGTGCTACAATTGCGGCACTCTTGGTCATCTAGCCCATGCGTGTCCCGAAGAGAAGAAAGACAAGTTCAAGAACTTCAAGAAGAACAAGGGCGGCAATGATGACTCAAGTGATGATGACAAGAAGCAAGACAAGTCATACAAGAAGAAGAAGAACTTCAACTTTCACAAGAAGAAGAAGGATGGCAAGGCTTACATTGTGGGTGATTGGCTCACCGATATTGATGACTCAAGTGACTCCTCCGATGATGAGAGTGAAGAAGAGAAGGTGGACGCTTTGGTGATTGGTTCTTCTATTCCACCGCCACCTCCTCCTTCATCGCCGGGCTCATCCTCTACACATGCCTTATGGCCAAAGGTGACAGAAGGTACAAAAAGAGGATGATGGTGATGACCTCTC